>JAVSCE010004834.1:0-183685 GCA_032199065.1 Smutsia gigantea
GGGTTGGGGGAGGGCCTGGGTCCCGCTGGATTGCAACTTTGCTACTTTATCTTCCTGTGAGGTCTTTTCTTTTTCGCAGATGTAAGCCGTCTGTTTTAGTCTTCTTTCTGGTCACTCTTTCAGGATTAGTTGTATTTGCTGTATTTTTTTGTTATATGTGGTTTTGAAAGGAGGCTTCTGCCTCACTTCTCATGCTGCCATCTTTTCCCCCCTCCTCCTGATTCTCCAAAAATAGATTATTTTTAAGATCCTTTATAGGTAAGAAAATTCTCATTTTAACTTGTAGTCATGTTTTTTTAAATCCCATACAAATGGAGCAATAAAAAATTTTACCAACCATAATTAATGTTCTGCTATTGATTAACCATATTTAGTTTCTGAAGGAAATTTATATTTTCTGTGGTTACAAAATCAAGGAATGTATTTTTAAACATTATTTGAGTTTTAGAACAGGAAAGCCAGAGTGTAAAACTTAATTTTCCTAGCATAGAGTTTGACAAATTTTGTTATATCAGAAAATCTCTAGACAAATGGTGAGTGAGAATCCCATTATATACAACAGGAATAGTAGAGCTTCTTTAATTGAATTAATAATTCATCTTGGCTTTCTGTAGTTAGAAATTTTTCCAGTTAGAAATGGTAGTCTGTCATAACACTATAAGGCAAGGTAGTACCCCTGGTACCTACAATAAGTAATTTGTTTTTAATCAAGGAATTTGAGTTTAGTGTAGTTTTAAAAGCTATATGTATTTTCTATTATGTTAATATCATGTTTATTATATAATTGTTGTAGGTTATAATTGTAAAAAATAAATGTTACAGTGGTGGCAAGTGTGCTAGAAATATGAATATATATAGTCTTTTGAATATTTCCCTTTTATGATTTGCTGTTATTTATGACTATTTCTTTTCTCCTTTTTTTTAGGAGTCTATTATGGCTCAAGAATCACCCAAAAATTCAGCAGCAGAAATTCCAGTGACTAGTAATGGAGAAGTTGATGACTCTTATGAACATGGCTTTAATAGGGTAAAAACACTTTTCTCTCTTATACAGAGAAGCATGATAAGTCCTTAAATGTTGAGATGAAAGCAATAGACAGAGTTTAATATAGGAATATTTCCTTAGACTGGCTAAAATGCCAGGAATCTAATGCTCTCATGTAGGGATGACAAGGTGGGTGATGTTAGTAATTTGTCAAGATTAAGCTCCGGGCCACTAAGCATTTAGGCTTTGATGTTATTTTCAGTAATTCTATTGTATGACCAGAACAAGAGTGTGTCTGATCATTTTGATGTGTAACTTTATAAAGCTACTTAATTTTATTTATGATAAGAAAAAATATTAACTATAGACCATCCTTTAAAAAATTAGCACTTATCTCTTTTCTATGTATATTCAGTACATATTTCTTAAGTAGGCTACTCCTGACTTTGCTGTTCACTTTCTAAAGTGGTGTACATATTTAGTGGAAAATGAAACTTGGATATTTTTCATTTTAATCTGCCTCTAATTTGAAATTGAAATTGAATGCATTTTAATGGAAATACCATGGGTTTGGAGATGATCTGGGTCAAATTTCATCTATTACATTTCTAGTGGTGTAACCCTAGGTAGGTATTTATTTAATCTCTTCTAGTTTGTTTTTTAATCTTGATAAATGAGAATCATATTACTTTCATGGGGATATTAGTATTAAATGAGATAAAATAGATATGCCTAATATAGTCCTAGAAATGATAGTGATGGTGGTTATTTCTGGAGATATTTACATTAAACATTTTTTATGACATGTAATATATATGTGTCAACTTTAAATAACTTAAAAAATAGTTTTCATACTCTTGAAAAAGTAATGGTTGAAAGATAACTTTATTTTACAGTTTAGATAGGACTCTTTTACTTTGTATGTTTAAGAATAAAATCCTTTATTTTTGTTTAACATAAGGTGGTATTTTAGATGAGGATTTCTCAATCTCGGCACTATCCACATTTTGGACCAGGTCAGTTCCTTGTTGTGGAGGATCAGCCTGTGCATGTAGTGATGTAGTGGCATCCCTGGCTTCTTTGTCCTTGATGTCAGTAGCCCCCTCCAGTTTTGACAAGCAAACATGTCTCCATACATTGTCAGATGTCCCCAGGGGTAGGAGAAATTTGCTTCTGGTTGAGAACCACTGTTTTAGATGGGTCGTTTTAATTGATTTTAGAAAATTCCACTGAATTTCACTTATTTTTGCCTCAGCAGTCTAACTGTGTCTTCAGGTTGGAAGTATATTTTAATCACAAGTTTTTTTAGCTTGGTTGCTGAGTACTTGTGGCCCAATATAGAGTGATTCATGGAAGAAAGAGACTTAAATTTTGAGTGCACAGAGGAAACTTTCACTTTAGGTTTTAGTCTTTCTGGTGTTTGAAAATACTAACACCCTCCTGTATAATCTGAGAAAATTCAAGTTACCATCATTAAACTCTGCCAGTTACTTACAAACTTCTCATAATTCAAATAACTCATTATGCTAAGATTTTAGTTAATGATTGCTTCATCTTATTTTTGGTAACAGCTCCTTTTGCAAATTTATTCTGTAAATATTTACTGAGTATCTGTTGTGTACCAGGCACTGGGGTATAATAGTGAACACAAATGATAAAAATATCTGCCACCAGGGAGTTGATATTCTAATAATCGAGTGAAAGCCAAGGACCTTTCTCCAAGAAAAATGCAACACATACAAATTGCTGCATTGTTTTGGAGATTCACCTGCCATCTTAAGCCTGTTCCTTTTCTCCTTTTTGTTGTTATTTTGCTTTTTTTTTTACTGTAGCATATTACACAGTAAAACCACAAAAGTTAAGTATACAGCTCAGTGGAACCACCACCTACATGAAGATGTAGAACATTTCCAGGATTTTAACTGGCTCCTTCTTGCCCTCTTCTAGGCAGTACACTTTCTTCCCTCCCATGGTAATCACCACTACTATAACAATATCATAATAATAGGTTGATTTTGGTTATTGCTGAACTGCATATAAATGGAATCCTACAGTGTGTACTACCTTTTGACTGGCTCTCACTCAACATTATGTCTGTGAAATTTAATCATATTGTTGTTTGTGGCAGTATTTCATTCTTTTCCATTGTAGGGTAGTTTTCCATTGTATTAATACACCACAATTTGTATTCCATTCTTTAGTTGCTGGATACCTAGGTTGTTTCCAGTCTATGACTGCTGTGAATAAAGCTGCTGTGACTGTTCTTGTTGCAGGTCTTTTGGTGTATCACCTATTTTTGTTGGGTTTATATCCGAGTGGAATTGCTAGATACATGATGTTTGGCTTTGGTAGATACTGTTAACTAGTTTTCCAAAGTGGTTGGACCAGTTGATAATCTTACCAGCAATGAATGAGATGAGAATTCTAGTTCCACATCTTTATCAATTCTTAAAATTGTCATACCTTTTCATTTTACCCATTCTGATGGAAATATAAGGGTATCTTATTGTGGTTTTCATATATATCTTCCTGATGATTAATGATGTTGAGCGTATTTTCATATTCTTATTGTCCATTTGGATATTGTCTTTTATGTGGTGCCTTTTCAAGTCTTTTGCCCATTTTTCTATTGAGTGTATGTCTTTTTCTAATTCATTTGTAGGAGTTCTTTATATATTCTGGGTAGAAGTCATTTGGTTATGTGTATTGCAGATATTTTCTTTAAGTCTGTAATTTGATTTTGCACTCTATTAATGATATCTTTTGATGAATAAAAACTTAATTTTATTGAAGTCCAATTTATTAATGTTTCCTTTTATTGATTTTTGTGACCCTTTTAAGAAATCTCTGCCTATCTCAGTCTCATGAAGATACTGTGTTTTCTTCTAAAAGTTTTATTGTTTTTCTTCTCACACTTACATCTGTGATTCATTTTGAAATTAGTTTTCATGTATAGTGTAATTAGTGTGATATAAGGGTAAAGGTTCTTTTTTTTTCTTATATGAATACCTAATTAATATTCACCATTAATTGAAAAGATTGTCTTTTCCCACTAGGCCTTTTGCTGTTAATCAGACCCTTATGTGTGGGTCTATTACTGGACTCTTTCTTATTTCTTGTTTTTTTTGTCTATCTTTGCAATAACACCACACTAATTTACTGTGGTAATTAAGTCTGGAACATATATTAGCTTCAACGTTAATACCGCATAGTTAATTCCTCCAGCTTTGTTCTTCGGTGTTGCCCTTGTATTTTAAATGTATTCATGAGTCTTTAGTTAAGAACCTTTATTTGCCTTTTTATCTTTTCAAATTTTAACTTTATAATAAAGAGTCTTACTAGAGTGAACTGAATTAAACCATAATATATCTGTGTGAGTTCTTTGTTTATGCAAAGCCATGTAACTTGCTGCTTTGTAAAGTTTACTCATTGGTTAATGTCAAGTTCTCTTTTTGTAGATTCCCCTGCGATATTATTTCACTTTCTGTTGTAGAGAAGGGAAAAAGGAGATATTGTGCTGGAGGTCTCTCTTTATGGGATGTGAACTTTACCAGCAGACAAGGCTCTTTCAGAGCATAATCCATTTTAACTAGTATGCCCCGGTTCACCTGCCTGAAGAAATCAACATCATAAAACGTGTTTCTGTTTGTATCTGATCTTATTAAAAAATAAGTGCATCAAGAGAGTCTCTTACATATTTAATATGCTTTAAGTAAAATAAAAATTAGCTATATAATCTGTTTCATCATGAGTGAAAACAGTATTTCAAAAGCATCTTTTGACTGTCTTGAATAAATCTATTAGGCATATATTTACTTCAGTTTTGGCATACTTTCCCTCCTTTATTTTTCTGAGCAGTAAAAGGAAAATTGCATTTAACCTGAAATCCATGTTTCTATTTTAATATAGATTAAATTTCATATGGAAAAAGTAAAGTGAATTGGTCATCATACTTACCTGGCAGGGGAGATACCATGATCACAAAGTGAATTGCTCATTGGAGTATTTTAGAGCCATAAAGAGATGTAATGTAAAACTGGATCATAATCAGAGTTTTTTGAGGTATTTTCCTTATGTAGCTCTTCCTTTCATACCTGTTTGTTGTTTAAAATCATAAAATGGCTTTTATTTAATGCATACTGCATAGTGTACTTTAAAATGTATGAAGTCTTGTGTATAATTAAGATGTTTTATTAAGTTGTCATAATTTGGCTGGCCAGTTGGTGTCACTGTGGCACAGGCAGTGAAATTGTAAATGTTCTGTTCTTGTTTTTGTCTCATTGCAGATGTTTCATTTTTCATTCACATGTTTCATTTGCTTCTCCTTCTTAGTCTGTCCTAGAGAAGCCTGGTTAAACTCTTAACTCAACATTCTCATTCATATAGAGATTATAATGGAATGTCTCAGAAATCCCATAGAGGCAGTTTAATGTATGTTAATGTTTCAACGTTTGTTAATCTTTTAAGATGGAGAGCAACAGCTATAAGTAGAAAATAGGATAATCTTAGTATTACTGCAGGGATTTTTTACAGCAAAAATATTTTTGTTTCTAAATAGAAAGTAGTTCTCATTTTTTTAAAGATGAGTAATGTTCAATCTCTAAAGAATACCACTCACTGTTTGACTTATAAACTGCATGTTATTTATAATTTATTCTGTTATAGTACTGGTCAAAATATCAGATTAGAAACATGAAATTGGTGTCATGAGTTAACAAGAAGAAGCAAAATTACCTCCACGTGGTTGAAACTTCTTGGGATTAAGTTATATTTGGCAGATTTAGAGAAATTACCTTAGTAGATATAGATAAAATGAAACTTTTCCTGTGGTAGGCTGTAAACTAGAATCCATAACTTATGTTTTTCTACCTATAGACCTTTTTTCTAGAAAAATGTACATAATATGTTGAACTGCCACATTTTACATTCCATTTTAGGGAGTTTAGGGCCCCCAAACCATGTCTATGGATCCTTAGTTTACCTAAATCTTAAAAACTTTTGGTCTACAAGCTTTGACATAAATCCCAGGATTTTAGTTCAGTAGGAGTACCTTGGAGATCCCTGAGTTTCATTAACTTTATTTTACACCTGAGGGAAAGGACTCTTGAGGTTGTGATGGAGTTACCCATATTAACTACCTGTACCAAAAGCTTTTACGATTTGATTGTAAGTACGCTGAGGGCATGAATGCTCTCATTCATTACCTTATCTCCAGGGCCTAGCCACAGTGCTGGGACATGATAGATAAGTGAGGCTTCATTGAATGTTTGGTGAACAAATGAACAAATGTTAGAGCCAGGACTAGAAACACGGTTTCTAGACTCCTGTGGAACAACAGGGAAGTGATATTGTACTTTTAGACTTGATATGTCTCATGTCCTTAATTTCCCAGCATCATGGTCGTCGTTGTTGAAGTTTTCGTGTATGCAGTTTTTGCTGTCACTGTTGTTTTAGTCTTTACTGCTTTTGTTGAACCAAGTAGTTTCTCCATTCCTTTGTATTACCAGTCTGGATAATATATTTTTAGCAGTCTGGAGAATATTTGGGAAGGGAAATAAGAATAGAAATTGTGAGAACACTTTTGGAAATACTTCTTCCCCAACCCAATGTTGTTAATTGTCCATTTATCTGCCTTTCCCAAGAGATTGGAATCACCTTTAAGGCAGAGAGACAGTGTGTGCACACAGCACAGTTTAAGATTCACAATAGTTGCTCAACAAAGAAATGGATTCCAATCTAAGGACTTAAAATTTAACATGTTTTCTATTTAGCCATCCTACTATAGAGTTTGAATAACATGTGATGACAATTTGTCTTCATTCTAGATAGTAACACAATATAACATTTGTGCATCGCTCACATCTAAAAAATTTAGTAGCTCAGTCAGTGGCAAAATTGATTTGATGAGGCCTTCTTCCAAAGGCCAGTTTTTACCAAATGTATATCTTGGACTCTTTTAGAGGATGGCAAGTGTTTTTCAAGGATTGTTTAACCCATGCAGATATAGACTCATTTTAATACCTTAATTTTCAAGTATAGAATATAGTCTTGGTACTATTACCACAAATTAAGTTTTAAAATGTTTATTATATGTACTGTATTAACTCTGGGTTGAGATTCCTGTTGAAAACTGTACATACGTATAATTTTTAATGAAAGGCTAGAGCCTTATCTATCTTAATTATAAGATAGATTGTGCCTATAAGAAAGATTGTAGGTTGTACCTTTATAAACAAAACACTATCACAGATAAGTTTTTTGATATCTAGGAAGAATTGTTTTGAATGTAGATACGTACAGATATTTTTATAGTGATAGTCTTTGGATGAATACTGCATTTCCTTAATGCAGGTTGGTACATGATTTTGTTCTTACCAGACTTCAGTACTACTTAGAATATAGACTAAGGTGATGTGGGGACTCAGGTGAGGCTACGAGGGTAGGCAGTAAACCACCAAAATACAGTGATTGTATAAATTTTTATTATATATTTATTAAATGAATGAGAGGAGAGGTGGGGAAAGAGAAATTAGACTGTGTGTGTGTAAAATGGAGAAATAGATAAGTCAGAAGACTGTTATTTTGATCAAGTGGAATAATAGTTATAGGAGGAGACTGTGCAAGAGTCCAGGTGTGGTATTTCCTGAGTGATGACAAGGTCCAAAGAGTGGCTGGCCATGGGAGTTCCAACCTAAGTAGACTGAGACATGAAAGATGAAAAGCGTTAGAAATGAAGAGGTTAATGAAATCTGAGACTAAAGTTTAGGTTGGGTTGTACTACATTAGTCTAATGTATCTTTTATTTGCCCTCACACTTTTTTGCCCTTTGTCCAACTACAAATTACCAAACCTTAGTTGAGCTACCAACTTTAGGCTTCCTATAAGTATATTGAGGGGAAAAAAATTATACACTTTTATAGATTGTTCTTTCTACAACCCATCATCTTACGTCAATATAGGTAGGCAGGCTCAGTAGCTTATATTGCATTTGAAGTATTTTGCAATTTGTATTAAAAAACATACAAGCATACTATATACCTTGCCATTAGTAGACTGTGTTTTTGATGAACTGTGAAAACTCTGTGTAGACACCTTATATGTCAGTCTGGAAGGAACTGGAAACTGAACATAGAATCAATTCCTGAAAGTGCACAATGGCATGCAAAAAATTGGGAACACCCAGGATAATAGTAAGTGTTGGAAAAAGAGCAAAAGACCTGGATATGCCAAAGTCCTTAATAAATATTTGGTATTGACTAGAAAGAAGATAGATGACAATGTTAAGGTTGGGAAGAAGGCAGTGTGATAGGGTGGCCCACAAAGAAATGGGAGAGGGGATCCCTGCATCTCAATCACCTGGCTTGTTTGAAATTCTGACTCCAGGGATCTGCACTCCAACTTAGTAAGAATCATGAAGGCAAATAAGAAGAATCTGCATTTTTAACAGGTTTCTCAGGTGATTCTTACCCCCCCCAGAATTTGAGAACTGGTAGTTTAGATGTACCAGTGGAGAGCTGAGAAAATTATGACCCTGCCTTCTATCCTCTTGGTAACTAGAATGCTAGAGAATAATCAACTTTGACTCAAAGTAACTGTAGAGAGGAAGAGAGGCTACTATGAGGAGGCATATTTTAAAGCAAATTTGGTGAACACTTGTGTTCTTTCTGTGTTGGTTTTGCACTAACTTTAGTTTAAACATAGATTACTGTGCTAAATAGTAAGTTCTAAAGTTACATTTTTAACCTCGTTCTGATTTTTACTTCTGTTAAAAATATGCAAAATGGAAACAAGTTATTTTGATTGAAAATGAGCAAGTACACCTTCACAGCTTTGTGGAAGCTATTACTACAAATATTACTTGGTATAATTTGAAAAGAACTTAAAATATACATGAAACTCTTGGCCAAAGCATTATATTTTGTTTTAGCTACATTGTTTGAAAATTTATTTCTAAAATCTATTAAATACTCAAGAATTATCCTAGTAGTTTGAATAGAAAGTTAATTTCTGTTTTATTCCATTTTATTGCATGATTGTTAAGCATGACTTTTCAGAGTCATAAACTTTGAGTTGAACGTCACTGACATAAAAATGCAAATTAGGGATTTTATGTTGTTGGTTATAAGTGGGCTTATTGTGTCTCAAATATATTCTGGAAACTAGAAGTAAATGCAGTAGCAGATATTTTTAAAGTTACTAAGCTAGGCACAGCGTTATTGGTGAGACACTTAAAAAATTTAAGTGTTATGTAAAGGCACATTTTAAGTTTTGTGAAATAGGAGGCTAAATCATACCACTTAGAGAATGTGTATTTTACAAAAAGCAGTCAGCAAGATCATAAAATATTGAATGTTATCTCATAAGTCATGCATTCCTTTCACATAATACATAGAATTTTATGTTGCACTTAGCTGCCAGGCTGCTAAAATGATAATTCTGTTCAGAATATGAATGAACCCATTTGTACTGCTTTTGGTTAGGCGCCTTCTGTTAGTAACAGCCTAGGCATAGGAAGGCTTTAATACTTTTCATATTTTATAGCTGTTTTACATAAAGGACATGGATTTTTTTCTGGAAGAACTTTTGTTTATTGAGTAAAGGACCCCTGGGAGAGCCCCGGAGGGGTTTGAGTAGATGTGATGTCCTCAAACGAGCTAGATGGAAGGCATCTCTGTAACTTCTTAAAAACTTAGGTAATCAGTGATATATCCATTCTACCTATTATTTAACATGTTACTAGCTCCCCTTTTCCTAACTACTACTACTACTGTTATCTCTTTTCTGGGAATGTACACAATATTTTGTGACAGGACAGATTATTCAGTTGAATAATGATTTTCAGATAAGTTCCAAGAATACACCAAATACACCTCTCCCAGATCTCTGTGCCATCTGTATGTTGTTGTTTTTTATGCCTCATATTTTGAGGGGTGTCTTTGATCCTTTTTTTCTTAAGGAGACCTTAAAAGCTGTCAAGACTTAGAGCAAGGCAACATCCAAGGAAACCATTCCAAAAACACTTGACCTTAATGACCAAACTTGCAGAATTAAAAAAAAATCTTGCTGGTTTGACAGTATTTATTTTGTGATACATTTGTCTTTCAGAGGGAAAAGGTCTGGTTTTAATGTAAATATGAATAAAAGGATCATTAATATTTAAAACTAGAAACCATTGATTTAGTATATTTAGTATATTAAAAAATAAACTGGGAAATATCATTTGATCCAGTAATTCCACTTTTAGGAATTTACCTGAAGTAAACAAAATCCCTGATCTGAAAAGATATATGCACCCCTGTATTTATTACTATATTATTTACAATAACCAAGATATGGAAGCAACCTAAGTGTCCATCAATAGATGAATGGATAAAGAAGATGTGGTACATATACACAATGGAATATTATTCAGCCATAAAAAGAAAAGAAATTCTACTATATGCAACAACATGGATGGGTCTAGAGGGTATTAAGCTCAGTTAAATAAGCCAGGTGGAGAAAGAGAAATACCATTGATTTCACTTCTTTATAGACTGTAAAAACAAAGAAAAACAGAATGAACAAAACAGCAGTAGACTCATAGACACTGAGAAGGGACAACTGGTGGTTACCATGGAGGAGGGATGGGGGTGGGTGGTTGGGTGGGGGGGGGGAGGGGGGATAAAGGGACACAAAAATTCTTCATCATAATGTAGGTTGGTCATGGGGATTGTTGTACAGCATGGAGAATATAGCCAATGATTCTCTACATCTTCCTATATTGACAGATAGTAGCTGTAAAAGTGAGGGTGAGGATTTAATAATATTGGTAACTGTTGAACCACTGTGTTGTATACTTCAAACTAATATGAGACTGAAAGCAATGAAAAAAATAATGAGAAGGCAAAAAAAAAACCAAAATAAGTAAATAAATATTCATGTCTTAAGGAAAAAGTAAATTTAAATAAATAAACTGGAAGGCTAAAGATCATTATTCATTGAAATGAACAGACTCAGAGATTGGTTTAAAAATAGGAAGCAAATAAAACTGAGTAGGAAGAATGTTTTCTAAGTGCTCTTCACAACAATATACAGATGGAAAAGATGTCCTATGACAAGAGGTTTTAAGGGAAATTAGGAAGTAAGTGAAATGGAATGAATCTTGTTCATCTGTTTTTTACCATTTAGCTATAGGTTGAGAGTGTTATTTGCAGTGGTGTGTTAAAACTTAAGCAGATTCTGAAATAATGATTTTTAAAAGGCATTTCTTTAAATCTTTAGTAAACATACTAGCTCAAATGAATTCTGTCTCTAATAAATTCTTACTGCTAGTCAGTAACTAAGTGACACATTTTTGGGTCCCAGTTTTCTCATCTGTAAAATAGTGATAGTACCACTTAATTTAATACTTAATGTATTATTGTCAAGATTAAAGTAGATCATATACAGGCAGTTCTTGCTTTGTATAGTGCTAATATGCATTAAGTTCAGTTACCACAGTTTAATTAAATAATACCAGTCCCCCAACAACACAGCTCAAATTTCAGTCACCATGGTGTATTAACTCTAATTATATTAAGTACTGTTAGCACTTAGTCTATAAGTCACTATGTAAAGAACAGATGACTGTCATGATTATTGGCTAATCATGTTACTTCTTTTAAAGTCTCTTGGTGGTTGGTCACTGCATATCTGTTACTCAGTTCACACACAGATAGCAAACTGTGTTCTTCGATCCTGGTTATAAACCCATATGACATTTTCCAAAAATTGGATAATCAAACGGGAATGAGTGAGTGAAGATGGAAGTGCAGCAAAGAAATGAAAAATAGTAACATTGGAAGAAGTGAAATTCAGACCAAACCTAAATGGAGTTGTGCAGAAAATAGCCACCTTTAGGGATGTTGACACTGCCGCCATTAGACTCTAGATTTGAGCCTGAAGAACTTAGTTGTTAAGGCTGACTTAACAACATAAACAAGAAAAGAGCTTTTAGTGTTTTGACAAGAATTTTTAAAGGTCATGGAATAATACATTTTACACATTAATCATTTTGAACTGCTTGCTTGGTCATTTTTACTGTCCAGCATTATCATGCAAAGTGAGAACTGCTTGGGCATTAAGATGCTTAGAACAGTTGCTGGCACACAGTGATTGCTTGAGAAATGTTTGTTATTAGAATTATAGGCAATAGCACTAATTCGTTGAAAAGATGATTTTAGGAAGGGAGAGGGATTGCTGACATTAACTGAGGGCCTAAAAATATGTACTGGGTGCTTTGCCCATATTATCTCACCTAATTTTCAAAACACTCTAAAATACTATTTAGCCTCTTTTTAGAGCTAAGCAAACCAGGGCTGAGAGTTTTTAAGTACTTGTCCAGAGTCACATAGCCCTGAAATATGAAAGGTGGTATTCAAATGAGGTCTTTCATGGTTCTAGTAATAGTTAGTACTTGATGAAACTGCCACAAACTTTGAAAAGTGGTTTAAGAGTTTGTTATTGATAGATATCTTTAGAGTATGCCATACAAAAGTCAGAAGGTGATTTCATGGGAAACTAATTAGGGCAAAGAAAGCAAGAATAAATCTTTGCAGCTTACTTGTGTTTGTTAGTATGTTATTGTGCTGTTATTTTATGTTTATTATTTTTTGTTTGTTCCCATAGTGATAAGTAGTTATAGCTTTGGTTGGGTAAAAAATCACTGGAGTAGATACACATTTTTTTGAAGCCAATTCAAAGAGCTGTCCCTGGTAAAAACTAATGTTAATTAGTTTTCTGTTTTGGAGTGGACCTGTCACCGACATTGGATTATCTCACAAATGATTCAGTTTTGATCTTCTAATGATTTTACCACTACTCTTTCTTAAAACTGTTTTATTAAACATAGATATAAAAGAACATTGGTTGTCACAATATGTATAAAGTATAAAGAATAATGACACAAGTAAAAGGCTTCCGGATCGGAAAGGAAGAGGTAAAACTGTTTTGCAGATGATACGGTCTTGTGTATAGAAAATGCTAAGGAATCCACAGGAAAACTGTTAGAACTAATAAGTTCAGCGAAGTTGCAGGATATAAGAGCAATCAATATGCAAAACTCAGTTTTATTTCTATGCAAAGGGAATAAATCAAAAATAAAATTAAGAAAACAATTCTACTTACAATAGCCACACAAATAAGAAAATCCCCAGGAATGTGTGCAAGACTTGTATACTGAAAACTATAGAAAACTGTCAAAAGAAGTTAAAAATCTAAATAAATGAAAGGACATCTCATATTCATGGATCAGTTAATTTGTTAAGATGGCAGTGCTTTCCAGGCTGATCAGATTCAACATAATCTCTATCAAAATCCTAACTGGCTTTTTTGTAGAAATTGACAAACCGATTATATGTAAATGCAGGGTATCCAGAAGACCCAAAAATTTGAAAAGGGAACAGAGTTGTAGGACTCATTCCTTCCCATTTAAAACTACTACAAAACAACAATATTCAAGAGAGTATAGAACTAGCATAAGGAAAACATATAGATCATTGGAACAGAATTGAGAATACAGAGATAGGCCTTTATGATCAGTTGAGTTTCAGCAAGGCTACCAAGACAGTTTTCAATGTGGAAAAAATCTTCAACACATGGTGCTGGAACAATTGTGTATCCATATGCAAAGAAATGAAGATGGCCCCAGACTTCACACAATACTCAAAAATTTACTCAAAATGAATCAAAGACTTAAATGTAAGACATAAAACGATAAAACTCTTAGAGGAAAAACAGGTGTGAGTCTTGGGTCAGATACTTTTGATTTCTTAGACATGGCACCAGAAGCACAAGCAACAAAAGAAAAAATAGATAAACTGAACTTAATCAAAATTTAAAACTTCTGTACTTCAAAGAACACCATGAAGAAAGTGAAAAGACAGCCCATAGAATGGGAAAAAATATTTATAGTAATGTATCTGCTATAGTAGATCTGTACGTTACAACTCAACAGTAAAGTGACAAATGACCCAATTAAAAATAGGGCAAAAGATTTGAATAGACATTTTTCAAAAGAAGACATACAAATGGCCAATAAGGACATGAAAAAAATTCTTCATCAGTCATCAGGGAAATGCAAATCAACAGTATAGTACAATACTACTTCATACCTGCTAGGATGGCAGTAATCAAAAGTCAGATATAACAAGTGCTGGCAAGGTTGTGGAGAAATTAAGAACCTTGGTACATTGCTTTTGGAAATGTGAAATAGTGCAGCCCTTGGAGACGGTGGGCTGACAATTCCTCAAAAGATTAAACATTGAGTTATCGTGTGACCCAGCCAAAAATAGGTGCACTAATGTTCATAGCAACATTATTCATAATAGTCAAAAAGTAGAAACAACCCAGGTGTTCATCAGCTGATAAATGGATAAATTGTAGTAGATCCATAAAATGGAATACTACTCAACTATAAAAAAATGAACTGGGGAGGAAGAGAAAAACATGACAGGGTAGGAACAAAACCTCCTCCCAAAAACACATAAAGCATGAAAATACAGCAAATACCACTACACCTGAAAATGACCTGAAGACTGCAAAACAGACTACCTGCATCTAGAGAAGAGAAGGTCTCACAGAAAATGGTAAAGTGTCAAAGCTGAGATGGGACCCAAACCTTTCCCCCACCCCGGCCCACAGGAGGGAGAAAAAGGAACAGAGCAGGGAGCAGGTAGGAGCCCTGGATGGCTGAACACCTGGCCCTGGAGATCTGCTCCAGGAGCAGGAGCCCACATTACCTTGTGCTCTGGTGATTAGTGGGGCTGGACAACAAAGACAGGCAGAACACTCTGGGAGGCTGAGATTCCAGTTGCTTGTGGAGAACAGGCACGCTGTACCAGCCCCACTAAGACAAAAAACAAAGGGCAGTTTGAAAGACTTCCCAGCAGTGGGAGGGGAGCTAGAGGGGCAAGTGTTAGAAGGAGCTCTCAGGAGAAAGGGCAGGTGAACAATACCTCCTCAGCAGATCAGGAGCTCTTGGGAGCCCCAGTGCTCCATCCTCCCCGCTGGCCACACAGCCCTGAGTCTCCTCCCTGCACACACAGCTGGCAGACAACCCACTTGGACAGGCAGTAGTGTCAGACTTTGCTGCTGGGAAAGCAGAGGGAGGCCCTCCCAGCTTTCTTGGCTCCATTTTGGCCTGGGAAGGTGCCTGCGGGAGCCAGCCCTGGGAGCTCCTCCCTCCCCACAGGTGCTGGGTCCTAGGTGTTTGCAGCCCCCGCCATTGCCGCAGGCCAGGTGAAGGGTGGCCCCGCTGACAGCAACTCCAGCAGATTCTTCTGTGCTGATCACAAAGGTATGGCCAAAACACACTGCCCACCTAGAAACAGACTACTACAAACCAGACAGAAAGGCGGCCCTGCCTACTGCACATCAACAGCTGGGGCTCCCACACTGGAAAGTAAAGAGTCTTGAGCTTCTGGACGTTAGAGGGCACCTCCTTCATTAAGCTATTACTCCATAGGAATGAACACAGAAACCCTGGCAAAATGAGGAGGCAGAGGAATATGTTCCAAACAAAACTACAAGACAGAACACCAGAAAGAAGGCTGAATAAAACAGATATCACCAATCTTCTTGATAAAGACTTCAAAGTAAAAGTCCTAAATATGTTTAGGGATCTACAGGAAAATATTCAGAAACTCAAGGAAGACTTCAACAAATAGATAGAAGACCTTCAAAAGAGCCACTCGGAGTTGAGGAGTACAGTATATGAAATGAAATATACAATGGAGGGATTTAATAGCAGATGATCACAGGTTGAAGAAGTAAATGATATGGAAATTAGGGAACAGGAAAACAATGAAGCTGCTGAAAAAACAGAGAAAAAAGGATCTCTAGGAATGAAAGAATAATAAGAGAGCTGTGTGACCAACCCAAATGGAACAATTTGCATAATAGGGGTACCAAAAGGAGACAAGGGAGACAAAGGGATAGAAAGTCTCCTTTAGGAAATAATTGTTGAAAACTTCTACAGTCTGGGGAAGGAAATAGACACTCAGGTCATGGACGTGCAGAGAGCCCGTAACAAAAGGAACACCAGGAAAACAACACCAAGACATATAATAATTAAAATGGAAAAGATCAAGGATAAGGAGAGAGTACTGAAAGCAGCCAGAGAGAGAAAAAAGATTACTTATAAAGGAAACTCCATCAGGCTATCAGCAGACTTCTCAGCAGAAACTTTACAGGCCAGAAGGGAGTGGCATGATATATTTACTGTAATGAAACAGAAGGACCTCCAACCAAGAATACTCTACCCAGCAATTATCATTTAAATTTGAAGCAGGGATTAAACAATTTTCAGATAAATAAAAGTTGAAGGAATTCACCATCACTGAGGTAGCCCTACAGTATATGTTAAAGAGTCTGCTGTAGATGGAAATGTTCCTAGGCTAAATAGCTTTCAGTACTGAAAATAAACCCAAAGTAAAGGTATAAGACCAATTAATTACCAAGCAAGTATGAAATTAAAACAAAAGAAGCAAAATCAACTACTCACAAAATCAGTGAAAATACACAAAAATTGCAGATTATGACATCTAATACATAAAGTGTGGAGGAGGAGGAGGAAGAAGAAAAAAGTACCTTTAGATTGTGTTTGAAATAGAGTGATCAGTAATTTAAGACAGACTGTTATATAGTAAGGAAGCTATCCTTGAATCTTTGGTAACCGCAAAACTAAAGCCCACAATAGATACACAAAAAAAGAGAGAGAGAGAAGAAAGATCCAATCACAACACTAAAGACATCCATCAAATAACAAGAGAAGAGTGTAAGAGAGGAAAAAAGGAACAAAGAGGAGATATGGAAGTGCAGAAAACAGTTAATAAAATGGCAATAAGTACATATCTGTCAATAATCACCTTAAATATAAATAGACTGAATGAACCAATCAAGAGACATAGAGTGACAGAAAGGATAAGGAAACAAGACCAATCTATATGCTGCCTAAAAGAGACTCATTTCAGACCCAAAGACATACACAGACTAAAAGTGAAGCAATGGAAAAAAGATATTTTATGTAAAGAATAGGGAGAAAAAAGCAGGAGTAGCAGTACTTATATCAGACAAAATAGATTTCAAAACAGAGAAGGTAATGAGACAAAGAAGGACATTACATAATGATAAAGGTGTCTGTCCAACAAGAGGATATAACCATTATAAATATCTATTCACCCAATATAGGAATGCCTAAATATATAAAACAAGATACTGAGTTAAAGGGGAAAATAGGCTACAACACATTCATTTTAGGAGACTTTAACATACCACTCACATCAATAGGCAGATCAGACAGAAAATAAGGAAACAGAGGCACTGATCAATACATTAGAGCAGATGGACTTAACAGATATCTATAAACAATTCCACCCAAAAGCAGCAGGATACACATTCTTCTCAAGTGTATTTGGAATGTTTTCCAGAATAGATCACATACTAAGCCACAGAAAGAGCCTCAATAAATTCAGAAAGATTGAAATTTTATCAAGCAGCTTCTCAGGCCACAAAGGTATGAAACTAGAAATAAATTACATGAAAAAACATAAAAGGCTACAAACACATGGAAGCTAAACAACGCTTCTAAATAATCAGTCAATCAATGACCAAATTAAAACAAAAATCAAGCAATAATGGAGACAAATGAAAAAAAATCCACAACCCAAAACCTGTGGGATGCAGCCAGCAAAGGCAGTTCTATGAGGAAAGTACATAGCAGTACAGGCTTACCTCAGAAAATAAGAACAATCCTAAATAAACAGTATAAACTCATAATTAAAGAAACTAGAAAAAGAACAAGTGAAGCCCAAGGTTAGTAGAAAGAGGAACATAATAAAGATCAGAGCAAAAGCAAATAAAATAGAGAAGAATTAAATAATAGAAGTAATCAATGAAACCAGGAGCTGGTTCTTTGAGAAAATAAACAAAATAGATAAACCCCCAAGCCAGACTTATCAAGAAAAAAAGAGAGTGTACACACATAAACAAAATCAGAAATGAAGAAGGAATAATCACGATGGACACCAGAGAAATACAAAGAATTATTAGAAAATACTTTGAAAAATTATATGCCAATATATAGGACAACCTAGAAGAAATGGACAACTTTCTAGGAAAATAAAACCTTCCAAGACTGACCCAGGATGAAGCAGAAAATCTGAACAGACCAATTGCCACCAATGAAATTGAATTGGTAATCAAAAAACTACCTAGAAACAAATTCCCAGGTCCACATGGCTTCACGACTGAATTTTTTCAAACATTTAAAAAAGAGCTAATA
Organism: Smutsia gigantea; assembly: GCA_032199065.1. Classification (NCBI taxonomy): domain Eukaryota; kingdom Metazoa; phylum Chordata; class Mammalia; order Pholidota; family Manidae; genus Smutsia; species Smutsia gigantea. The sequence continues at coordinate 18,285 of JAVSCE010004834.1, forward strand.
CCCATCCTTAAAGTATTCCAAAAAGTAGAAGAGAAGGGAAGACTCCCAAACTCATTCTATGAGATCAGCCTAGTAACCAAAACCAGACAAAGACACAACAAAATAAGAAAATTATAGAGCAATAGCCCTGATGAACATAGATGCAAAAATCCTCAACAAAACAACAGCATTCTTCAATGAACTAGAACAAATAGTTCTAAAATTCATATGGAACCACAGAAGACCCTGAATAAGCCTAATCAATCCTGAGGAAGAAGAACAAAGCTGGGGGGATTATGCTCCCTGACTTCAAGCTCTAGGACAAAGCCACAGTAATCAAAACAGTTTGGTACTGACACAAGAACAGACCCATAGATCAATGGAATAGAATAGAGAGCCAGGTATAAACCCATGCATATATGACCAATTACTGTACAATAAAGGAGCCATGGATATACAATGGGGAAGAGAAAGCCTCTTCAACAACTGGTGTTGGCAAAACTGGACAGCTACATGTAAGAGAATGAAACTGGATTATTCTTGAAATGAATACACAAAAGTAAACTCGAAATGGATCAAAGACCTGAATGTAAGTCATGAAACCATAAAATTCTTAGAAGAAAACATAGGCAAAAGCCTCGAGGATAAGCATGAGCAACTTTTCCCTGGACACATCTCCTCAGGCAAAGGAAACAAAATAATGAACAAGTGGGACTACATCGAACTAAAAAGCTTCTGTACAGCAAAGGACACCGTCAGCAGAACAAAAAGGGCAGAACAAAAAGGCGTCCTACAGTAGGGGAGAGTATATTCATAAATGTCTCATCTGGTAAGGGGTTAACATCCAAAATATATAAAGAACTCATACTCCTCAACACCCAAAAAACGAATAACCCGATTAAGAAATGGATGGAGAACCTGAACAGACACATCTTCAAAGAAGAAATACAGATGGCCAACAGGCACTTAAAAAGATTCTCCACATTGCTAACAGGGACATACAAATTAAAACCACAGTGAGATACCACCTCACACCATTTGTGATGACCACTATACAAAGACAAGAAATAACAAATGCTGGTGAGGATGTGGAGAAATGGGACCCTTCCTACACTGTTGGTGGGAATGTAAATTGGTGCAGTTGTTGTGGAAAGCTATATGGAGGCTCCTCAAAAAACTAAATAGAAATACCATTTGACCCAGTAATTCCAATCCTGGGAATTTACCTGAAAAAAACAAAGTCCCTGATTCAAATAGACATGCACACCTATATTTATTGCCACACTGTTTGCAATAGCCAAGATATGGAAGCAACCTAAGTGTCCATTAGTAGATGAATGGGTAAAGAAGATGTGGTACATAGACACAGTGGAACACTATTCAGCCATAAAAAGAAAAGAAATCCTGCCATGTGACAACATGGATGGCTCTAGAGGGTATTATGCTCAGTGAAGTAAGCCAGGCAGAGAAAGACAAATACCAAATGCTTATACTCCACTTATTTGTGGAGTATAAAAACAAAGCAAAACAGAAGGAACAAAATAGCAGTAGACTCATAGACACTGAGAAGGGACTAGTGATTACCAGGGGGGAGTGGGGAAGGAGATACAGTGGCACCATAATTTGCAATTACAATGTAAGTAGGTCATGGGGACAGTAGTACAGCACACTGAATACAGTTAATGATTCTGTAATACCTTATGTTGATAGATACTGACTGTACTAGAGGGGGTGAGGATGTAATAATTTAGGTAACTGTTGAAACATTGCATTATATATTGAAAGCAATATAAGATTGTATATCAACGAAACTTAAAAAAAATGAACTACTGATATATGCTACAATGTGAAGGAACCTTTAAGACAGATATGATTACATTTATATGACTGTCCAGAGTAAGCAAATCCATAGAAACAGAAAGTTGGTTAGTGATTGTCAGGGGCTGGGAAAAGGTAGAAATGGAGAGTGACCTCTAATGGATTCACAGTTCCTTTTTGGGCTAATGAAAATATACTAAAATTAATGGTGATGGTGACACAACTAAGAATATACTAAAAACCACTGCACTATAAACTTTAAAAGGGTTAATTTATGGCATATGAATTTTATTTTAATGAAATAAGTTCACAGTACAGTGAATTTCTGTGTGTCTACCATTCAGTTAAGAAATAGAACATCGCTTAAGTCCTTGTTCTTTCCCTGCATAGCTACATGGCTCACTCCCTTACTTTGTTCAGGGTTCTGTCTACATTTTACCACCTCAGAGAGACCTCCCTGAATATTCCACCTAAAGTAGAACCACTGCCTGTCACTCTGTATCCCTCTTATCCGGCCTTGGGGGAGGGAAAAAAAAACTTATTTAGTATTTATGATTTATTTACAACACTTACTTTTGCCCAACATAACATGTACTTATTTACTATCAGGCTCTTCCTCCCTGCAGCCTAATGTGAGTCTAGTATGGGCAGACACTTTGTTTCCTACATTGCTCTCTCTCTAGTGTTTAGAGCTGTGGCTGACATGCAGTTGGTGCTCATTAAATGTTGATTCAATGAATAAATTCTTTGTGTTCCATAGTTCAAGCAGTACTTTCACCTTTCCCATTTGGTTCTAATGGACTTAGTCCCTATTCTGAATTCCTCTACCACTTATTATCTTTATTTTGGCACCAAGCTCAACTTTTATGTTAATGTTTGTATACCTTGTTTCTCTGGTGAGGCAAGGACTGTACACTATCTTATCTTTTTCTTTGCCCAGAAACTCTAACATACAGCAAAAGTAAGTAAATATTCATTAAATTAAATTCAAAATACACCTACTACCTAGCAGCTTCTTAATCTATATGGTATTGAGTCATAATCCTTTAGTTCATTCAACAAATTCATTTATTCATTCATTCAGTAACTATCTATTGAATATCTACTACATCTCAAGCACTATTTCAAGTGATAAATGTATAGTAGGAAATAAAATAGGCAACATCCCTGCTCTCACGAAGCTTACAGTATAGTGAGGGGAGACAAAAATAAGCAAATACACACGACATGTTATTAAGTGATAATGTATGGGAAGACTAAAACAAGGTAAACAGAATAGGGAATTCCAAGTGTGGGAGCTATGATTTCATCCATTGGTGGCGGGGTGCTGGGGAACTTCCCTGGCTAAAGGAGCAAGCCCTGTGGATTTCTGGTAGAAGAGCATTCAGGAAGAAAAAGCAACAAGTACGAAGACCCTGAAACAGAGAAAGATTGAGTGTTTCTGAAGAAACTGTGTAACTGCAAAGTACGGGCTAGTAGGAGATGAGGTCAAACCATGTAATGACTGAGAACATTTAATAGTCTGGGTTTTTCTTCAAGTGAGCTTGGAGGCTTTTGGAGAATTTTGTATAGAGGATGACTTTGATGCGTGGAGTTAGAGGTGTGTGTCATGGATAGAAGCAGGGAGACCAGTTGGGAGGCTCTTAGAGTAATCCAGGTGAAATATGATGCTGGCTTAGACCAAGGTGGTAGCAATGGGGGTGGTGAGAATTTATTTGATCCTGGATATATTTTGAGGGTAAATCTGATAGGATCTGCTGATGGTTTGGATGTGGGCATGAGAGAAAAAGAATAGTTAAAGATAACTCCAAAGTTTTTTTTACTAAGATTTTGGTGATAGAGATACCCTTTACTGAAAGGAATGAAAAGTACAGGTGGTGGTATTTTGTTTGTCTGTTGAGGGTGGAGATTCACTGTGGAATCAATCTGTTTTGGAAATACTAAGTTTGAGATGTCTATTTGATATCCTAGTGGAAATGGTATGTGATTAGATATATTGTAACTAAAGAGGGAGGCCCAGATACATCACATAAATTAGGGTTTTGTCAATGTATAGATGATTTTTAAACGCAGAAGAATCAATAAATAAGATCACCCCAGAAGTGAGTGTAGAAGAAAAAAGTCCTCTTACTGAATGAAACATAGCGCACTCCAGGATTTGAAGGCTGGGGAAGTGAGGAGGAATCTGCAAGGGGACAGTAGAACATAGATGACGTGAGAGGAAGGGAAAGTCGGGGGGGGGGGGGTGTTTGAAAGTGTTAACAAAGAGAACAATTACCTTTGTCAAAGCATGCTTGATAAATCATGTAAGATGAGAATTGACATTAAGAGTTACTAATTCAGGGTGCCCTCCCTAAATCCAGAAATTGCCTAGGCAAAATGAATGAGCTTTTCAAGAAAAACCCTTCTCAGCACTTATCAGTTATGAGAGAATGTATTAAGTTTTGACTTTGCAAATTGGAAAAGCAAAAATGCTAATTCTGAGTTTTTGGATTATAACTGCACTATACTTGGCTGGGAAAAGTATTAGGAAAGGATTTCAAAGATACTTTACTGCATTACTAACTTGTCATTATTGTGGAAAATCAGTAGGATCCATTCATAGATGCTGATTATGAAAATTGAATAACTTCTCATATATAAGCCAGAAGAAAGAAAAGACTTCTAATTGGAAATCTGTGTTTCTTGGCTTTCTCCCCGCCCCCCGCCCTCCGCATTTTAACTATAAGACTAAATGTCAGATATTACATTTATTTCAGCTAAGTTCCAATTAAAAGCTAATTTGCAGTTAGTTTAACTAGTATCAGTGTTTAACATAAAGCTAAATAGCAAGAAATTTCCTTACCTTACCCTGACTGAAGCCAGAAAAGCCCTATTTACCTAGCCAACTTGGAAATCAAAGGGAAATAAATATTGCAAGTGAATGATTTGTTTATACTGACCAGTAGCCAGGCTCATCATGATTTTATTAGACATCAGTCAGTTTTTAAATTAGACGTGGCTTTTTATAATAATAATAATAATAAACATATTAGAAACATGTTTCTAAAACATGTTACATTACTAGACATAACAATATCTTAATTCTGTTCTTTAAAGTTATTTTCCTGATAGTAGATTAGAAATTTGAAAATTGAATTTTAATATCTGCTTGCTGCTTACTTCTTAATAATGAAAGTATTTGACATACACTGTACCTCTCATAGCAAATCTTGCTGCTGTTTTACATCATTATAGAATGCCATGACAGCATAAGGGAATACTATAGAGTAGGAAAAAAAAAGTTTTAAGATGTGATTAAAAGGACACAATTATCCTGAACTGTTTTGTGGTATGAGATTTTTTTTTTTACAAAGATTTTCTCTTTCATTCGAATGTTGCCAAGGATTTGAAGCATTCATTACCAGCTGGACTTGGTCTCTCAGAAACCCAAATTACATCTCATGGCTTTGACAGTACCAAAGAGGGGGTTATTGAAGGAGGAGCATTTCAAGGTAAGAGCCCATATATTTTTTAAGATGGCTGGTGTGGAAGATAGGAGAAGTTCACCAAATGCTACCTTTATCAATAAAGCATAAGAGTTGAGCCCTTTAATTCTATGCTAAAACACTGATTTTAAACATAATCCTTTTTCTCTTCAATTTAAATATTTATGATTGTTTTAGTAGTCTTCTTTATATAAATAAGTCCATGTATGTAATTCACTGATTATTATTTAAGAATTGGTTTTACAATACTGAAATAAAAACTCAAAATTATACCAAACATGAAAATTTATTTAACCACAAAATTTATAGCTATAAGTCAATATTGACTTGTATAAATACTTATTTCCTATTTCAAATCAATAGGGAAAATAAAACTTTTATCTTTCCCACTACGCATGCTGTATGGGAGGGCTCCAAGACCCCGCTCAGATTTCCTAATTTGCTAAGAGGACTCTCAGGACTCAGTGTGTAGTCATGCTCATGGCTGTGATTATTATGGTGAAAGTATACCAAGCACATTTAGCAAAGGCAAAGGGTGCCCTAGGTGAAGGCTGGGGGAAACTAGGCACAAGCTTGCAAGGGTCTTCTCCCAGGGCAGTCACATAGGACAGACATAATTCCCTTAGCAGAGCTGTAACAACATAAGTGAAATGTTGCTAACTAGGGAAGCTCCTTAGAGACTCAGGGCCTAGGGATTTTTTTTTTGAAGATTGCTCACATAGGAACCTCTGTCCAGCATGTACCAAGATTCTGGACTCCCAGAAGAAAAGCAGGTGTTTAGCATAAACCCATTGTTTATATAAACAGTTTAGGCATAGTGAGCCAGTCTTACCAGTCTGAGAATGGAGCATATCTTCCCAAAATTTAAGTTCCTAGACATAAACTGAGGGCCAATTTTGTAAGCTGATCTTTTTAAGGATAGGCAGTTAGACCTGCTGTGTTAACTCTTTGTTCCATACATTCCATATATTTGTCTATTTTTAATATAAAGGAAAAAGTTGCCCCCGTTTTCAGTGTTCTTGCCTACATTAACTTTTTCTTAATGTTTTTTTTTTCATTTTCACATAAGTGAAAGAAAGTAAAACCATGTAAACATTTGGATGTAAAAATGGATTGTTTTCTTGACAGAGCTATAGCTAAAGTAAGAGCTCTAGTTGTTGTAAAGTGAAATATATTTTAACATTACATTACACAAAATGAAAAAGTTGCCATGTCTGCAATCTTAGCCTTCTTGCAGATAACATTCCGTATTTTTTAATTATATTAATGGCCAGTATTTTATTCAAAAACAACTTATATTTTGAAATATAATCTTAAATGCATCCTAGAAATAGGCATTTAGGATAATCCAGTATAATATCCTGTACTCTGGGCTGTAAAATGAATGGGATATTTAGTGATACCATTTTTTTCCCTTTTCATTTTTATGTTCAGAAAAATTAAGCTATAAAAGGGAGATTATGTGTCAATATCTCAATAGTGGGATGACTTTGAATTTGAAAGGGTTGACTGAGTGCCTTAAATTATGAATGCCTGAAGATAAAGGGCTTACTTTACATAATGTGATCAAACCATTTAGGACCAATCACTAATTTCCAAATTTAAATGTCAACATAGAATAAAATACTTTTGCTATTAAGATATTTTAAGTATTTTCAATGAAATCATTTAGTTGGCATTTGGTTTAATCTTTTTGTCCTTAAGTGGAATAGTATTATACAATAATTGAAATCAACCAGCCATTATAAACCGCTACACTTGAGCATGAAAATGCCAGTCTCACTTGCTTTATAGATATATCCTGACCCTTCAGATTGGAAAAGGAAATGTTTCATGATAATGGCAGTAATTAATATCTCTGTGAAGTTGAATTTATGAAACATTTATTAACACAAACTACATTGTTGATCAATACATTAAAAGAATCATTCTGCCATACTCAGTTAAGCATTTATTGTAAAGTTGTAGTTGTTTTAAGTGCCCTTGTTTTAAGACATTTATAGATAAATTGTAGTGAACATGAGAAAAAGCAACATGATTAAAATTTAGGAAATAGTCTTATGAAAAAACACTAAAGTTGAGGCTGTGTTAGCACTCTGGAAAAATGACTGAGTAATAATGATGACTCTTACTTAATTACTGCGAGAAGAGTATTAACCATTTGCTTTTCCATCTCTAAAGCAAATTTAGAAGAAATTACACATAAATTCAGCCTAACAACAACAAACATTGATATCTGATTAACAAGTAATATTGCAGAGTCAGTAATAGTGGAAATAATGAGTAAATCAAAGCTCGTAAGTGTGAAGGTACCTAGTATCTGAGTTTTATTTTTTAGCTATTGCATACATATATTCATATCCCTAGACTTCTGTTACTGTGATGAAATAGCCAATTCCCCAAATTAAGTCAATTAACAAGGTCCTAGATTTTTAAGAAGTATTTTTATTGTATGTTAGTGAATAATTTTAGCAACTAATTTAGTCTAAATTAGAGGTTTAAAGGGTCGGAGATGTACGTGGAAGTGATAATTACACTTAAAAGTAAAGCAGAAAAACTGAAGTGTACCCAGTTCCATCAACACTATGTCTTTTACTATTTTAGCTTGGGAAGTTTTATATCATTTTTTACACATCTCATATTGTGTCATGGATTATTTCCTATGCAAGATTAATAAATAGTAGTAACTAGAACAACAGAACTCTGTTCCTGGGATCGTCAAGAAATGGAACTATAGTAGTCAGCTTTTACTAACACTTCCTTATATAATAGAAACCTTTGTGCCTTGCGAAGTAGATGTACAGTCTTTGTTTAAAATGGCAATTGGACTGGATAGCCTATTAAAATGTTTTCCAACTCAACAAGTAATTTATGGATTTGTATTTTCTATATTCAGTTTAGTAATGGAGATATTATGGTGTGAATTCAGAACATCTGAGTCTCTAATAAGCTGTTTTAAATTCTCTCAGCCTCATTTCTCCTATAGTTTAAAATCAGACTAGTTGATTTCCACTATCCCTTGCAGTTTTGAATTTTATGGCTCAACAGATTTAAAAAGACAGGTATCTCTCACTTTGAAACGTAGCACCAATCTATTGAAGTCTGTTGCATGTTTGGATTTTAATGTTAGATCCATTCCCAGTTAAGGTTTTTCATATTAGGATTGGTGACTTTTCCTGCACCGGAACTATAGTGATGACCAGTTGTTACTGATTTTAAGGAAAGAAAGTTAATGTTGATTCCATCCTATTAGAAACATTTAATTAGAAATTTGATACATTACATTTTCTAGAGAACTAGGAAAGAATATAATTGAAATAAAAGTACTGTACAGATTTTTAAATAGTCTCAGCTAAATGTGGAAGGATGTTAATTTCTTCAATTTCTTTTTAATTATCACTCCCTTAAAGATACACTGCCCTTAGTATTTAAAATAAGAAAGCACTTGAAGCTATAGTTTTCTATGGTCTTATGCTGGACATTAGCAGCAATGTTGGATAGTCAGTTTTCCTTACTTTGTAGATAACTAAGGCTCAGAGACCTTAAGTAATTTGTAGGGGTGCTCCCAATACTATGTGGTAAATAGAAGCAGAATTTCAAACAGAGTTAGAATTTAAAACTCAGTGGTATTTCATTTAAAAATTATGTTCTTTCTTCTGGTTCTCAAACTTAGTTATGTTTAAGAATAATTCAAGTGGTTTTTAAAAACTGCAGATGCCTAATTGTACAGCATGATGACTGTAGTTAATAATAATATATTGTATACTTGAAATTTAGGAAGAGAGTAGATCACAAGTATTCTCATCACAAAAAAAAGTAACTATGAGGTGGTAGACACATCAATTAGATTGTGATAATCATTTCACAATATATACATGTATCAAAACATCCCATTGTACACCTTAGGTGTATGCAGTTATTTTTTGTCAAATAAAGTAAAACCAAGAAAAAATATCAAATAAAAAAAGCTAAAACTGCCACCCTCTCCCCCCAAAATCCAAAACCCTATAGGTGCCTTTTCACTAATGATCAGCAGGTCTTGGATGGTGTCCCAGATATATTTTAAAAGCTCCAAAAGTGAGTCTTTTGATTAGTCAGAATAACACTGTACATCATGGCTTATCAGATTTTTAAATACATACAAATCACTTGAGGATCTTGTGAAAGTAAAGATTCTGGTTCAGTAGGTCTGGGCAAAGCCTGAGACTTTGCATTTTTAATGAGCTCCCAGATGACATAATTGATATAGGTGCCTTGCATCTACCATACTGTGAATAGCCGTGACCTACACTGGTAATTTATGATTTGAAATGTTTGGCTGCAATCCCTGTGGAGACTACGATTCATTCACATTTCTGAGTTTTAATTATAAATTTGATAGTATTCCATGCCTTTGGATTTCTACTTGAAGAGCTTTCCTTCCTATGTAAGAATAGCAAGTTATAAAATATTTACTTAAGCTTTAAATCATTCAACTATAGGACTTTAATCACATTGTATTATTGATTTCGAACTAGGAGAATCCAGTTAAAGTCCTATATAGATGTGATCACCAAGTTTCTTCTTGTAGCCTTGCATTTTGTTTGGTTTTTAATAGTTCGATGAAAAGTTTATACAAGAACTCAGCCTGGTAGCATCCATTTATTAGTTCATTGCTGCAAGAAGCAAATATATTAATTCCAGCTTTTAATCCCAGCTTTTTAATGTTTTAAAGGAAATGTCAGTAAACCTATACTCAAAATATACAGTATGTGGAGGAGAAAAAGGATTTTCACAGTTAAATGTCTACCCTTTCCAGGTTCCCCAGCACCACCATTGCCATCTGTAATGTCTCCTAGCAGGGTGGCAGCTAGTCGACTGGCTCAACAAGGAAGTGATTTAATTGTTCCTGCAGGTATTCACTGCATTGATTGGATAAAGCCCTTCTTGCTACTGCTGAAGCTAAACTAATTCACTCAGTTTCATAATCACTTACTTTATATTCTTAGGTGTGTGTTATTCTGGCTTTCTTGGTGGCTGCTTCTTTTTTTTAACAATAAGGGAAATCTTTTTAGCCATACCTATCTTTCTGACTTTTCAAAGTTAGTATCTATATCTCAATATTAAATTTAATTCACTTAAAGATGTAAAAATACTGTACAATTTTATTCATTCTAAATCATCCTTTCTTTCCTCTGGAAAAAGTAGGTACACTTATTTGATCTTAAACTTGCAGCTTTGCACTCTGTCAGTTTCCATTAAACAAAAAAGGAGCCTTCAACAATTGGGCTGTTCATTAATTGGAATAGGTTGAGAAAAAGGTTTTGTCTTCCTGTTTCAACCTCTTCTTACAAATAGTTTGCAGATTACAACAGGATACTATGTAGTTTACCAGTTATGCCCAAAGAAAAAAAACACTAAGGAAAAATAATTCTTTGCATTGGATTTTCTCTGTACTCTAATATTGCTGGATTATAAAAACAGGAAAAAAATTGAACGTGCTATTCTTTTAATGTAAAATGTTAACATTTTTTATTTTGTTTCTGTGAGAATTTTGTAAATTCTTAAATATGTTTGATTTTATACACCATCCTCAATCTTAGATTGTGGTAAAGCTGTGATAAGGCTGATCTGCCTATAGGAGTGAGAAAAGAAATTTTTGCTGACACTGACTTCCTAAAACTATATTTTAGAATATTTCCTCTTCTCTTATTTCATTGTTCTTCTAAAATTAATACAAAGTTTCTATTCCAAGTCATTAGTATCCTAAACATTTATTAAATATTTTCTTCTATGAAAAATATTTTACTATTAGAAACTATATAGTTGTAGACTTGCATTTATGTCACCATTTCTTAACTATTAAAGCAATACATTGTCAGGACTTTATACTGCCTTTATTAATTAAAGCTTTTTTGGGGGGGTTCTCTTGAGAAAGAAAGGTACAATGTAGGTCTTGTTTTAACCAGCCCAGCCTTTCATACTGGTGGTAAATACTTTTAATGACTAGTTGAAATTTGAATTATATTTTTAAGTCCTCCAAAATTATAGTAGCTTTCTATTGTTGCTCTGTTTTGTGTAATGTAGTGAAAGGAGATCACTCTGAGGAGTATGTGGCCTTTCAGATTTTTACTGACAGTTTTTTTAGGGTCATTAGGTTATAAAATTAATAATGGAAATTCTATTTTCTTGAAGTAAACAGCAGTTTATTTAGAAAAGAAGGCTGATTGCAGCATTTTTTTTTAAGACCAGCCATCTGGCATATATGGTTTTTTTTTTATTGATAGACAGTCTTATATTGGTTTCAAGTATACAACACAATGGTTCAACAGTTGGCATATATGTTTAATGGACAAAAATATATTTTAAGTGTTAGGGATATCCTCAGTGATTCCAGGAAGTTCTAGTCTTTCACTCTGTGGGAACCTTTTAATTTTTAAATGCATAAGTAGTTTAACTTGAACATCAATGTTTTGTTTTCTTTCCCAGCTGTCTTTATCTGGTTTATGTTTTTATCTTTTGTTATGATCATGCAGGTGGCCAGAGAACACAGATAAAAAGTGGACCGGTTATTCTAGCAGATGAAATTAAAAATCCTGCAATGGAAAAGTTAGAACTTGTTAGGAAATGGAGTTTAAACACCTATAAGGTTTGTAATTTTTTAATGTTTCCACCCTAATTGGCTCTAAGAATTTTCTTTTTATGTTACTCAGGTTATTATTTTGCAATTATATGACTATATGGGAGAGAATAATGCCATCTAAACGTAAAAATACAATTAGAAAATGAAGTATTGTTTTATTATTGATCTTTGCACAAAGTTTATAAAGTGAAGATCAAGAGAGTAAAAAGGCTACTAAAATGCTTGTTAATGGATAGATAACACATAATTGAAGAAAAAACGTGTTGCCTTGGAATACATTTAGCTGTAGAACTGCTATAGATACGTTTGTCCTCCCACTCTTTGATATTTATAGCAACTGAATGTCAAGAGAGTTATATTAGTTTTCCAAAGTTTGGAATTCTCTAATCTTATTGTAATAGCTAAGCATTAACTGGACAGATAGCACCAGATTGCAAATGAGTTGAATTTCAAAAGTTTATTAACATTGTCAGTTGCATTGCTTCAGAATGATTGGTGGTTACTTTTCTTATACCTTCTATAAAACAAATAAGCAAATTATTTAGTCTATCTGATGTATTAAAAATAACTCAAGCCCCAAATCCACTTACTATCTTTGAATCTTAGAGAAAGACAGTAGAATTCGTACTATAGTTAAGTGGCTGAAAGCCCTAGCCACTCAGGTTAGAGCATTAGCCATAACGCTCTATATTTGTGAATTGTTTGTGGGCCTAGTGTTTGTAAATCAGGAATTGTCTGTATTTTTATACAAAACTCATGTCTCTTATGTGTCTTCTCAGTGTAATACAGAAATGAATTGATTCGTTCAGTTAATGCTTTTAAACTATGATCTGAAATTCTCTACAAAAGTACAGGTTTTTTAAAGGTAAAAGTGCCCTGAAACATTTCTGCATTCCTCTTTGCAAAAATTATTTTACTTATGTCAATGTAGGACTACGAAATGCCAATGCTAGTCATCAAAAATTAATGTCTGCTTAAACTGTTGTCATTCAGGATGTTCTATTAAATCATTGCCCCTTTTGTTCTCTAGGATGTGGATTCTTTCACTCGATGCTTTGTTTTGTCCCCCATAACACAACAGTTCACCCATATATTAAAATTTCTACTTCATTTCCTCAGACTCCACATATCTAGTCAGTCATTAGATGGATTCTGCCTCCTTCATATTCTTTGACTTTATCCCCTTTTCTCCATCGCAGCCTTCACAGCTATTGTCCATGTCTTTATTGTTCTCTCTCATTATTGTAATAGCTTTTTTTAAATATATAATTCATTTTGGTATCATTAATCTACAATTACATGTGCAATATTATGGTTATTAAACTACCCCTTCTCAGGTCCCCCCCACCAACCCCATTACAGTCACTGTCCATCAGCATGTAATAGCTTTTTAACAATTTTTCTTAGGCTACATATTCTACTTTGCCTAATGTGGTTCATTCTTGCTTAAAATCTTTCTGTTGATCCCTGTTATTTTTAGGATCCCTGTTGTTTTTAGAGTATCATGAATCTGACCCCATCTATTTTTCCAACTCTATTTCCTGCTGTTCCTCTCATCCACACAAATTATCCAGAGATTTCCTAAACAAGCTGTACTTTTTCACACATCTATAACTTTGTTCGTGAGGTTGTATTTGCCTACTGCTTAGAATTTCCCCTTCATGCTCCTTTTCATTTAACTTGTTTATCTTTTATACCAGACTGAGCTTCACTCATTTATTTATTAAATGTATTTATTTAGCCATTCCTTTGTTCATTTGTTCATGAAATTTGCCTCTAATAACATTCTGTGTCTACACATTCTGAACCTAAAGAACATAGGCCATATTTCTGTACCAAATCTTAACAGTTACAAATTGCCAGTTTAAGCTTTTGTCCAGTTGAAACTTCTCTTATGTCCTTCAGTTTGTGTTTTCCGTGTTGCTTTTTTCCTGTTCCATTTCTTCTGTCTCTTACCTCTACAATAATTTGAGTTGAATCATTAAGACTCCATATTTATCTTATATATATGTATGTGTATGTGTGTATATATATCCCTATCACATTCAGCCTTCTCTTAAAGTTTGTGTTAATGAAAGTGACCAGCCTTTAAAAGTTGTACACATCGCATAATACTGTGTGAAGGAGTTATCATTCTCAGAGTAATCATTTTATATTTAACTGAAAATTTTTGTCATCAGAGTTTAATTTGGATATTTCAGTCTAAATCAAAAGAGAAAAAGAAAATTCTAATGTACATGATTTTGTGGGGTTTGTAGCCCAGTGGTCTGGGCTGACATGCCTCTCAACTAAAGAAGCTCAGAGTAATGACCTTATTGGGCTTTTTGACCGTTTCAGTCCAAATGTGAGCTAATATAGGGTATTCATTGTCATTTGGATAATCCTTCAAGTAATGATTCCAATTCGGTTGATTTAGGATTGTGCTTGTTACACATTTTACTCTTGAGTTAACTTGATTCTGGTTATGACTTTGATCCTCTCTTTCTTCGATTTCACTTCATAATTTCTGCTTTTAATTTCTGCTGCCTGTTTCTGTTCTCTGACAAACACATGAAGGCTTTTCTTCAAAGAGAGTATTTAACACATCAATCTGATGATTAAAACCAAGCATTTAATAGGAACAGTTTTAAGTCTAGGCTTTGAACCCATGTTTTTAAATACTATTTTAATCTACCTGATTTTATTCACTAAATTTAAAGCCTAAATTTATTTATTCTCATCTGAAGGTGTAGTTGTGAATAATAAACTCTGGTTTATCTCTTTTGTTTCTGTATTTTCCTAGTGTAGAATAAATACTTTTAGAAGTCCATTTTTTCTTACATCGGTCTCAGTTTCAGCATTCAGAGCTGTCTAGCATCCTTCCCAAACATTAAATATTTTTTTAAATGTTTAAGAATTTGCCATTAGTATTCACAACTTATCAAATTAATTTTTTTTTTGTCTTTAGGCCAGTCTTTTTAAAACTTTAATTCCTGTTTTTCTTGTCATGTTGCCCTGTTCATTTACTGGTTAACCTTTTTCCCCTGTTCAGTTCCTGATATTTCATTTTAAGCTCCCTTCTCCCCTATCCTTTACCTTTAATAAGTCTTTTGGTATCTATCAAGTGTTATCATGAAAATATTCTTTTCCTTGTATTTAAATGTTTTTATTCACTTCATGGCATTACAGGGAAAACTTTTGGTGCTGTTTAAATATTCAGAGTACACAGTGACAGTCTTGTAAATTCATGACCTCGTGTGATGGTGATTCGCAGTGTTCTGTACACTATCACTTTATTTCATCTACTCAGCCCCAAATAGCAGATCTACATAGAGCCGTAATCTACTTTTGCTTCTTCCTGCTTCTTTAACTTTGCTCCCTTTGTCCTATTATCTTCAAAATGAATTCTTAATTTATAAGTTTAGAAAACTGAATAGGACCCACAGCTCATTGTAAGTCATCTGCATTTTTAGGGATTTTGAAGAAAGGCAGAAAACTGAGATTCTTATTTCTCTATTTTAAACTTGTTTTATAAAATACACTGATTTGCAATTTTACATTTTAATTTTGGTAGAAGCAATTTAAGTAAAAACCTGCTCTTCAGCAATCATATGAGAAACTTGCTCCGGGATCCTGATGAGTAAGGAAATGACTAGCAACTTTGTATTTTCTCACTACAGTTTTCTTCACAAAGCTCCATGTAAGCTATGTATAAGTACTTTCACTCCCACATGACTTAGGTTTTCCTTAAGAATGTGTAGTTATCTGTACTGGAATGCAAGCTCTGTAAGTTCAGTTTCAAAATTTCTTTCAAATGTCCAGATTTATCTTAATATGCCTCATAATCACTATCGCCTTATTCTTCCCACTGCCTTAGCTTCTTGGAAACAAAAAGCATTTCCTTATTAAACCGTTCACCCTGCTTGTCTGCTTATAGCCATTATTTCTGTGAAAAATGGTCACTCAGACAACAGTAGACATTTCTTTCATTTTGCACAGTCTACCAAGCTTCTTCAGTGAATTCTGGCTTTTTGACTTTCAACAGACTATTATATGTGGGTTGCTATGGAGGGTACCAAATGTTTTGGTGTGCAAATAGAATAAATGTCTCTGATAATATTACATATGGAATATCCTGGTGTGAATGCAAAATGGGAATAAGTAGTGTATCTCCTTAATCTTGTTATCATTTATTATTTCTTGCTGATGTTTCTCTCACTAAAACCACAAAGTTCACAGTTAAACATTTTTCTTAATTTTTCATCACCCAGGAGTGTTTGTGTATTTTCCATAGAAGTCCTTTTATCTCCCTTTTGAGTATGACTTCTCACCTTCCTATCACTTTCTATATAGTTAATTTCTCTAGTTTTTAAAATGAGATTTTTTTTTTACATAAGATCCTTAATAGATGAGAATAGAGGAGGGACAGAAAATTTGTTTCAATTTTAAATAGAAATACTGCCCCTCCAGTTGCTTTCCCTTTGGTAACTGTTAGTGCATTCTTGGGTTCTGTGAGTCTGCTGCTATTTTGTTCCTTCAGTTTTTGCTTTGTTGTTATACTCCACAAATGAGGGAAATCATTTGGCACTTGTCTTTCTCCACCTGGCTTATTTCACTGAGCATAATATCCTCCAGCTCCATCCATGTTGTTGCAAATGGTAGGATTTGTTTCTTTCTTATGGCTGAATAGTATTCCATTGTGTATATGTACCACCTCTTCTTTACCCATTCATCTACTGATGGACACTTAGGTTGCTTCCATATCTTGGCTATTGTAAATAGTGCTGCTATAAATGTGGCGGTGCATATGTCTTTTTGAATCTGAGAAGTTGTATTCTTTGGGTAGGTTCCAAGGAGTGGAATTTCTGGGTCAAATGGTATTTCTATTTTTAGTTTTTTAGGGAGCCTCCATATTGTTTTCCACAATGGTTGAACTAGCTTACATTCCCACCAGCAGTGCAGGAGAGTTCCCCTTTCTCCGCGTCCTCACCAGCATTTGTTGTTCTTAGTCTTTTGGATGCTGGCCATCCTTACTTGTGTGAGGTGATATCTCATTGTGGTTTTAATTTGCATTTTCCTGATGATTAGTGATGTGGAGCATCTTTTCATGTGTCTGTTGGCCATCTGAGTTTCTTCTTTGGAGAACTGTCTCTTCATATCCTCTGCCCATTTTTTAATCGGGTTATTTGCTTTTTGGGTGTTGAATCATGTGAGTACTTTATATATTTTGGTTGTTAACCCCTTGTTGGATATGTCATTTACAAAATATATTCTCCCCTACTGTAGCATACCTTTTTGTTCTGTTGATGGTGTCCTTTGCCATACAGAAACTTTTTAGTTTGATGTAGTCCCATGAGTTCATTTTTGCTTTTGTTTCTCTTGCTCAAGGAGATGCTTTCAGGAAGAAGTCGCTCATGCTTACATTCAGATTTTTGCCTATGGTATCTTCTAAGAGTTTTATGGTTTCACGACTTATATTCAGGTCTTTGATCCATTTCGAGTTTACTTTTGTGTATGGGGGTAAACAATAATCCAGTTTAATTCTCTTGCATGTAGCTGTCCAGTTTTGCCAACACCAGCTGTTGAAGAGGCTGTCATTTCCCCATTGTATGTCTGTGGCTCCTTTATCATATATTAAGTGACCGTATATGGATGGGTTTATATCAGAGCTCTCTAGTCTGTTCCATTGGTCTACGGTTCTCTTCTTTTGCCAGTACCAAATTGTCTCGACCAATCACTGCGCCTTTGTAGTAGAGCTTTAAGTTGAGGAGCATAATCCCCCCAGCCTTCTTCTTCCTTCTCAGGATTGCTTTGGCTATTCAGGGTCATTTGTGGTTCCATATGAATTTTAGAACGTTTTTCTCATTTTTTGAAGAATGCTGTTGGTATTTTGATAGGAATTGCATTGAATCTCTAGATTGCTTTAGGCAGGACGGCCATTTAGACAGTATTAATTCTTCCTATCCATGAGCACAGGATGTGTTTCCATTTATTGGTATCTTCTTTCATTTCTCTCATGAGCATCTTGTAGTTTTCAGAATATAGGTCTTCACTTCCTTGGTTAGGTTTATTCCTAGGTATTTTATTCTTTTTGACGCAACCGTGAATGGAATTGTTTTCCTAATTTCTCTTTTTGCTAGTTCATTATCAGTGTATAGGAAAGCCACAGATTTCTGCGTATTAATTTTGTATCCTGCAACTTTACTGAATTCAGATATTAGATCTGGCAGTTTTGGAGTAGATTCTTTAGGAATTTTTACATACAATATCATGTCATCTGCAAACAGGGACAGTTTAACTTCTTCCTTGCCAAGCTGGATGCCTTTTATTTCTTTGTGCTGTCTGATTGCCGTGGCTAGGACCTCCAGTACGATGTTGAATAGAAGTGGGGGAGTGGGCATCCTTGTCTTGTTCCCGATCTTAAATGAAAAGCTTTCAGCTTCTCGCTGTTAAGTATAATGTTGGCTGTGGGTTTGTCATATATGGCCTTTATTATGTTGAGGTACTTTCCCTCTATACCCATTTTGTTGAGAGTTTTTATCATGAATGGATGTTGAATTTTGTCAAATGCTTTTTAAGCATCTATGGAGATGATCATGTGGTTTTTGTCCTCTTTGTGGTGATGTAGTGGGTAATGTTGATGGATTTTCAAATGTTGAACCATCCTTGTATCCCTGGAATAAATCCTTCTTGATCATGATGGATGATCTTTTTGATGTATTTTTGAATTCAGTTTGCTAATAGTTTGTTGAGAATTTTTGCATCTATGTTCATCAGGGATATTGGTCTGTAATTTTCTTTTTTTGTGGTGTCGTTGCCCGGTTTTGGTATTAGAGTGATGCTGGCCTCATAGAATGAGTTTGGAAGTATATCCTCTTCTTTTACTCTTGGAAAACTATAAGGAGGATGGGTATTAGGTCTTCACTAAATGCTTGATAAAATTCAGCGATAAAGCCATCTGGTCCAGGGATTTTGTTCTTAGGTAGTTTTTTCATTACTAGTTCAATTTCTCTGGTGGTAATTGGTCTGTTCAGATTTTTTTTCTTTCTGGGTCAGCCATGGAAGGTTGTATTTTTCTAGGATGTTGTCCATTTCTTCTAGGTTATCCAGTTTGTTGGCATATAATTTTTCATAGTATTCTGTAACAATTTGTTGTATTTCTGTGGTGTCCTTAGTGATTTTTCCTTTCTCATTTCTGATTCTGTTTATGTTTGTAAACTCTCTTTTTTTCGTGATAAGTCTGGCTAGGGGTTTATCTATTTTGTTTATTTTCTCAAAGAACCAGCCCTTGCTTTCATTGATTCTTTCTATTATTTTATTCTTCTCAATTTTATTTATTTCTGCTCTAATCTTTATTATGTCCCTCCTTCTACTGACTTTGGGCCTCAGTTGTTCTTCCTTTTCTTGTTCCATTAATTGTGAGTTTAGATTGTTCATATGGGATTGTTCTTCTTTCCTGAGTAGGCCTGTATTGCAATATACATTCCTCTTAGCACGGCCTTCGCTGCATCCCACAGATTTTGCAGTGTTGAATTATTATTGTCATTTGTCACCATATATTGCTTGATCTCTGTTTTTATTTGGTCATTGATCCATTGGTTATTTAGGAACATGTTGTGAAGCCTCCATTTTTTTGTGGGATTTTTCATTTTCTTTGCGTAATTTATTTCTAGTTTCATACCTTTGTGGTCTGAGAAATTTGTTGGTCCAATTTCAATCTTTTTAAATTTACCAAGGCTCTTTTAGTGGCCTAGTATATGATCTATTCTTGAAAATGTTCCATGTGCACTTGAGAAGAATGTGTATTCTGCTGCTTTTGGGTGTAGAGTTCTGTAGATGTCTGTTAGGTCCATCTGTTCTAATGTGTTGTTCAGTGCCTCTGTGTCCTTACTTATTTTCTGTCTGGTTGACCTGTCCTTCAGAATGAGTGGAGTGTTGAAGTCTCCTAGAATGAATGCATTGCATTCTATTTCCCCTTTTAATTCTGTTAGTATTTATTTCACATATGTAGGTGCTCCTGTGTTGGGCGCATAGATATTTATAATGGTTACATCTTCTTGTTGGAGTGACCCCTTAATCATTATGTAATGTCCTTCTTTGTCTCTTGTGACTTTCTTTGTTTTGAAGTCTGTTTTGTCTGATACAAGTACTGCAACCCCTGCTTTTTTCTCCCTATTAATTGCATGAAATATCTTTTCCATGCCTTCACTTTTAGTTTGTATATGTCTTTGGGTTTAAAGTGAGTCTGTTGTAGGCAGCATATAGATGGGTCTTGTTTTTTTATCCATTCAGTGACTCGTTGTCTTTTGATTGGTGCATTCAGTCCATTTACATTTAGGGTGATTATCGATAAGTATGTACTTATTGCTATTGCAGGCTTTAGATTTGTGGTTACCAAAGGTTCACGTTAACTTCCTTACTATCTAAGAGTCTGACTTAACTCACTTAATATGCTATTACGAACACAATGCAAAGGTTTTTTCTCCTCCTTTTTCTTCCTCCTCCATTCTTTCTATATTAGGTATCATATTCTGTACTCTTTGTCTATCCCTTGATTGACTTTGGGGATAGTTGATTTAATTTTGCATTTGCTTTGTAATTAACTGTTCTACTTTCTTTACTGTGGTTTTTTTTACCTCTGGTGACAGCTATTAAACCTTAGGAACACTTCTATCTATAGCAGTCCCTCCAAAATACACTGTAGAGACAGTTTGTGGGAGGTAAATTCTCTCAGCTTTTCCTTTTCTGGAAATTGTTTAATCCCTCCTTCAAATTTAAATGAGAATCTTCCCAGGTAAAGTATTCTTGGTCCAAGGCCCTTCTGCTTCATTGCATTAAATACATCATGCCACTCCCTGCTGGCCTGTAAGGTTTCTGCTGAGAAGTCTGATGATAGCCTGATGGGCTTTCCTTTGTATGTGATCTTATTTCTCTCTCTAGCTGCTTTTAATAGTCTGTCGTTATCCTTGATCTTTGCCATTTTAATTACTATATGTCTTGGTGTTGTCTTCCTTGGCTTGGGAGATCTGTGCACCTCCATGGCCTGAGAGACTGTCTCCTCCCTCAGATTGGGGAAGTTTTCAGCAATTACCTCCTTAAAGACACTTTCTATCCCTTTTTCTCTCTCTTCTTCTCCTGGTACCCCTATAATGTAAATATTGTTCCATTTGGATTGGTCATACAGTTCTCTCAATATTCTTTCATTCTTAGAGATCCTTTTTCTCTCTGTGCCTCAGCTTCTTTGTATTCCTCTTCTCTAATTTCTATTTCATTCATCGTCTTCTCCACCATGTCTTATCTGCTTTTAATATCCTCCATTGTGCTCCTCAACGATTGCATCTCCAACCAAAATTCATTCCTGCGTTCTTGAATGTTTTTCTGTACCTCCTTGAGCATGTTAATGACTTTTATTTTGAAATCCCTTTCAGGAAGATTTATGAAGTTGATTTCATTTAAGTCTTTCTTAGGAGTTTTATTCATAATTTTACTTTGAACCAGGTTCCTTTGGCATTTCATATTTTTTATATGGCTCCCTCTAGTGCCCAGAAGCTCTACTCTCTGGAGCTGCTCAGCCCCTGAAGCACTGTCAGGGGTCTTAGGGGAGCAGTATTGGTGCCTGGGGGTAGGAAAGAGCTGTTTCCTGCTTCCTGGCTGCTGTGCCTGTCTCCGCTGCCAGAACCAGTGGGCCGAGCACACAGATATAAGCCTCTGTGCTTTGCATTTGTAGTTGCTTTAGACAGGGCTTCCCTCTGGCTGGCCTAACATCAGGGTAGGGTTTGCTGGTTTGCACGCCAGGTGGGGCTGGCCGGGAGAAAGTCACAGTAGGCTGCTTATCACGGAGGGGGTCCTTGGAGCTGTTTAGCCAGCCAGGGAGCTGGAGCTCCTGAAGATTGTGAAAGTTCCCAACCTGCTGGGCCGAGTGCACCCAGACAATTTTGTCTACCTGCCCTTTCTCTTGAGCAGTAAGCTCTGTGCAGTCCTTGCCCATTTAGCAGCCCTCTTGCTGTTAGGAAGTCTCTCAGACTGCCCGCCTTTCTTTTGTCCCAGAACAGCCGCATATGGATCCTTGCTTTCCACAAGCGACTGGAATCTGTCTCTCCAGGAATTCTGCCTTAGCTTTCCAAATCCCTTATCACGAGAGTACCATGCAAGCACCATGAAATGTAGGTTTGTGCTCCCAGAGCAGATCTCCGGAGTTAGGTATTCAGGAGTCCCAGGCCTTCATTCCCTCCCTGCTCAGTTTCTGTTCCTCCTGCCGGTAAGCTGGGGTGGGGAAGGGCCTGGTCCCGCCAGGCCACAGCTTTGCTACATTACCCTGTTCCATGAGGTTTATTCTTTTCTCCAGGTGTATGCGGTTTGGCGCAGTCCTCTTTCCTGTTGCTCTTTCAGGAATTGTTGTATGAATTATATTTTCGTATTATATGCGGTTTTAGGAGGAAGCCTCTGCTCACCTGTCACACTGCCATCTTTAATCTTCGCAAGTTGGATTTTTAAATCTAGAATATTTTTATTAACTTTAAATGACGAGTATACTAATGCCCTATATTGTTACTCTTAGAAATATATTTAGTGAAGTTGCTTATAATTTTTTATTTCTAACAAATTTTAGAAAACTTATTTCCATGTGCTCTGAAATTAAGTGCTTTTAACAAAACTGTAAGTTCCTGTATCATTACTTCTAGGGCAGAGTAGAATAATATAATTTAATACTATTCTGTCCAGGCAAAAGTAAAAGAAGAATTCGGGAATATCTAATGTCCATCTTTTTCTTTTCCTTCCTCTCTGCCTGTCTTTCTTAGTCCCTCCCCTTTTCTCCCCCTCCTTCCTCTGCCCCCTGTCCTCTTCTTGGCTCTTTCTCCTTCCTTTCTTCCCTTCATCCCTTCTACTCATACCCATACACACAGCTTTTTAAGGGGAATAAATTGTTTGAAACCAATAGGAGAGTAGAATTTTTATTACTCCTGTATTAACAGTCCAATATTGTTCTTAAGTCAATGCCAAGTGTCTCTGTTATATTAGATAATCTCCCCAACTGCACTGAGCTTGAAATATGATAATGTGAGAGAACTCATCTGGCAGTATATGAAGTAGTTAGATAAGTCTTAAAACTTCCTCTGATTATAATAGTTATTAGACATGTCTGGTAAATTTACTTTCTGAGTCCTGGCAATTTTCAGTTTGTCAGCCTAGCTTGTTTGAAGTCAGAAGTGATATGTGCCATATTCTCTGTCATCGCTACCTTGGATTGCTATGTTACTATTTTTTTCTTTTGTTCTTTTTTTTTCTTCCTAACCAAAGTACATCTTTCCACTTTTAGTGCACTCGCCAAATTATTTCTGAGAAGCTAGGTCGTGGATCAAGAACTGTGGACCTTGAACTTGAAGCTCAGATTGATATATTAAGAGATAACAAGAAAAAATATGAAAATATTCTAAGACTGGCTCAGACATTGTCAACCCAGCTTTTCCAGATGGTGCATACCCAGAGGCAACTTGGAGATGCATTTGCTGACCTGAGTTTGAAGTCACTAGAACTCCATGTAAGATTATTTAAAATAACTATTGGGGGGTGAGGGGAAGAGAATAGCAATAGGAGTACTCTAAGAAGTAATATGTTACATTTCTGATTTGCTGAACTCTTAATAAAATTGAACTCTTGAGGTATAATATTAAGATATTTCATATAATTTTTAAGAGGGCCCAGCAGACTCTGTCAACATAGAGATCCAGTTGTACCCTAGCAAAGATGTCAGCTGGGGAACTCAAGGGAAGAGAACTTAGAGAAATGAAAAAAGAGATTACTCAGCCTGCCTGAACCTAGAAACTAGAATCAAAACTATATATAGCTGGGTGTGGGTAAAAAATAAACTTGGGTACCTATTGAAAATCTCTTAACTAGTCTCCAGGTGTCTTAACCAAATAGTAACGTGCTTGACTGGATTCATGGTATATTTTATTGAAATCATTAATATAAATTATGAATTTTAGGATAATGATGAAATTATTTTTCTGCATTTATCTCTAAATATTCAGCAAAGCATTTCTAAGAATTTCTTACAATATCTTAAGTGGCTCCTTTTATGGCGTTTTTTTTTCTCATCTGGAGGAAAAAGGTACAGAAATGCCTTGCCTACAGACTTCCAATTTGAAGAGTTAAATAATTTAGATCATTAAATCATTTGATAGTATCTAGAATCTTAGACAAAGAAAGTTTGGTTAGAGGTGGTAATATATATCATGATAGTGAAAAATACTGAGATTCAATTCTGTGTTGTTAGACAAAAAAAAGACCTAGATTAGATTATTATTTGAGAAGCTGAATCACCAAAACATGCTGTTATTGAGTGTCCACAATTTCAATTTAATGGCCTGGGTGCTTTACAGCCATTATATCATGTAATTTATCTAACAAAACTGCAAGAGATGTTACCTTATTTTATAGATAAGATGTTATCCTTATTTTATAGATGAGGCCAAGAGAGGTTAGATAATTTATATAAGATCACACAAGAAAAGGTAGAACTGAAATTTGTATCCAGGCCTACCTGTTTCATCATGATCTCTTGCTATTGCTTTAAGTGGAATCTTTAGAGCGTTTGTGACCCAAAGAAAGATTCCCACAGTGTGGAAAGAGGTAGCCAGGGTATAGGGGCTGAGAAGTGTTGCAGCAATATTATCAGTGACACTACACTCAGTAGACTCTATTAATTATAATAGTTAACACAGATTGGGGCTTACTATATCCCAGGTACAGTTCTAAGTGATTACATGTTCATGTATGTATTTGCTCATTTAATATTCAGTCTTAGCTAGTAGGTACCTTAGCTTTCTTTTCTAGATGTGAAGGACTTTTTTTTTACAGAAAGGTTAATCCTCTGTATTCAAGTCCATTGGACTCAGTTTTAATTATTGAGTTTCTTGTTTGAGGATTTCTAACTCCTTGTAAAGATTCATATTTCATGACTTTCTTTTTCTTTTTTTTTAAGTTGAAGTATAGTTTATATACAATCTTATATTGGTTTCAAGTATACAACACCGTGGTTCAGCAGTTACCCACATTATTAAATCTGTACCCCAACTAGTGCAGTTACTATCTGTCAACACAGGAAGACGTTACAGCATAATTGGCTGTATTCCCCATTCTATACTACATCCCTGTTGACTTTTATTCTTTCTTAGAGGTCTTCCAATGAGAAAATTTATCTTTTGACTACCATGTGTGTCCATTGGAAACTGAACACAGTATGAGATCTTAATGATCTTATTACTCTTTTTTTAAAACATTTTCCTGTTTCATCATCTTAGGAATTATTTCATCACTTTGTATCAGTTACTTCCAATGATGTTAAAAACAAGATAATAAGAAAAAAGAAGAATGATGGCCTTGTCTAGAAGAATGGTACAATATTGAGATAAATACTTTTATTTGTTTGCATTGCCAAAAAGTCTGAAGAAACCATTTCTGTGATCTTTTTCTTCTAATGTTTATGCATCACAGTTGAGAATTTAGGATTTTCCATTTTCTGCTATAATGGCAAAGAGAAGACAATACCAGAGAAAGACATTTCATAGTGATTAGAAAAATCAGAAGATGACTGCGAAGAGACAGCAGTATTGACTCTTAATGATGATGGCAATATTGATAACATAAGTGAAATCTCTGGCTATGAGTCTTCTGATAATGGTATCCTAGATGAATTTTCTTAATTCAAGGGTCAGTCAGTAATAATGTTTTTTTAGGGACAGAAAGGAAATATGATATTATGTTAGTCGAGATTCTCCAGAGAGACAGATACAACAGGATGTGTTGATCTATAGAAATATATTTTAAGAAATTGGTTTATAGGATTGTGCAGGCTCAGTACATCTGAAATCTTCGGGGTAGGCTGCAGGCTGGAGATCCAGGGAAGAGCTGTTGTTGTATCCAGTGGCAGTCTGTTAGCAGAAGTCCTTCTTGCTTGGGGGGGAGGTCAGTCTTTGTTCTATTAATGCCTTTAACTGATGGGATGAGACCCACTGACGTTATAGAGAGCATTCTCCTTTACTCTCAGTCCACCAATTTGAATATTACTGTCATTCTCAAAACACCTTCACAGAAACATCAAGATTAATGTTTGACCAAATATCTGGACAGCATGGCCCAGCCAACTTAACACATAAAATTAACCGTTGCAGTATTTTCATCTAGTTAGTTCAACACTAGTGACTCCATATGCAACATTTTTTGATGAGAATTTGAGCCATCCTGTTTTGCTAAAAAGACATAATATATTCATCTTTCATTATGCTTATGCACTAAAAAATGTACTTGATTTGTTAGTGAACAAATGCTGAAGGCAAGTGTGTATACAAAAATGATTTGAAGGAAGTAGGTAATGTAGAAATAAAAACAGTCATTGAATTGAAGCATTCTAATTGGTGCTTATAATTGTACAAGTAATGGTAAAGTAGAGCCTATTGGAGATGTATTTAAAATCTGTCATCAGTATTTACAGGATGGATGTTTTTCCATTAGTCAGGGTTTTTCAGAAAAACAGAAGCAGCAGGAAATATGTACATAATACACACACACACGCACACACACACACACACGGATTTATTTTAAGGAACTGGATCTTGCAGTTGTGGGAACTAGCAGTCTGACATCTGTAGGGTAGGCCAGCAGGCTGGAAGCTCAGGCAGGAGTTACAGCCTTAAGGCAGAATTCCTTCGCCAGAAAGCCTCGAGTTTTTGCTCTGAAGACCTTCAACTGACTGAATGAGGCCCACCCACATTATGGAAGATAATCTCCTTAAAGTCAACTTTAAATTGCCTCTATAATGTTTATCATTGCCAGTGCTAATTACATCAAGAAAATCTGTACCTTCATAGTAACACCTATTCTAATGTTTGACCAAACAACTGGATACTCAGTCTAATCAAGTTGACACATAAAATTAACCATCACAGTCCACCCTTTGTCAACTTGGCAGCACTTATACACATCTCCTTAGACCATACTTAATCTCCAAATAAAGACAAGGAACAGTCTTACTTCCGCCCAACATGATAGAACCACCCTGCATCTATCAAAGACACACTATCAAAGACACGCTAACTAACCCTTTCCTCACAAGAGGATGGATGCAAAGTCCTTGAGTGACACTTTTTTCCTTGATATCCTGTAATTTAAATACTATGATGTAAAGTTAACAATACTTAAATATTATGATGTAAAATAATGTCTTTTGTTATATGATAAGAGTGGAAAGAAAAGAGGTATTTTCTTCATACACGCACATATTGATAACAAAATAAGGAAGAAATGTTCATAACGAATATAGTCCTCATTTCTACAAATGGTCACATGGTTGTAGTTTCTTCCACTACACATTCCATTACTGCATTTGCCCTCAGCTAGCACCTCAGCCTGCTGTGGTTATTTGCCTGGCAGGGTAACCCAAAGCTTCATTCCTGAAGGGTCTGGGCCATTAGAAGTCCTATCTGAAATGGAGTGTTGTGGTTTTCCATTAACATTAATCATAGAGCATGATAGTACTAAGAGATGCCCTAAGGGATCAATGTCCTATACTCCAGGCATACTCTTCTTTAATTCTCGTGCAGAGTTGCAGCCCGGTGTCCCCTGGTTAATCAGGGTCAGCCACATCTGCCAGCAAAGGAGCTCCCTTCTTTACCTGTTGATGCTCTTTGAGGGGAAGTTTATAGAGGGCAGTGATGAAGAGCTGGTGTCTACTTCATCTCACCTTATGCCATGTTAACTGAGATCCATAGAAAATAGTTAGCACAGGGCCTGGCATGTAGCATCAATGAATAAATTATGATGGTTGTGATAGTTGCTGAGATTGTGAGGAAGAATTTAAAGATTAGTCCAATAATACCTTAGTTTTCTAGAGAAACAGCCAATATCCATCAATAAAAAAAGCAAATCCAAAGGGAATAGGGAATTATCTTTTAAAAACTGCTTGTCATCTGTCAGAAACTTTTTACAATATCTCACTACACTTCTTGTCAAACTTGTAAGGGATTTAATTATCTTTATTTTATTAGGAAGGAGATTGTGGACAAAGATTTTGACTTAATCATGAAAGACATAAATCCAGTCAGTGGCAGAATCAAGATACAAATTCCCAAACGGTTTGAATTCCCAAACTAGACTTTAACCATTTTGTCACATGCCTTCTGACTACTCGTTATGTCATACCGTGGCACCTCATTAAATTTTATTTTCTCAATTTAAAGGGTAACATCTACATCAAGATTAGGAAGGTTCACTCAATCCATATCACTGTCAATTGCCAGTTAGTACTTGTGATTCTAGTTTTTGCTGCTCTGTATTATGTTTGAAATAATGTGTTTCTTATTACTTAGGTAATACTTTATATTACTAAAACTTGATGATTTAGATCCGATCAGGTGCTTCTGTTATTTGGTCCTAATGTATAAGTTTAATGGGAAATGGTGGTCATTTATATATGCTAAATTTACATCCTGTGAATGTTGTATGTGATGTAGGAGCTGCTAAAGAGAAAAAACAATCAAGTATTTTGGAACATTGTTTTCTCTATATATAAAGCAAACAAATTTTTAGAACAAGGAATTATATTGGCTTTCCTTCTTCAGTGGCAGATTAGAACTGCAGCCCAGTTCTTGTTGTGTATACCCTTTGGTTATTTTATGTTTAGTTTACTTGTAATTACTAAGGCAGGTTATAAATATTGTGTAAAATGCTCCAGTATAACTGAGAATACTAAAATAACTTACAAACTAAATGAAATTTAGGAGTCATGTTTTATCTTACTTTCATTGCCAAAAAAAATATTTAATTATTGGTGTATTTATAATACATATACATATGTATATTCATTTCTTTCTAGTGTCCTGATTATTTTAGCTTTTGTTACTATGGCTCTTGTACCTTACTATAAAATTTTTTTGTTTTAGCCAGTTAGTTTTCATATTATACATTAAAATCTTTAATTTTATACACATTTTCTTCACAGAATTATTGGTGAGATTTACATTCATGAAACAGTGTCATTTTACTC
Source organism: Smutsia gigantea (assembly GCA_032199065.1). Lineage (NCBI taxonomy): Eukaryota > Metazoa > Chordata > Mammalia > Pholidota > Manidae > Smutsia > Smutsia gigantea. The sequence continues at coordinate 47,215 of JAVSCE010004834.1, forward strand.
TTTTTCCTATCAGTAAATGTAGGATTCCAAATTCTGCTGCTCTTTTCATCTTACCATCCCCTAGTTTGTTTGTTTTAGTAAAAGAACAACCTTCTAAGTTGTTAGATCTTCCTGTGGCTAAATTAGGACTTATGGAATTTTTGAAGTTAATAATGCTGATTTGTGAATATTGAGAACTTTTAGAAATGAACAGTGTTACAGGGATATAATGTAGTGACAAATACTTTGTTATACAGAGAGTAGAAAAGGTTTCCTTATTTTTTTTTGAACTATGAGATTTAGATCCAATCCAACTTTCATATTTTTCTTCCTCTTTGTTGATATTTTTATTTTACCTTTTATATTTAAGTGAATACCAAAGATATTAACTATAGTTGTAATATGTGAACTTTTTCTCAAGTTGTAAAAAAGTTTTCTCCTCTATTACTATTTTTCCAGTTAACATTTAGTATTTAGTATAAGCTTAGCTTGAAAAACTTGGTTCCAAAAATCTTCATTTGTCCTGCCTTTCATTTTAGTTTCTGAATACACTGATGGTCTTTTTTATGTAATCCTATGTCTGTCAGTATTTGCAAATCAAGGTCTATAAAATCAAATCTATAAAATTTTGAAAACTGAGTCCAGAGTAGAGTTACATGGACCTCTCAAGTAGAAACTCTTTTCACATGGTAAAGATAATTTTATTTTCCTGTTTTTTATTAATTAATGAATATTTTATTACCTAGAAGTTTAATTACAGCTCTGGTACTAGCATTAAATTTATCTTACAAGATTCTAGTTAATTTAATATTACATTTATTTTCAGCTGAAATTAAAAAGTGTTGTATAACAAAGTTCATAATTCTAAAGTTGAATGATACTTTTTACAGTTAGATACGATCAGATTTTTTATTTGGTCAGATGTGTTCCTGATAATCTGTTAAATTAACCAGACCTAGACTGAAAAGCTTTAACTGCTGAAAATTTAGAATTTGACCTTCCCCCTCTACCCCATATTTGAAGGAGTCATGTGGAGTATTTGCTAAGCCAAGACTCAGTTTATTTAGAGATGAACTATGACTGGTGTTGAGTGATCCTTCCTCAGCTGTGTGCCTAGATAGACCTGAGCTTGGGAGTCATCTGGTCACTAAATTTACAAGGAAATGTATATTGTTAATATTTATACTTTGAGAAGATTCAGTCAAAACACAAAAAATTGCAATCTATTGTGTGTCTGAAAGTTTTAGCCAGTTATTACCTAATTTGGTTGTGAAAGTTATACTTTCTCTGATTAATAATCTGCTATATGCTTCGTAACAGCTGTGCTTACACTATAATAGAAACAAAATGTAAAAATGAAAATATTCTTTCTAGTACAAAGTAGTTTAACTTTTTTAAATTATTTGATTTTAGGTATGCATCTGAGCTGATGACAATTTTGTTTTACTAGACTTTTTCAGTAATTAGCAAGTTGTGATTTAGATTCCTATTAATTTAAACATTGAAAGAAAATACCTCTGTAGCAAGATTTCTGAATTGTGTATTTTCCCATTAGTAATATGTTTGAAACATTTACTAATTTATTACTGGATAAATTAAGGTGACTTTTTTATTTTAGGAAGAATTTGGCTATAATGCAGATACCCAGAAACTGCTGGCTAAAAATGGAGAGACTCTTCTTGGAGCCATTAATTTTTTCATCGCAAGTGTGAACACTTTGGTGAATAAAACAATTGAAGATACATTAATGACTGTGAAACAGTATGAGAGTGCCAGGTAGATAATAAATTTTCACTATATTGCGTACTTTAAAGATTATATGTAGTTCACTTAAGGTTTTTGGTTGCATGCAAGAGAAACCAACTCTGGCCAATATGAACAGAAAAAGAATGTATTAAAGTTCATAGCATGGCCAACAGAAGTAACAGAAAGGCAGGACAACAACAGATTCTTTAAACAGGCAAGAACCAAAGTCAAGATAATACTTCAGAAGAATCTAATTGGGACACTGATGCTGGGTATCTCTGCTGCTTGAGGCTGCCACAGCTACCATAAATAATTTGCAAAAAACCCCTGAATACCTTTCTTCATTGATTTGAGAGTATCCAGCTGGTCTTTGGTTAGGTGCCCAAACACTGCCCTGCCAGGAAATAGGGAGATGGAGCATCTCCCAGCTCCAGGTTCATTAGAAGAGAACAGAATCTTGTATTCTACCAGGTAGATAGATACTAGGTGCTCTCTATAATCTGGCGTAAGACAACCTTTTCATCCTTTTTACCATTGCTTCCATAGAAGCCAGACTTACAGTTTCAATTTCTTTGAATATAAAAGCTCATTTCTGCCTCCATAATTTTATGTTGTGAATACCTAATCCCTGATGCTCCATTTATCCAGATTACATTCAGCTTTCAAACTCCATTTTACCTTTAACATAAATTAAATAGCTATTATTTATTTTCATAGCTATTTATAATGCAGTGTTTTCATAACATTTTATACACATAGACATATGAGATTTCTCTATATCATAACTATCTTGTTAGTTAAACAATGTGCATATTAATAAAACCTTATAAATGTCTAGAAAGTAGAAGACCCATGATAGAAGTTTTGAACTTTTGATTCCAGGCCCAATTCTTTTTCCCCACTCATTCCAGTCCCCTTGAGTTTTTTTCCAATGAACACTTGAAATCTTATTTTCTATTACACTTTTTATAGCCAAAGATTAGTGCTAATTTTATCTTTTAGAAATATAACTTTACTTTTTGGCTTCTTGTCATAGTTTAATGATGTTAGAAAAGCCTATGAAAACCCTACACTCATCTAGTCTTTTTGCAGTTAAGAGCTTATTCTTAAAGATGTATTTCCTTATGCTTTACATAAGTAAAAGCCCATGTCACTTGGAAAATTAACTTTGGATCTTTTCCTAAGAAGAAAAGCTTCTGTCCTATGGTGTGTTTGTAATTTTCAGTTTAGCATTAACATATGAGATTCTTAATGACTTGGAATGAAGGTCAAAACAAATAGCTAAGGCTGGATGGTGGCAAAATGGCTGAGATGGGACTGTATGCCTTATTTAGGTTTTGGACTTGGTTTTTTACTTGTCTTTATTGTTTGAATTATTTACTAACATGCTATTAAAATCAGAAGCTAGGAAAAAGAACCAGAAGGCATCTGTCACTAGGATATCCCTCAATAGGAATCCCTTCAGGAATATTCACAGTAATTGGTACCCCAGTCTCTATTTAAATTATTTCATGGGCATTGTCTTTATTTTTCAAATGGTTTATTATAAATATTTTTCATTTCTATAAATTTTATTCAGTTCTTTTCCAAATCTGTCTGTTCCTTATTCATTATGTCATAATTTGTTCATAATGAATACTTTTCCTTTTATCTCTTTAATCATTTTAAGCATTCTTATTTTCGAGTCTTTTAGACTGTTTTACTATTTGTGGATTTTGAAGATGAAAATTCTTTTGTTCCAAAAGTACCTCTACTACCTCCTAGTTAAGAACTGTGTGAATCGGAGATTCAAGATGGCGGCTTGAGGTGAGACAGAGAACTCCTCCCAAAACCACAGATACTGTGAAAATACAGTTAATACAACTAACCCTAAAACAGCAACAGGAAAGAAGGCTACACCAGACTGCATACAGACCTCACGAACAGAGCAGACCTCACAAAACGGCACCAGCTCTGCTCCCTTATGACCCCCAACCTCACTCTAGGGGCTAAGCAGCTCCAGAGACTGGACCTTCTGGGCACTAGAGGGCACCACACAGAAATATGAAACATCAAAAGAACATGGTTCACACCAAAATCTCACAAACCCCAGAAAAAGGGCCAAATGAAACTGAACTCACCAATCTTCCTGAAAGAGAGTTCAAAATAAAAATCATAAACATGCTTATGGAGGTACAGAAAAATATTCAAGAACTCAGTAACAAATTTAAGATGGAGATTCAACCATTAAGAAATTCCATATCTGAAATGAAACATATAATGGAGGGATTTAAAAGCAGATTAGATGTAGTAGAAGAGATGGTAAATGGAATAGAAATTAGAGAAGAGGAATTCAAAGAAGCTGAGGTACAGAGAGAAAAAAGAATCTCTAAGAATGAAAGAATATTGAGAGAACTGTGACCAATCTAAACAGAACAATATTTGCATAATAGGGGTACCAGAAGAAGAGAGAGAAAAAGGGACAGGAAGTGTCACTGAGGAGGTAATTGCTGAAAACTTCCCTAGTCTGGGAAAGGAGATAGTCTCTCAAGCCATGGAGATGCCCAGATCTCCCAACACAAGGGACCCAAAGAAGACAACATCAAGACATATAATAATTAAAATGGCAAAGATCAAGGATCAAGACAGACTTTTAAAAGCAGCTAGAGAGAGAAAAAAGATCACATACAAAGGAAAACCCATCAGGCTATCATCAGATTTCTCAACAGAAACTTTACAGACCTGAAGGAAGTGGCATGATATATTTAATGCAATGAAGCAGAACGGCCTCAAACCAAGAATACTCTACCCGGCAAGGTTACCATTTAAATTTGAAGGAGTGATTAAACAATTTACAGATAAGAAACAGCTGAGAGAGAATTTATCTCCCACAAACCACCTCTACAGTGCATTTTGGAGGAACTCCTATAGATGGAAGTATTCCAAAGACTAAATAGATGTCACCCAAGGGATAGACACAAAGAGTACAGAATATGATTCATACAAAGAATGGAGGAGGAAAAAAAAAAGGATCTTTAGGTTTTGTTTGTAATAGCATACGAAGTGAGTTAATTAGACTGTTGGATAGTAAGGGAATTAACCCTTGAATCTTTGGTAACCACAGATCTAAAGCCTACAATGGCATTAAGTACATACCTATTGATAATGACCCTAAATGTAAATGATCTGAATGAACCAATCAAAAAAAGTAGAGTCACTGAATGGATAAAAAAACAAGACCCATCTATAAGCTGCTGACAAGAGACTCACTTCAAACCCAAAGACATACACAGACTGAAAGTAAAGGGATGGAAAAAGATATTTCATGCAACTAATAGGGAGAAAAAAGCAGGAGTTGTAGTACTTGTATCAGACAAAACAGACTTCAAAGCAAAGAAAGTCACAAGAGAAAAAGAAGGACATTACATAATGATAAAGGGGTCAGTCCAACAAGAGGATATAACTATTATAAACATCTGTGCACCCAACACAGGAACACCTTTGTATGTGAAACAAATACTAACAGAATTAAAGGGAGAAATAGAATGCAATGCATTCATTTTTGGAGACTTCAACACACCACTCACCCCAAAGGACAGATCAACCAGACAGAAAATAAATAAAGAGAGAAGCACTGAACAATGTATTAGAATAGATGTACCTAAAAGACATCTACAGAACACTTCATCCAAAAGCAACAGGATACACATTCTTCTCAAGTGCACATGGAACATTTTCAAGAATAGATCATATACTAGGCCACTAAAAGAGCCTCAGTAAATTCAAAAAGATTGAAATTGTACCAACCAGCTTCTCAGATCACCAAGGCATGAAACTAGAAATAAATTACTCAAACAAAATGAAAAAGGCCACAAACACATGGAGGCTTAATTACATGCTCCTAAATAATCAATGAATCAATGACCAAATAAAAACAGAGATTAAGCAATATGTGGAGACAAATCACAACAATAATTCAACACTGCAAAATCTGTGGGATGCAGCAAAGGCCGTGCTAAGAGGGAAATATATTCCAATACAGGCCTACCTCAGGAAAGAAGAAAAATCCCAAATAAACAGTCTAAACTCATAATTAAGGAAACTAGAAAAAGAAGAACAAATGTGGCCCAAAGTCAGTAGAAGGAGGGACATAATAAAGATTAAAGCAGAAATAAATAAAATTGAGAAGAATAAAACAATAGAAAGAATCAATGAAAACAGGACCTGGTTCGTCGAGAAAATAAACAAAATAGATAAACCCCTAGCCAGACTTATCACGAAAAAAAGAGAGTTTACACACATAAACAGAATCAGAAATGAGAAAGGAAAAATCACTAAGGACACCACAGAAATACAAAGAATTATGAGAGAATACTATGAAAAATTATATGGTAACAAACTGGATAACCTAGAAGAAATGCACAACTTTCTAGAAAAATACGACCTACCAAGGCTGACAAAGAAAGAAACAGAAAATCTGAGTAGTCCAATTACCAGCAAAGAAATTAAATTGGTTATCAAAAAACTACCTAAGAACAAAACCCTGAACCAGATGGTTTCACTGCTGAATTTCATCAAACATTTAAAGACCTAGTACCCATCCTCCTTAAAGTTTTCCAAAAAGTAGAAGAGGAAAGAATACTCCCAAACTCATTCTACGAGTCGAACATCAATCTAATACCAAAACCAGGCAAAGACAGCACAAAAAAAGAAAATTATAGACCAATATCCCTGATGAACATAGATGCAAAAATACTCAACAAAATATTAGCAAACTGAATTAAAAAGTACATCAAAAGATCATCCATTACAATCAAGTGTGATTCATCCCAGTGATGCAAGGATGGTACAACATTTGAAAATCCATCAACACCATCCACGACATCCACAAAAAGAAGGACAAAAACCACATGATCATCTCCATAGATGCTGAAAAAGCATTTGACAAAATTCAACATTCATTCATGATAAAACTCTCAACAAAATGAGTATAGAAGGCAAGTGCCTCAACATAATAAAGGCCATATATGACAAACCCACAGCCAACATTATACTTAACAGTGAGAAGCTGAAAGCTTTTCCATTAAGATCGGGAACAAGACAAGGATGCTCACTCTCCCCTCTTTTATTCAGCATAGTTCTGGAGGTCCTAGCCATGGCACTCAGACAACACAAAGAAATAAAAGGCATCCAGATTGGCAAAGAAGAAGTCAAACTGTCCCTGTTTGCAGATGACATGATATTGTACATAAAAAACCCTAAAGAATCCACTCCAAAACTACTAGATCTAATATCTGAATTCAGCAAAGTTGCGGGATACAAAATTAATACACAGAAATCTGTTGCATTTCTATACACTAACAGTGAATTAGCAGAAAGAGAAATCAGAAAGACAATTCCATTCACAATTGCATCTAGAAGAATACAATACTTAGGAATAAACCTAACCAAGGAAATAAAAGACTTATACTCTGAAAACTACAAGACACTCATGAGAGAAATGAAAGAAGATACCAATAAATGGAAACACATCCCATGCTCATGGATAAGAAGAATTAATATTGCCAAAATGTCCATCCTACCTAAAGCAATCTACAGATTTAATGCAATCCCTATCAAAATACCAACAGCATTCTTCAATGAACTAGAGCCAATCGTTCTAAAATTCATATGGAACCACAAAAGACCCCGAATAGCCAAAGGAATCCTGGGAAGGAAGAATAAAGTGGTGTCAATTACGCTCCCTGACTTCAAGCTCTACTACAAAGCCACGGTAATCAGACAATTTGGTACTGGCACAAGAATAGACCCATAGACGAATGGAACAAACTACAGAGCCCAGATATAAACCCAAGCATATATGGTCAATTAATATACGATAAAGGAGCCATGGATATACAATGGGGAAATGACAGCCTCTTCCACAACTGGTGTTGGCAAAACTGGACAGCTACATGTAAGAGAGTGAAACTGGATTATTGTCTAACCCCATACACAAACGTAAATTCAAAATGGATCAAAGACCTGAATGTAAGTCATGAAACCATAAAACTCTTGGAAAAAAAACATAGGCAAAAATCTCTTGGACATAAACATGAGCAACTTCGTCATGAACATATCTCCCTGGGCAAGGGAAACAAAAGCAAAAATGAACAAGTGGGACTATAGCGAGCTGAAAAGCACAGCAAAGGACACCATCAGTAGAACAAAAAGACATCCTATCCTACAGTACGGGAGAATATATTCATAAATGACGTATCTGATAAGGGGTTGACCTCCAAATTATATAAAGAGCTCACACACCTCAACAAACAAAGAGCAAATAAGCCAATTAAAAAATGGGCAGCGGAGCTGAACAGACACTTCTCCAAAGAAGAAATTCAGATGGCCAACAGGCACATGAAAAAATGCTCCACATTGCTAATCATCAGAGAAATGCAAATTAAAACCACAATGAGATATCACCTCACACCCGTAAGGATGGCCACCATCCAAAACACAAACAACAACAAATGTTGGTGAGGATGTGGAGAAAGGGGAACCCTCCTACATTGCTGGTGGGAATCAAATTCATTCAAACATTGTGGAAAGCTGTATGGAGGTTCCTCAAAAAACTTAAAATAGAAATACCATTTCACCCAGGAATTCCAGTCCTAGGAATTTACCCTAGGAATGCAGCAGCCCAGTTTGAAAAAGACATATGCACCCTTATGTTTATCATAGCACTATTTACAATAGCCAAGAAATGGAAGCAACCTAAGTGTCTATCAGTAGATGAATGGATAAAGAAGATGTTGTACATATACACAATGGAATATTATCCAGCCATAAGAAGAAAACAAATCCTACCATTTGCAACACCATGGATGGAGCTAGACGGTATTATGCTCAGTGAAGTAAGGCAGGTGGAGAAAGACAAGTATCAAATGATTTCACTCATCTGTGGAGTATAAGAACAAAGAAAAAAGTGAAAGAACAAAACAGCAGCAGACTCACAGAACCCAAGAATGGACTAACAGTTACCAAAGGGAAAGGAACTGGGGAAGATGGGTGGGAAGGGAGGGATAAGGGGGAAAAAGAGTATTGCGATTAACACACATAATGTAGTGGGGGGGTGGGATTTGGGGAAGGCAGTATAACGCAGAGAAGACAAGTAGTGATTCTATAGCATCTTACTACACTGATGGACAGTGACTGTAATGGGGTGTGTGGTGGGGACTTGATAATAGGGGGAGTCTAGTAACCATAATATTCCCCATGTAATTGTACATTAATAATAGCAAAAAAAAAGAGCTGTGTGAATCTAGCTTCTGTGTGTCTGCTTAGTAATTGCCCACCTGTATTTTTAAATATGTTTCATTTTTAAGCATGAAATATCTTTCTCTTAAAGCTTTTTTCTAACATGCTTTGTAAAATATTAACCCATACTAAAGATGACATATTTATCAGGTAAGTCAGTGTTTATATACAAAGCATCTTGTATTTAATTTGCAGAGGAGAGAAATAAGCCTCTAAGGATGGTTCACTCACTGGAAGCCAATTTCAAAGCCAAAGTGAAACACCATGGCTGCTCTGCCTCTCACTTTTGATCATTAGGGCTTGAGCCTGTACTGGGTTAATCTCAAATTTTCACATTAATTATAAAAAAATAACTTTCACACTTTATAATGAAAAATCTGACTTAAAGTATAATGTGATACATGCTCTCGATGTATACAATATATGGGTTTGTTTGAAACTTTTTAACAATTATAAATCAAGGTATATGTATTTGGTAGCTGGTTCTCAGGAAACCTTTAGACAACCTGTGTATGTCCTTAAAAAACCAGCAGGAGTAATAACCTCACCCCATAATTGATTCTATTTTGCTGAAATTGCAATATCTGATTTTATTCATTAACCTTAGCTTGGAGTTTTGACTCCCTGTGCTGTTGATGAAGTAGCTGAGGAACTGATGAGGTTTAACATTGAACCATTGCCGCTGAGGGATAACATTCAAAAAGAACCCCAGATTAAAAGTTTTTCAGTATCTGACTTTTCTTCTCTGTCAAAACTGGCATTAACTGACTTGTAGGGCAAGGGTCAGCTATTTGATCAGCACAAAAAGTGGCACTTTAGGCAAATGCCCGGGTGGCCTTTTAATGCTCCCCATTATGCATTGTGTGCAAGTATTTCCTAGGTCTGTGGTGCTTTGTGTATAGAAAATCTTGTAACAGCCCATTCAGTACTTCACAGCAGCATCAACAAGGGAGTCAGTTGTGGTCAAGACTTTTCAGATGTGGACACCTGTTCTCTAGACATTTTACATAAGCCATAAAGTAACCAGCCATCACTAACTTCATTGTTACAGACTCAGTTCAGACTGGCAACCTTGAAGACTTGCATTTTGAAAATTTAGTGTGCTTCTCTTCCTGGTAGTAATAAGCAGTTAGAGAAGCTGTTAGGGAAAGTTTTCCTTTGATACCATCTACAAACTCTGGATATAAAATTAAGGGATGTAAGGTCAGTATTATAACTTTGATTATGTTTAAATTAACCACTAGTTTAGAAATGGCTCTGAAGCTTTTGAAGGGTATTTGTCTTCACATTAAATCATCACATTACTGTTTATTTTTGTTCTACTCTTTTACCTTTCATTTCTTACTGTTTTTACTTATATGTGCTTCTGGCTATCCCTCTTGATTTGGCCATAATAATAAGCATTCTAAAGATAATTGTTACTACCAGGTGTCTTTAAGTACTTCACATATGTGAAGTTTTTATGGAGATGATTATCCCCATTTTAAGATGAAAACTGAAACAAAGAGATGAAATAACTAGCTCAAGACATGAGAGCCAATGAAGAGCAGAGTGTTCATTCAGTTTGGCTATAGAATCCATGGAATTTAATTAACTTGTTTTCATTACCGAGTCAGTCTTGCCTTTTAAACCACAGGTATCTTGTCTCCTCCTTTTCAGCTATACTGCCATGTCCTGTCCAGTGACTCATTTCTCTTTTTGCCCATAATCTTCCAGTTGTTTTCTTTTATTCTTAATCTACTCCAGTCCATCCTCCATTCCTTAACACTGCCACTAGTCATTTTTCTATCTTAAACAAATAAAACATTTCATTTTCTAGATCGAAGTTTTGAGTGGCTTCCTATCATATGTCCTACTAGATTAAATCTGATCCCTTCAACATAGCCTGTAAGACCAAGCTTAATCTCAGTCCTGCCTGCCTATCTGACTTTAATTCTGACCATATTCCAACTTCAGGTCCTAACATGTTGAATTACTTCCCAAACGTCATGGTATCTTACAAATCTATGCCTTTGTCCATGCTGTTGTCTTCCTGGAATGTTCTACGAAATTCCCTGCCCCAGTCCACCTCATAAGCTTTTACCGTCCTTTAAATTTTAATACCAGTTTTTGAATTCTGTTCTGAGATGCCTTTTCAGAAACCTAATTAGGTAATTATTCATCTTGATTTCCCTTATACCCAATCCTCTCTCTCTCATGGTAGTTTCTGTTATCTCATTTTACTGAAGCTGTTTAAGAGCTTCTCGCCTTCTAGACCACAAGCTTCTTGAAGATAAACATTTTCTGTTCATCTTTACAGCTCTACTTTCTAATACAAGACCTGGAGCATAGAAGGTGCTCACTTAGTATTGAATGAATCAGTATATCTGAATGAATGAATGATCCTCTTTTGGTCCTGAATGATCAAGTTTGTTAAATTCAGTGCAAGATAAGAAAAAGTTAGACTCAGTGTAAGGGACAGATGTATTCTTTCTCAAGTCATATATACAATATAGTTTATGTTGTTTAAAATATTCCCAATTGCCAAAATAGGAGTATGAATTGTACTATAGATATTTGAATAAAGAGCTGTATTTTTATTCTAAGGGGCATAAGCTTTGTGATGCTGATTTTAACTAAATTAGAGGTCAGTTTGCTGCTTAGCTCAATACTGAATAGTCAAAACTGCTCGGTAAGTCACTGTTCAATAAACAAAGTAGTACTGTACTGACACAGATGCCATGACAGAGGCATGTGAGGTGCTGAAGGAGAATGTGAGGGCTGCGCTTATCAGGGAAACCCAAGGTGATAAGTGCTCTGTAATAGATGCCATTGTCACATTCTAAATACTAATGTTATTGGAATCCATCTAAATACATCTGTATGCCCTGTTCCATATAGTAGCCACTAGCCATAGGTGTCTATATTGAGTACTTGACGTTTGCTAGCCTGATGTGATGGAAGTATATAACATGACGGATTTCAAAGACTGAGTAACACCCTTGCCACCCATCCTGAAAGAAAAAGTAACATAGTTCATTAACAATTTTTTTTACATTGAATATCTTTGGGTGCATTGGGTAAGATAAAATATATTGTTACAGAAACATATGAAATTAATATTTATTATTTTAATGTGACTATTACAAAATTTCAAGTTACCTTACGTGGCTTGCATTATACTTCTGTGTGCCTTGCTGACCTAGACTATACTTTAAGGATCATTGGCCCTCAGTTTAACTTCCTTTTACTAATTAGTTTAAGTATATGTCATTCTAAAGTCTACTGTCCTCACCTACTTTGCTTTATCAGTATTAACCAATTCACAAGTGGGATTGATCACTACCCTTGACCGTGTTAGCATTATGTTTTGACATCTAAAAAGGGTTTTTAAGTTTTGGAAATTTTACTTGTTAGTTAATGCTGTTCTTTAGGAGCAAGAGTTAATGAAATTAAGAAGCAGTTTTTCTCCCCCATGCTTATATTAACAGCTCTATGTAATACATCATTTTAAAAGCATAAAGTACATAAAACATATGAGAATCATTATATGTTAAAATACAATATGAGACCATTATGTATTTCCAGTTCACCTTCTGAACTTATTTCACTCTCTTTATTTTGCTTCACTTACTCTTCTTTTCAGGATTGAATATGATGCATACCGCACAGATTTGGAAGAACTGAATCTTGGACCACGTGATGCAAACACTCTACCAAAGATTGAACAGTCACAGCATCTGTTTCAGGCACATAAGGAAAAATATGATAAAATGCGCAATGACGTTTCTATCAAGTTGAAATTTCTAGAAGAAAATAAGGTAAATTCATTTGTTGCCTTCTGAGATATTTCTGAAAGTCACCTTAAACAGAGATAAACAGGAAGTTTATTGTTTCTGTTAACTCTCTTTCATTACAGTTGCAAAGTAGGATTCCGTTCACAATCAGTTTTTAGAAGTACACAAAATATATTTACCTTTCTGTCCTAAAAGTCATCGACTCTATTGTCCCAGTCTTTCACGTTTAACAATTGGCAAAAAATACCTGATGTTCAGTCCTTGATCTTCAGATCAGTGTTGGTATCAGCTGCTTTAAAAGTTGTATAAATGTAGATTCTGCTCTAATTATTTTGAAACCTTTGTGTTAATGGTAGGTACAGATTTCAGGAAGAGAATAACATTCTTCCAGTAACTGATAAATGAGGAATGATTATAAGATCCAGGTTAGGCTGCAGGTAACATAACCTAGAAAAAGTGAGTCAAGGAATCATCAACTTGCCATTTTACTGTTAATGTGACATGAATTCATCCAAGGACTGGACCAGTGAAAGCTGAGATGGACCTGCTATAGGCTTCACTTTGAGATGGAGTCATCTAAATAACAAGCTCCTGAGTTTTTGTTTAAGGATGGATTCCCATGTTTAACGTCTCTTCCATTACATCATACTTAGTATTGTGAACGGGATTGCATTCTGGAAATGGGAGAGGCAGTAGTGAGCACAGTATAAAGCAGGTGTGGCTCAGTCCTATGGAGATGGGGCCTTAACCATTGCTCATTGGTGATCCCCTTCTTGTGCTTCCCACACCCTCTGAGGTGATGATAGATAGGCCTTCAACTCTGCTTTCTTCTAGGTCCCTCTTAAAATTATCATCAGTTCTTATTGTATGTTGTCTAATCTGTTTACCTTAGAAACTCTTCTGGCTACCATAAAAGCTGCAGAATGATACATTTCCTTGGGATCCACTAAATCCAGAACTGTCACTCATTTTTTTGGCTACACTGGGTGAAATGTGTTCACCAAAAAACATTGCAGTGGCAGTAAGGACACCTCAGCAGCGTTATCAAACAGATTGTCAGGCATCATTCAAAGAAGACCACAGTGAAGCCTTTTGGCATTCATTAGCTGAGCATTCATTTTAGTCGTTTATATATATATATATATATATATATATATATATATATATATACACACATGTAGATAGATCAGTTACACTATTTACTATTTAGTGGATAGGAATATATCAAAACTAGATGTAGACACATGTTTTAAACATAAAAGTATATTTGACAGACAGCCCTGTGATGGATCAGCACTGTATAGTAAGTATAGTGCTGTATGAGGTGTGCTAGCATTTTATGGGCTCTGTACAAAGCTAATTTGAAGGGAAAGAAATGAATTCACTTGATTTGGGGGTTTAGGATCTCTGCATGTAGAGAAAATGGTTTTAGGAAATCTGTAAAATGGTAATTTTGTTCTGTTGGGCTCTTTGTTCTCTGAATAGTGAGATTATGGGTAGTTTGTGTTTTCCATATATTTCCCATATTTTAGATATTTTCTATGAAAGGTTGTGTTGCTTTGAAAAAAAGGAGGGAAAGTTATTTTGAATTAATACCCCTAAACCAGCTATATTTACATGGTTCCTGCCAGAGTAAGTAAAAATGAATTACACAGTGATAAACAATGGCCATGTGACTGCTACTTCTCTTACTGTAGCTATTTTTGAAACTTAGCAATAGATCTCCAGATTTAAATATAAATCAGGAAAGGCACCTCTTATTTGTCAGTTCCTATGCATTGTATATATGTTCTGTCACTTAAAATCTCCTAACAACCTTCATACCTGAATTCTTTTAGTAAATATTATTGAATACCTTCTGGACTGGGGATACATCAGTGAACAAAGAAGATAAAATCTCTGTCTTCTTGAGACTTACATTCTTTTTTTTTTATTGCATAGAATGCTTTTTTTTGGTATCTTTAATCTATATTTACATGTGCAACATTATGGTTATTAGACTCCCCACATCATCAAGTCCCCGTTACATACCCCATTGCAGTCACTGTGCATCAGCATAATGACATGCTGTAGAATCACTACTTGTCTTCTCTGAATTGTACAACTCTCCCCGTGCCCCCCACGCAACATTATGTCTGCTAATCGTAATGGCCCTTTTTCCCCCTTGTCCCCCCCTTCCCACCCATCCTCCCTAGTCCCTTTCCTTTCAGTAACTGTTAGTCCATTCTTGGGTTCTGTGAGTGCTGCTGTTTTGTTCTTTCACTTTTTTCTTTGTTCTTATACTCCACAGATGAGTGAAGTCATTTGATACTTGTCTTTCTCCACCTGCCTTATTTCACGGAGCATAATACCCTCTAGCTCCATCCATGGTGTTGCAAATGGTAGGATTTGTTTTCTTCTTATGGCTGAATAATATTCCATTGTGTGTATGTACCACATCTTCTTTATCCATTCATCTACTGATGGGCACTTATACGTTGCTTCTATTTCTTGGCTATTGTAAATAGTCCTGCAATAAACATAGGGGTGCATATGTCTTTTTCAAACTGGGCTGCTGCATTCTTAGGGTAAATTCCTAGGAGTGAAATTCCTGGGTGAAATGGTATTTCTATTTTAAGTTTTTTGAGGAACCTCCATACTACTTTCCACATGGTTGAACTAATTTGCATTCCCACCAGCAGTGTAGGAGGGTTCCCCTTTCTCCACATCCTCGCCAACATTTGTAGTTGTTTGTGTTTTGGATGTTGGCCATCCTCACTGGTGTGAGGTGATATCTCATTGTGGTTTTAATCTGCATTTCTCTGATGATTAGCAATGTGGAGCATCTTTTCATGTGCCTGTTGGCCATCTGAATTTCTTCTTTGGAGAGGTGTCTGTTCAGATCCTCTGCCCATTTTTTAATTGGCTTATTTGCTTTTTGTTTGTTAAGATGCGTGAGCTCTTTATATATTTTGGATGTCAACCCCTTATCAGATATGTCATTTATGAATATATTCTCCCGTACTGTAGGATGTCTTTTTGTTCCACTTATGGTGTCCTTTGCTGTCCTTTTCAGCTTGATATAGTCCCACTTGTTCATTTTTGCTTTTGTTTCCCTTGCTTGGGGAGATATGTTCATAAAGAAGTTGCTCATGTTTATTATGTCCAAGAGATTTTTGCCTATGTTTTTTTCCAAGAGTTTTATGGTTTCATGACTTACATTCAGGTCTTTGATCCATTTTGAATTTACTTTTGTGTATGGGGTTAGACAATGATCCAGTTTCATTCTCTTACATGTAGCTGTCCAGTTTTGCCAACACCAGTTGTGGAAGAGGCTGTCATTTCCCCATTGTATATCCATGGCTCCTTTATCGTATATTAATTGACCATATATGTTTGGGTTAAGATCTGGACTCTCTATTCTGTTCCACTGGTCTGTGGGTCTGTTCTTGTGCCACTACCAAATTGTCTTGATTACTGTGGCTTTGTAGTAGAGCTTGAAGTTAGGAGCGTAATTCCCCCTGTTTTATTCTTGCTTCTCAGGATTGCTTTGGCTATTCGGGGTCTTTTGTGGTTCCATATGAATTTTAGAACTATTTGTTCCAGTTCGTTGAAGAATGCTGTTGGTATTTTGATAGGGATTGTGTTGAATCTGTAGATTGCTTTAGGTAGTACAGCCATTTTGAAAATATTTATTCTTCCTAGCCAAGAGCATGGGATGAATTTCCATTTGTTAGTGTCCTCTTTAATTTCTCTTCGGAGTGTGTTGTATTCAGGGTATAGGTCTTTCACTTCCTTGGTTAGGTTTATTCCTAGGCATTTTATTCTTTTTGATGCAATTGTGAATGGAATTGTTTTCCTGATTTCTCTTTCTGTTAGCTCATCGTTAGTGTATAGGAAAGCAACAGATTTCTGTGTATTAATTTTGTATCCTGCAGCTTTGCTGAATTCAGATATTAGTTCTAGTAGTTTTGGAGTGGAGTCTTTAGGGTTTTTTATGTACAATATCATGTCATCTGCAAATAGTGACAGTTTGACTTCTTTACCAATATGGATGCCTTGTATTTCTTTGTGTTGTCTGAGTGCCGTGGCTAGGACCTCCAGTACTATGTGGAATAACAGTGGGGAGAGTGGGCATCCTTGTCTTGTTCCCGATCTTAAAGAAAAAGCTTTCAGCTTCTCGCTGTTAAGCATGATGTTGGCTGTGGGTTTGTCATATATACCCTTTATTAGGTTGAGATACTTGCCGTCTATATCCATTTTATTGAGAGTTTTTATCATGAATGGATGTTGAATTTTGTCAAATGCCTTTTCAGCATCTATGGAGATGACCATGTGGTTTTTGGTCTTTTTGTTGATGTCATGGATGGTGTTGATGGATTTTCGAATGTTGTACCGTCCTTGCATCCCTGGGATGAATCCCGCTTGATCATGGTGTATGATTCTCTTGATGTATTTTTGAATTCAGTTTGCTAATATTTTGTTGAGTATTTTTGCATCTATGTTCAACAGGGATATTGGTCTGTAATTTTCTTTTTGGTGGGTCTTTGCCTGGTTTGGTATTAGAGTGGAGACTTACATTCTTAAAATGTCAGATACTTTTATTATCCACATTTCACAGATAAGTGAATTATTTTTATATCATCCCCTATGATCATATGTGCCCTTCACTTCTCATCTTTTGGTACTCTGTCTCCCTGATCTGGTCACTGTAATGATGGTCCTCACTTATTAGGAAGGGGTTTTTGGCATACCTGGGCTCTTCTTTTTCCTGCATCCAGGAGAATTTCTCCTAGATTCTGAGAATATCAATATCGGTATTCTTGCTGTGGAAAATAGGCTTACAAAATCATCTGGGGCTGATCTACATCTAGTGTCATTACTACCTAAAGTAGCCCTATGTTGTATCTGGAAAACAGCTGTAGTGTTAAGATGAAAAATAGAAAGGAGGAACAGAGGAAGCATGTAGAAAATAAATTGTATGTTTTCTCCTGTGTTCTTACTTTGCCTCACTTGTTTTTTGTTGTCCTTTGCTCTGCTCTAAAGCTGAGCAGCATAGTGAAATGAATAGGCAAGTTGGTCTGTGGCTCTTGGCCAAAAATCCTGAATTAAGATATGAAAATCTGGGTCCCAGACCCACTTGTTCCACCTACTAGTTTTATGACCTTAGATAAGATGCATGGCTCTCCAAGCTTCTATATTTTCCAACAGATGAAAAAAATGCAGTGTCCTCTGTAAAGTGTGAAGTGTGTGTAGGATTCCTCCTGTCTGCCAGGCCCTTTGCTAGGTGAAGGGATGAAGGAGAAAGAAAATTTTTTAAAAGTGCATGATCTTAGGGAGTTACAAAAACATAAGACGATGATGTTTTCTAGAAGTTATCATCTTCATCTTCCCTTGGTGGCTTTTAGACTTAACCTGTGTCCTGACTGCTTGTGTCTTTTTTGCTAGTGTGAACAGACATTGACATTAGAAAGATGTGACAGAAGACATGAGCTGTATTTATTTGAATGAATTTATTTGTAGTGTTAAAGCATATAATTTGGCACTACATAAGCAACACTTTCTCAGTGGTAAGTAAGGATAATGAATTGTCCAAGGTGTGGTCAGATGTTTACCTAGTCAGCCCTCTTGCCTAAAATAACTTTAGTTGGCAGAGGAAGCTGCTGAAGACAGATACGTTGATCACTGGAAAGTAGAAATACAGGTTTTTTGACCATAATACTTCAGACCGGGATTGGCAATAATTTTTTACTCCCTTGACAGGACACCTTTTTATGTTCCTTTTTGTCATCCCTTGTCTAATATTGTATAATTTATTTTTGTAGATAAAGAAGTACAGTTATTTTAATGTCTCTAGTCTCTGCTCAGAGCAATAAGTAAATAGCTATTACCTAAATATATATGAGGATTCCACTACCTCAGATACATTGGCAGTAGTGCTGAGGTGCCGGCAAGCAGAAGCAGCTCTGTGAGCAGGCCTTCTGCGGTGGTGCACACACCCTGTGCCTGCACGGTCCCCAGAGCCACTAGTATGGCTACTGGTCACTTGACATGTTACCAGTGCAAGGAATTTTTATTTTATTTTATTTTAAAATGTAAATAAATTTTAAATTATTTTAAGTAAAATTTAAGTAGCCACATGTAGCTAGTGGCTATTATATCACAGTGCAAATTTCAATTCTTAAAATTTCTCTGATGGAGAAAAGTTGCTTAACCTCTCTGAGCCTCCAATTCCTTAAAAATAAAAGGGGACACCAAATTTATAAGGTTGTTTTTGAGTAGCAGTGATGTGTAAACCTCCCAATAAACACCTTGACGACAACTTAAGAAATGATAATTGCTGGTATTGGAGGTGATAGAGTTTTTATTACAGTTTTGTTGGAGAGAAAACATGTACAACTTGCCTAGTCGTTTGTTAACAAGTAATTCCAGGAAATATGTGCAAAGTTCCAAATTCCTGTCACAGACGGTAAGTTCAAAAGCAGTTTGGGCTGGGCTATTGAGGAAAATCCTCAAGAACTATGGAGGAGAGAGGTCTTCAGCCTAGCCTTGAAAAATCGGAAGGATGTACCTAAAAGAAATGGGAGGAGAACCCTCTTGGCAAAGGGCATGGCCTTTTGGATAAAAGAATGTACATGTTTAACAGAGAAGCAAACGACCAGAGTGGGACATAATCTTGATATGCTTTAAAGGGAGAGAGAATCAGAAAGATAATTGAAAGCCAGATCGCACTGAGCCTTGATCACGTAGACTGGACTGTGGTCTCTAAAGGGACGCACACCAAGCAGTGAGGGAAGGGGACGCCTTTATGGCAAGCCAAGTCATCTCTCTAAATTTTAAATGTCAGTCAGATGGCTCACATCCAACCTTATCTTGTTGGCATTGAAGAATTTTTAAAATTGGGAGTAATAGAAAAATTATGGTTTAAAAACACTCTTCGGACACTATAGTTTAGAGGAAAAAAGAACATAGAGGCACACAAGCCAATGAGGAATCTTTTGTGGCCAAATGAATTAGGTTATAGCTATAGAAAGGAAAGAATATGGTGATTTCAGGGCTGCACAACAGTTTGCGAAATCAACATAGGAAGCTAGTTTGGCTTAAAGGTTGTGAGCGATGAGGGATGAGAATTTGTTCTGTTTAGCCCAGTGTTTAGTTTGACATGATGATGACAAGATATTCATGTAGAAACAGTGGGTAAGAAGTTAATGATGTGGGTTTAGAATTTTGGATGAGCAGGGTCAGGGCTTCAGAGGTAGAGTTTTGGAAGTCATTGCTTTGAGAATAATGTTGTTCATATTCACATCTTCTCTTCTTTTAACACTTTTTACTATAAAATAAAGAAAGCAAATGCATTTATCCTTAAGGATTTTATGTTCTTAGATAGCCTAGAGATATTCCTTGTTTTTGGCTTTATGGTTATCAAGCTAAGTTTCTATTTGAACTCACTATCTATGTCTAAAATAAAATCTGTAAAGAAACTCTGATCTTTTTATCTGTTTTATTTAACTCTTCAAAACTATAAAGAGAGAATGTTGGCTCTTACTTTAAGCATTATATAAATAAATAAAATTTGAGGGAAGACTGAGATCCATGGGAAAACTTTTGTTTTTTGTTATTGTTGTTGAGCAACTTTTATCCTTCCCTTTTGTTTTCAGCAGCCCTGACAAAGGGAGGCAAAAGCAATCCTTTAGACCCAGGGACTGTCTGTCATCCCTGTTTGCTTTCTTGGCAGTGCATGATGCCTCAAATCTCAGTTTTCTGTTCGTTTGTTAAATTACAGCTGAATTTGTACCTTAATATCTTTTCTTATATGCAGAAGTCAGGTAATCTACTTAGCACTGGAATTTTAATAAATTTATAAATATAACATATATAAAAATATGCTCTTCCTATTTATTAAATGTGTATTGAATTTTTTTAAAATATAAGTTACCTGAGACATTGAGTTTGCTCTTTTGTAACTTGCTGATGTCCTGAAGACGGCCGCCTTTTTTTAAAACTATTTTTGCAGCCCATGAGGGGGCTTTCTTTTGGTTCTTATACCAGGGCCTTTGGAGTGTCTTCCATGGCAACACTTCTCTTCTAAAATGAGAGGCCATATAACCAAATAGCTAGAATGGTACATAAAGTAAAAGTAAATTGTCATTGAGTAAAGGACTAAGAACCATTCCTCTAACTATAGTAGTAAGTTTTAGTGGCCAAACATTGTAAGAATGTTTTTGTTTGTTTCATTTGTAGAACTTTTTAAAACAAATTTTTGACAGGAATTGAGAGGTAGATTCTTAGCTGTATTTTAGAAATTTGAGGTGTTCATATATACCTAGCCTAGCCTTCCTTCTCTCTGGCAAAAACAAAGGGAATAGATGTGTAAGATACACAACATTCCTGTGTGCAGGCATGCATTTATGCTGAGTGATATATGCACGTCTCTATTTGTCACTTACCCTTAATGGGAAGACCTGAATTCTTTACTGTTTACAGTCTACAAACTCTACCCATCCGCACCATGATATTCCATTTACCTTTAACCTAAACAACCCTTATTCATCTCTGATACTCTCTTCCTTGTTTACTAAACAGCATTGAGTTCCATAGAAATAAGAACCTTAATTAGGCTCTTGTAATATTTCTCCTTTCATCAGTATTTCTCCGTTTCTAGACCTTTAAATAATGTAACTTGAGTTATTTTGTAACTTAATGCAGTTTATTTACCTTTTATTTTTCCTTTTAAGGTTCAAAACAAAACCTCCTCTACTTTAGTAAAGAGAAAGAAAGTAGCTATTTGTGGTGCTTTGTAGATTTTGTGAGAATGGGTACCATATCTTCTTTTACAGCCCTCATGACGTCTGGCAATGGTGTTAAATGTACACTGGTCATTTAGCAAATACCTGTTTGCATTTCTTCCCAGAATTAGAGGTACACTGCAGGAAGTGAAGGAGATAGAGTTGAATGAGTTAACAGGGTGGGATAGAAGGACTAACACTGATTATCTCACTCTACTTTAGTGAAGACAAAGCATACTCTTTCTCACAAATGCTTTAATTGTCTGCAGTGTGTACTGTTTGCATGAAAAGATGAAGCCAAAAATTACAGAAAAATATGCAGATCAGTGTGAGCAACCCATACTTATTTTCTTAAAAACAACTTCTTATATGGCTTGGAACCATGTAGAATGTGAAAGTAAAGTAATTTAAGATTACTATTTTCTTTAAGATGATTGTAACTTCAGAGTGACAAATCTCTTTCAGAGCTATAATATATTAGGGAAAGAAAAAAAGAGTGTATCAAAACATTCAAAGAAATTTAGGATATGAATAAAAAATAAGGACCCCATTAATTTTATCATATTCTTATTTTAAGAATAAAACATGCCCTCTTTAGCTCTTTATGCTATTAACTTTAAAGTAATAGCAATTAATTAGCTATAACTATTAAATGCAGGGGTTTTTTGTTATTATATTTTGGTGACTTAAAGGACAACAAGGGAGGCAGAGAAAGATGAACCAAACTTGGGATCTATCCTGGACACATATTTGATTAATATACGGTTGACCCTTGAACATCATTAAGGATGGGGGATCAGCATCCTTAATCCCCTATGCGAAAATCCACGTATAACTTTTGATTCCCCAGAAAGTTAGCTACTAATAGCCTACTGTTGATCAGACAGAAGCCTTACTGATAACAGTCAATTAACATGTTTTATATACTAGATGTATTATATACTGTATTCTTTAAGTTAGAAAAAAGAAAACATTTTTTCAAATTTTCACAGATCTCCAAAAAATTTCCAATATATTTATTGAAAAAAGTCTATGTATAAATGGACCTATGTTGTTCAAGGGTCAACTGTAGTTACTTAAGAAAAAAATTTTTTCTTAAAAATTAGTCATTCTGAATTTTACATTAGTGAAAAAAACTGTTTTTCACTCACACCATGTTTCCTATATAATCATAATACAATAATATCCCTATTTATTAGTATTTCTTTTCTAATATATTATTTAATATATTATTTGTTCTCTATATTATTTCATATTTATGATGGATTTAACTTATCAGAGAAAAATCCAGTGAACTAAAGTGGAAGAAAGAGGGAAATACACAGACAATAAAAACCTAAAACAAAGTAAACGTACTCATATAGTGAGACAGTTGTATACATATATTGTTCTGATGACTCAGTGGCTTTATGCAAATACATACCATAATGAGAAGTACTCAAAGCCTAGTACATTTTTTTAAAAATACGCTTTAAATGGTTGGAAAAGCTTGGAGGGCAAAGGTATTTTTTTTATAATTTATTTTGGTATCATTAATCTACAATTACATGTGCAATATTATGGTTATTAAACTACCCCCTTCATGAGGTCCCGCCACCAACCCCATTACAGTCACTGTCCATCAGCATAGTGAGATGCTATAGAATCACTACTTGTCTTCTCTGAGTTGTACAGCCCTCCCTGTGCCCCCCAGTGTTACATCTGCTAATCATAATGCCCCTTTTTCCCCCTTTCCCTCCCTTCCCATCCATCTTCCCCAGTCCCTTTCCCTTTGGTAACTATTACTCTGTTCTTGGGTCCTGTGAGTCTGCTGCTGTTTTGTTCCTTCAGTTTTTTCTTTGTTCTTATGCTCCACATATGACTGAAATCATTTGATACTTGTGTTTTTCGGCTTGGCTTATTTCACTGAGCATTATACCCCCTAGCTCCATCCATGGTGTTGCAAATGGTAGGATTTGTTTTCTTCTTATGGATGAATAATATTCCATTGCGTATATGTACCACATCTTCTTTATCCATTCATCTACTGATGGACACTTAGGTTGCTTCCATTTCTTGGCTATTATGAATAGTGCTGCAATAAACATAGGGGTGGATATGTCTTTTTCAAACTGGGCTGCTGCATTCCTAGGGTAAATTCCTAGGACTTGAATTCCTGGGTCAAATGGTATTTCTATTTTGAGTTTTTTGAGGAACCTCCATACTGTTTTCCATGGTTGAACTAATTTGCATTCCCACCAGCAGTGTAGGAGGGTTCCCTTTTCTCCACATCCTCGCCAACGTTTGTTGTTGTTTGTGTTTTGGATGTTGGCCATCCTCACTGGTGTGAGGTGATATCTCATTGTGGTTTTAATCTGCATTTCTCTGATGACTGGCGATGTGGAGCATCTTTTCATATGCCTGTTGGCCATCTGAATTTCTTCTTTGGAGAAGTGTCTATTCATGTCCTCTGCCCATTTCTTAATTGGATTATTTGCTTTTTGTTTGTTAAAGTGCGTGAGCTCTTTATATATTTTGGATGTCAACCCCTTATCGGATATGTCATTTATGAATATATTCTCCCAATCTGTACGATGTCTTTTTGTATACTGATGGTGTCCTTTGCTGTACAGAAGCTTTTCAGCTTGATATAGTCCCACTTGTTCATTTTTGCTTTCCCCTTGCCCGGGGAGATATGTTCATGAAGAAGTCGCTCATGTTTATTTCCAAGAGATTTTTGCCTATGTTTTTTTCTAAAAGTTTTATGGTTTCATGACTTACATTCAGGTCTTTGATCCACCTTGAGTTTACCTTTGTGCATGGGGTTAGACAGTAGTCCAGTTTCATTCTCTTACATGTAGCTGTCCAGTTTTTCCAACACCAGCTGCTGAAGAGGCTGTCATCTCCCCATTGTATATCCAAGGCTCCTTTATCAAATATTAATTGACTGTATATGTTTGGGTTAACGTTTGGATTTTCTCTTCTGTTCCACTGGTCTGTGGGTCTGTTTTTCTGCCAATACCAAATTGTCTTGATTACTGTGGCTTTGTAGTAGAGCTTGAAGTCAGGGAGTGTAATTCCCCCTGTTTTATTCCTCCTTCTCAGGATTGCTTTGGCTATTCGGGGTCTTTTGTGGTTCCATATGAATTTTAGAATTATTTGTTCCAGTTCATTGAAGGAAGCTGTTGGTAGTTTGATAGGGATTGCATTGAATCTGTAGATTGCTTTAGGTAGTATAGCCATTTTGACAATATTTATTCTTCCTAGCCAAGAGCATGGGATGCATTTCCATTTGTTAGTGTCCTCTTTAATTTCTTTTAGGAGTGTCTTGTAGTTTTCAGAGTACAGGTCTTTCACTTCCTTCGTTAGGTTTATTCCTAGGTATTTTATTCTTTTTGATGCAATTGTGAATGGAATTGTTTTTCTGATTTCTCTTTCTGTTAGTTCATCATTAGTGTATAGGAAAGCAACAGATTTCTGTGTGTTAATTTTGTATCCTGCAACTTTGCTGAATTCAGATATTAGGTCTAGTAGTTTTGGAATGGAATCTTTAGGGTTTTTTATGTACAGTATCATGTCATCTGCAAATAGTGACAATTTGACTTCTTCTTTACCGATCTGGATGCCTTGTATGTCTTTGTTTTGTCTGATTGCTGTGGCTAGGACCTCCAGTACTATGTTGAATAACAGTGGAGAGAGTGGGCATCCCTGTCTTCTTCCCGATCTTAGATGAAAAGCTTTCAGCGTCTCGCCGTTAAGTATGATGTTAGCTGTGGGTTTGTCATATATAGCCTTTATGATGTTGAGGTACTTGCCGTCTATACCCATTTTGTTGAGAGTTTTAATCAGGAATGGATGCTGAATTTTGTCAAATGCTTTTTCAGCATCTATGGAGATGATCATGTGGTTTTTGTTCTTCTTTTTGTTGATGTGGTGGATGATGTTGATGGATTTTCGAATGTTGTACCATCCTTGCATCCCTGGGATGAATCCCACTTGATCATGGTGTATGATCCTCTTGATGTATTTTTCAATTTGGTTTGCTAATATTTTGTTGAGTATTTTTGCATCTACGTTCATCAGGGATATTCGTCTGTAATTTTCTTTTTTGGTGAGGTCTTTGCCCGGTTTTGGTATTAGAGTGATGCTGGCTTCATAGAATGAGTTTGGAAGTATTCCCTCCTCTTCTATTTTTTGGAAAACTTTAAGGAGAATCGGTGTTATTTCTTCTCTATATGTCTGGTAGAATTCAGAGGTGAATCCATCAGGCCCAGGGGTTTTGTTCTTGGGTAGTTTTTTGATTACCAATTCGATTTCGTTGCTGGTGATTGGTCTGTTTAATTTTTCTGTTTCTTGCTTGGTCAGTCTTGGAAGGTTGTATTTTTCTAAGAAGTTGTCCATTTCTTCTATGTTTTCCAGCTTGTTAGCATATAGATTCTCATAATATTCTCTTATGATTCTTTGTATTTCTGTGGGGTCCGTCGTGATTTTTCCTTTCTCATTTCTGATTGTGTTTATGTGTGTAGATTCTCTTTTTCTCTTAATGAGTCTGGCTAGGGGTTTATCTATTTTGTTTATTTTTTCAAAGAACCAGCTCTTGGTTTCATTGATTTTTTCTATTGTTTTATTCTTCTCAATTTTATTTATTTCTTCTCTAATCTTTATTATGTCCCTCCTTCTGGTGACTTTGGGCCTCATTTGTTCTTCTTTTTCCAATTTCAGTAATTGTGTCTTTAGACTATTCATTTGGGAATGTTCTTCCTTCTTTAAATAGGCCTGGATTGCAATATACTTTCCTCTTAGAACTGCCTTTGCTGCGTCCCACAGAAGTTGTGGCTTTGTGTTGTTGTTGTCATTAGTCTCCATATATTCTTTGATTTCTGTTTTGATTTGGTCGTTAACCCATTGATTAATTAGGAGAGTGTTGTTAAGTCTCCATGTATTTGTGAGCCTTTTTGATTTCTTTCTAAAATTTATTTCTAGTTTTATACCTTGGTGATCTGAGAAGTTGGTTGGTAGGATTTCAATATTTTTGAAATTACTGAGGTTCTTTTTGTGGCCTAGTATGTGGTCTATTCTGGAAAATGTTCCATGTGCACTTGAGAAGAATGTGTATCCTGTTGCTTTTGGGTGTAGAGTTCTGTAGATGTCTGTTAGGTCCATCTGTTCTAGTGTGTTGTTCAGTGCCTCTGTGTCTTTACTTATTTTCTGTCTGGTTGATCTGTCCTCTGGAGTGAGTGGTGTGTTGAAGTCTCCTAAGATGAATGCATTGCTGTCTATTTCCTCCTTTAATTCTGTTAGTATTTGTCTCACATATGCTGGCGCTCCTGTGTTGGGTGCATATATATTTATAATGGTTATATCTTCTTGTTGGACTGACCCCTTTATCATTATGTAATGTCCTTCTTTATCTTTCACTACTTTCTTCGTTTTGAAGTCTATTTTGTCTGATACAAGTACTGCAACACCTGCTTTTTTCTCTTTGTTGTTTGTATGAAATGTTTTTCCATCCCTCCACTCTTAGTCTGTGTATATCTTCGGATTCGAGGTGAGTTTCTTGTAGGCAGCATATAGATGGGTCTTGCTTTTTTATTCATTCTGTTACTCTGTGTCTTTTGATTGGTGCATTCAGTCCATTTACATTTAGGGTGATTATTGATAGGTATGTACTTATTGCCATTGCTGGCTTAGATTCGTGGTTACCAAGGATTCAAGGGTTGCTTCTTTACTATCTAACAATCTAACTTAACCTTCTTGTTAAGTTATTGTAAACACAGTCTGATATTTCTTTATTTCTCTCCCTTCTTATTCCTCCTCCTCCATTCTTTCTATACTATGTGTTTTATTCTTTACCTTTAGTTAGTATTTGGATGGTCTGCTTTCTTTACTATGATTTTATTTTCTCTGGTGACATCTTTTTAGCCTTAGGTGTTCTTCTATCTAGAGCAGTCCATTTAAGATATCCTGTAGTGGTGGTTTATGAGAGGCAAACTCTCTCAACTTTCATTTGTCTGGAAATTGTTTAATCCCTCCATCATATTTAAATGATAATCGTGCTGGATACAATATTCTTGGTTCAAGTCCCTTCTGTTTCATAACGTTAAATATATCATGCCATTTTCTTCTGGCCTGTAAAGTTTCTTTTGAGAAGTCTGATGATAGTCTGATGGGTTTTCCTTTGTAGGTGATCTTTTTTCTCTCTCTAGCTGCCTTTAATACTCTGTTTTTATCTTTGATCTTTGCCATTTTAATTATTATGTGTCTTGGTGTTGTCCTCCTTGGGTCCCTTGTCTTGGGAGATCTGTGGGCTTCTGTGGACTGCGAGACTATTTCCTTCCCCAACATGGGGAAGTTTTCAGCAATTATTTCTTCAAATATGCTTTCTATCCCTTTTTCTCTCTTTTCTTCCTCTGGTACTCCTGTAATGCAAATATTGTTCCGTTGGGATTGGTCACACAGTTCTCTTAATATTCTTTTATTCCTAGAGATCCTTTTATCTCTCTCTGCCTCAGCTGCTCTGTATTCCTGTTCTCTGATATCTATTCTATTAACAGTGTCTTGCATCTCATCCAGTCTACTGCTAAGCCCATCGATTGCTTGTCTCAGTTCTGCATTGTCTTTCCTCACGTCCCTCACTTCCTCCCTCAGCTCTTGCATATTTCTCTGTAGATCCATCAGTATGGTTATGACTTTTCTTCTGAATTCTTTTTCAGGAAGGCTGTGCATTTCCATTCCTTCAGGTTCCCTCTCTGATGTTGTCTGGGTCTGTGTGAGTTTTGTTTGTACCATATTCCTTTGTCTTTTCGTGGCTATAGAAGTGGTCGCTGGTAGGTGCCATGTATGTCAGCTGGGCTCTGTAAGACTTTTAAAAAGAAAAAAAGAAAGAAAAGACTGAAAAGAGAAATAAAAAAGAAAGAAAAGGAAAGAAAGAAGAAAAGAAAACGCCCACCGGGAGTAGATTCTGTGGGGATGCTGTAGGGGGCGCTGTTGCTCCACTATTCCGCAGCTGCAGCCACACTTCTCTGCAGGGCCCTTTGTAACTCTGGCCGGGACGGGAACGAATGGTAGGCTGTTGATCTCTGTGGGAAGTCAGAGTGCGGCTACTCTTTCCCAGTCGCCAGCCAAGAGATCTGAAATTCCCCTGGAGTCCTAGCTTATTGGGCTGAGTGTGCTGGGAAGATCCTGGGCCCTTGTCTCTTTAAGACCGCCGCCTCATGGGGTGCCGAGTCCTCTCAGGTGTAGATGCAGGCTGTGTGTTGTCCTGTATCTTCTGGTCTGTTTTTTAGGAATAGTTGTATTTGTTGTATTTTCATAAATACATATAGTTTTGGGAGGAGATTTCCGCCGCCGTAATCACGCCGCCATCTTCCCAGAAGTGGCAGAGGTATTTTTGCATAGTAAAACTTCTCTTTGAGAAGAAAAAAAACTCTCAATTTACAGAATGGATATTTGTTGCCAAATATTAAGGAGTATATTAATCATTATTTCATATGTACAAGCAGATACATTCTTGAAATCTTTTTTTCCCCGTTATCAAAAGAACCCTAACTTCATAGTCATAATACTTCTAAAATATTCATGCCAATGACTTAATATTATCTTTATTTCTATAACTGGAATCATAAGCAGTATTTGCTTATAGGTCAAGTGAAATTAAGTTCTATAGATTTAAAAAAACAACCCTACCTGGTTCTAAAAAAAAAAAAGATTGCTTATGGATTGAAATGTGTAAATGTAATAAGCGACCCCCACACTGTGCCAGAAATCATTAACTACATTTGGATCCTGTGAGAAATTCCCTTCCTCATGCAACTTTACTCCCAGACTTAATTCCTGAGTATATTTCATCATGTAATTTGATAAAATGTCATGTTGTTGTTATTCTTTCCATTCATTTAACAAACATTTATTAGGCATATACTGTGTACCAGGAAGTATCCTGGATATTGGTGATACCCAGTAAGCAAAAGTAAAAGTAAATTCTACCTTTAGAGAGCTAATAGCCTAGTAAAATAAATAACACTGATCCAAACACACCAAAAGTATGTATATAAAATTTTTCCTTTTACCAGTTTTCTCAAAGAATGGTCTGTAGTTAGTTAAGAATGGTCAGGGAAGGCTTCCACGAGGCAGTGATGTTGAGCATTAAATAGGTAGAGTGAGAAACAGTATTCTAGAGAGAAAGAATATCATGTCATGTGTGACAGCCTGTGGCAGAAGGGAATGTCGTATGTTTAAAGAATTAATGTGACTAGAGCCAGTATGACTAGGACAGTGGGAGATAAACAGGGGCCAGACCACACAGACCTTATAGATCACATTAAGGAAGAGTTTATTTTAATATAGTGGGAAGCCATTGAAAGAAATCTTGGCATATGATTGGACAAAGGTATGAAGCATAGATTGTAGTAGAACCTAAGAATGAATATAGTAGTTTAGACAAAAGATGATGGGAGCTTGGATTAGGGTGGTGGTAGTAGAAATGGAGTGAACTGAAGGTTTCAAGAGATACTTAACAGGTAAAGCAGACCTGATTCGAAAAGATAAATGTACCCCTCTGTTTATCACCATGTTATTTACAATAGCCAAATTAGGTAAGCAACCTAAGTGTCCATCAGTAGATGAATGGATGAAGATATGTTACATATACACAATGGAATATTACTCAGCCATAAAAATAAATTTTGTCACTTTCAACAACATGGATGGACCTAAACGGTATTACACTAAGTGAAAAAATCCAGGTACAAAAAGATAAATAACATATGATTTCACTTATTTGTGGAATATAAAAACAAAACAAAATCAACAATATAACAGTAGACTCATAGATACTGAGAAGTGACTGGTGGTTACCTTGGGAGAGGTGGGTGGAGAGGGGGAAGGGGATAAAGGGACACAAAAATTCTCAGTCATAATATAAGTTGGTCAAGGGGATGGTAGTACAGCATGGAAAATAGAACCAGTGATTCTGTAACATCTTCCTATGTTGACAGATAGTAAGTGCACTAGTGGGGGTAAGGATTTAATAATATGCGTAACTGTTGAATCACTGTGTTGTATACTTAAAACCAATACAAAATTGTGTATCAATGATACTTGAACAAAAAAAAAGGTAAAACAGAAATACATGTAAATTACTACAAGTAGATTGATGTGTATTTGGCACCTTTGACATTTCATTCCTTTTTTCAGCAAATAATCGAATGCTTTTTATTTGCCAGTCAAGTAAGAAAAATAGGCATTAACCACATTATTACACAAATACAAGCAATGTAAGTGTTGTGAGAGGAAAATAGATAGGACATGTGAGAATACAAAGGGGACTTAGCTTGGTGTGGGGGATTGTGCAAGCTAGCTAGAGGAAGTGACGTAGGGGCTGAGATCTAAAGGGATGGAAAGGAGTTAACTAAAGGTGTATGGAGGAGGGGGATTTTAAACAGAAGGAGTAGACTGTGTAAGGCTAGAGCATGAAGGTCGGGCAGAGTAGCTCTGAATATAGCTGGGCTTATAGGTAGGGCCTACATAAGGATGAAATGACATATGTACAAGTTTATGCATTGCAGCATCACTTGTAATATCAAAAGATGAGAAACAACCAAAATGTTCAGCAGTAAAGGACTAGTTGAATAAACTGTGACTCATTTATACAACACTGTGCTTTTCAACTGCTAAAAGAAAAAAAAAAGAATAGGATGCTATTGATAGATCGTCAGAATTTACTGTTAAATGAAAAGAGCAAAGTACAAAGCAGTGTGTATATGATACAATACCTTTTGTGTAAGAAAGGAAGGAAATGAGTATGTACAATCA
The DNA here is from genome assembly GCA_032199065.1 of Smutsia gigantea. Lineage (NCBI taxonomy): Eukaryota > Metazoa > Chordata > Mammalia > Pholidota > Manidae > Smutsia > Smutsia gigantea. Next base: position 78,551 of record JAVSCE010004834.1, read on the forward strand.
CATTTTCTTGTGCTTGTATAAAGAAAAACCAGAAGAATTAACTAATTAAAATTGGTTACCTATAAGGGGAACAGAGTGGTTGGAAACGGGAGTAAAACTGCAATTTCTTATTTTTTCATTATACACTTCTTATAGCTTTTCACTTTTGATACTACCTATTCAAAGAATAAGATTTAATTTTAAAAAGGAAAGTAAGTATAGCTTGAAAATGTTTCATTTTTAAGTAGCATGCCTTACCTTTTTTCAAAATGAGACTCAATTAGATTTCTATTTTTCACACACAGTCTAATATATATTAGACTGTGTGTGAAATATATATATATATATTTTTTTAGACTGTGTGAAAAATAGAAATCTAATATATATATATATTTATATAACCTGTAATTCCTCCTAGTTTTAAATGAAATGATCATTTCTGCGTTGGAGAAAATAGAAAATGTTAACTTGCTAGGACATGCATTCCCTGCATCATTCTTAAGCGACAGATGAGAAGTGGTATGACATAGTGCCTTTCATTGTATCAGAAGGTTTTTCATATCTAGTACTGTGTTTGCTGCTGTTAGCAATTTGGTTTTCAGATTCCTTTAAAAATTTTTCTAAGATCACATGGTGGAGGAAAAATTTGCCTGTGGTTTGTTTGCATTGCCTCCTTTCTCTCTTTAGAAAAGAGGTGGAGGTTAATTATCTTTACATAAACCATGCAACCGAAAAGAATTTTGAGTTGGTTGATTTTGAAATTAGCATCATCCAAGCCATGTCTATATCAAATCAGCCATACCAGCCCCCAAATAATTTGCAGTGGGCAACTAGTGAATGAATGCTAGAGAGAGAACACACCTCACTAACCAATTCATGTGGTCTGTGACATGTGCTCAAATTTCCAGCATGTAGTTTCCATGAAGGAGATGTATTTTGCACACATTTAAGAGTCTTCCAGGAGAGGATAACTTTATAACCATGAGTTGTTATTTTTATGGATCTGACTTGGGGTTTTTTTTTGGTAATTATAAAGTACTTATGTTTTGTGATCCTTTTTGGTCAGAAATGATCAGTTCATTTGAAGGATAGGGTTTGGGTTCCATTTTTCTGTTGTATATGTTAGAGGGGAGGGCATTATTTGGTTCTTTTACTTTGTATAGGATTCCTTATAAATTTACTTCCTAACCATTACTGCTGCAGCATACCTAGTCTGTAAAATAGTTGATACCTATGTACTCCTGAGACCCACATTTCACTTATTTTGCTGACATTGGGTATCACCCAACTCAGTTTGCCAGGTTTTGTGATAAAGGTGAGTTTTTAAGTGATTAAGATTTGGACAGATAACTAATCATCTTCATTGTCTGGGTGGCAGTGCCATTCCTACACTTTCTTTTTTAGTTCTTAGTTATGATTTACCTAAAAGCAAAGCCTTTAATTAGTATTTAATTAGTAAAATCTCAGAAGATGCGAGTTTTTACAAATTTGTCTTTGCATTGTTCCTTTTAACCCTCCCTTGAAGTCCTCTCAGTAACGACTCAGCGTTCATGTTCACCATATATATATGTATATATATTCCTTCCATGACTCATCTACACTTTGCTTTGTTAGATTTTTAAAAAATCATTTGATAATTAGGTTTTTTCTCTATTCCTCCTTAAGCCTATAACATTCTAGTTTTCTATCCTATTTCTTCCTTTAAATTTTCAAAAGATGCTTTTTTTTTAATTCAGGAAGGGTTTTTAGACGCTTGTTTTAGGTTATTGTAATACCTAATCCTAAAGAAAAATTACATAGAAGTGTTATGACATACTCCCTGCTGACAAACAACATAAAATATAATGGAGGACATTTAGAAAAAATGTGTTATACACAAAATGCTGAGTTAAAATAAAGAATTTGATGAAGAAAAATATTAGTGTGGGCTAGAAGTACCTTAGGCTAAGTGGCAGCCTGAGCAGAACCACATAAGAATAACAGGAGAATTGGGGGGAAAAGGTCAGAAAAAATAATTCTGAAGAAACCCTAGGTCGTATATGTTTAAGTGACTTGTAAACTTTTGTTATATTTTCTGTTCTCTTCTTAAAGCAGAGTACAGTACTAATGCTTACCGATTTGTAAAGAAAATAACAGTTTTGTTGGGACATTTGCATCTGGGGAGGTGTTTCCCTACACACTAGGTGAAACCTCAATAGACAGGGAAGGATTCTTCACTTTGATCTAAAATGAGAGTGAGTAGTAATGAATGGCAGCAGCCGTGCAGGCAGTAGAGAGCAGGGAAGAACAGAGAGAAGAAAGGAAAGTTCATTGAATTGCTTGGCATAGGGCAAATCCCTTGCCAACTCCTGAAGCTGGGTCACCTGGCATCCAGTATCCACCTGATTTGGTAGGGGCCTAGGAACTAGGCCCCTACCATCCCAAGATTTGGGGAAGCTGTGGAGCACTGGATGGAGTTAGATTATATCCTGAGAACTTTCCAAAGCAAAGAAAGGAGATTTTTCAGGCAGGCTACTAAAGAGCATGATCGGACAGCTGCAGTGCTGTCTGGGTCACCCAGGCAACGGGAACTTACAAGCCCAAATCAGAGGTCTTAGTAGCCCTTCCGCACTTGTCTGAAGTAGAACAGAGAAACTGAAGACTTATGCTTAAGTCTAGAAAATGGAATGAAATAGTGAAGTAACAAAGACAATTACCACTGGGAAAAGGGGTCTCTTATTAACCTCCCAAGAGACTTGGAAGAGCAAAGAGACAAAATGCAATAAGATGAACGAACAGCAAGAAGGCTTTATTTAAGATAAAGTACATGCCCAAAGAAAGGGAAGTGTGGGCAGCCTCAGAGGAGAGGTGCACTTAAAGGCTTAGGATTCATGTGTTTAAGGATTTTAGGAATGGGGTAAAAGGTTGGGGGGGCATAGGCTTTACATGGGGTCTCATGAGGTCTGTCTCCAATGAGAGACATTATGTCATTATTCATAGTCAGTCCCGTAGATATTCTGTAAGATAAACTTAACACAAAGAATATATTGATCCTGTTCTTCTCCAAGGTAGTGGTTACCCTCAAGCAGTGGGAATGTATCATTTAGTACTGTTTGCCCTGCCTTTACATAGGGTCAGTTGTTTCTGGCTAATTACCATAAAATGTTAGGAATCTTACCTCCTAACTCCTTGGTTTTTAAAATGGAATTTTAGCCTTAAGATGGATTCCCTCCTGTTCTTACTATATTATTTATATCCTGGCATTTTTCATCATAGGCAGGAAATACTAGTCATGATTGTAACTCCAGGGAGGGGAAATCGCAGGACAAAATACCTCTAAAACCAAAATCAGTGAAAAGGAGAAATAAAATTTAAAACCCATTTATTGCTTACAAACTGTGGTCCGGGGCTATTTCTCTTTCCTGCTCTGGCAAAAGCAAACCAGCACCCCGCTAACCTCTCAGGTTCAGATAAGCCCTTGGTCATCCAGGTAATTATTCACTCATATGGAGATGGACTACACTTCTCCATCCCTGAGGAACGCCTCTTGATATGCAGGTGTACTAAAGCCAGGCAAGATATTCTGGAAATATTACAATTGTACCCACAGTGGTGCTTGTCCCATGTCCCTGCTCTACATCTGTTTTATCATAACAAAATTTTGATAGAGCTTTTCCATTAAGTGTATAGAGTTGTTAGGTGCATAGGATCAGAATTATGTAAGTTGTACAAGAAGTTAAGTTCTTAATCTTAAATAAAAGAGCTTTCCAAGATACAATATAGAACAATACTTATGATTCCTGTTGCCCAGTGTTCAAGGGCCAGTGAGAACAGGGTCACCTAACTGATGAAATACCCAGTTCCTTAACTACTCTTGTGTACCTAAATTAATTTTGAACTAGCAGCTCAGGTGCTAACTTGACTAATTAATGCTAGTTAATAATTCCTCTAGCAGCTGGAAAGTTTCTTTCTTGCCCTATGTATTACTGTAGTGCCCAGAGCTGTCTCTAGTTAAAGCCCAAACACTGTGCTGTGAGTGCCTGCTATTTCTTTCCCTAAAGGTAAGCTCCAGGCATCCATCCAGCATTCCCTTCCTACACTAAGTGAATTTATGGGCACTGATATTTGTAATCTGTATATGGAGGAAACTCTCCCTAAGTATTTTGTCTTATATTTATATGTATATCTACTGTGATCTAACTGATCATATACTCGTGTATTAATCGTGATTCTGAAATTCAGAGAGGGTAAATAACATGCCCAGAGTCTCACAGCCAGACCAGGATTCAAATCTAAATCTGACTTTTTAGTTAAGTATGATACTCTAATGCTGCTCCAAGTAAGGTTCTTAAAAAAACCGGAGGAGAAGATGGGAGATAACCTTGGAAAAGGGAAGCCATATTGATCACATCTAAACCTTTTTTGGAAGGGAGGGAGCTGACACTGAAGGGCAATAGATATTTTTGCTAAGTGGAGAAAGCTCGTGCATTGAGGATTGTATTGTGCCATTAGATAAAAGAATTACAAGGTATCACCACAGTTCTGTGGCCTACCTACCATTACTGGAGTTTATAGATGATGTTTCATTAGTCATCTTCTTTTCAAACAGGACTGCCCTTTTTTCCCTCATAGGATGCTTTTTTTTAAACCTGCTTATCTGTAATTTGTTGAAACTTATCGCAATGAGTCAGAAAAATCAAATCTGTTCTTCCACCTCCACTTGTGCTCATATTTATCTTCTCTCACTCCCTTCCCAGTGTCCACACCCATTTTTTGATAAAGTGCTTCTCTCTCAACTGTTGTTGCTTTGACATGACAGGCATTTCCAAAACTATTACAAAATAATAAAATTATACTTCACAAACCTAATAAAAGACCAAAACAGTATACTGTCCTGCTTATTACTCTTCTAGTCTTTCAAAAAAGATCAGTGATGGGCAAAGCATATAATTGAACATTTTTAATAGTTGAGGGTAAAGAAAGGAGTTAATTCTGTACCTATTAGTTAGTGATTGGTGACTTCTTACTAAAGAATGAGTTTGTTCCAGCTTTTCCTCACATTTAAGCCAAGCCACTGTCCTAATATTGTTTAACACTCAATATAAACCCCTATTTTATCGAATCATTGGGAGAGCCAATAACTACTTTGAAGAACTTAACAATTGTAAATATATTAAAACTATTTTATTTTAACTAGAAATGGCCTCTCAGTTATTTCAGTATCTCTGATAAAAGGTATGTAATCTAAATTTGATTTGGAAAAAAGTTCATTGGTAGAACTAAAGTGCTTTTTTTATGGTTTTAATGCCTACAAAGTCATCTTTCAGTTTTTCCGTCAGTAACTTTATAAATGGTATTTATCTCATTGATACATGCTGTATAGGCAGGAGAAAGTTTTCAGTGTAATCCATTTGGCATCCACTATCAGTCCTGCTCTTAAATTTCTCTTACCAGGTTTCTATTTAAAACCCCAGCTTGTCTCTGCTTAGTAGTCAGTGTTGGAGTTTGTTTGCCCTTGAACAATTCAAGTATTGTATGGTATATTTTAGATCAATCACCAAATGTTGCTATAGTGGTTTTCTTGTGTCTGATCTGGGTTGCTCATTGTTGGCAAACCTTATGGAAGTTGTTTGGAATTGGGCTCACAATGATTTAGTATATTTCTAAATTACTATAATTGTTTCTGATGTTAGATTTTGAAAATTCATGAAATTTGTCATCATTCCATTTCTGCCTGTAATTGTTACCTCTGATGTCTTTTGATCCTATTTTAAAACCTGCTTTTCTGTTGTATTTCATTTATCCTTATAACCAATTTAGTCTTTTCTAAGTTAGAACATACATAAATAGTTCAATACAGTCTTTTACTGCTCTGTAGTTATGGAAAGATTATATGAAAGTTTAATATTGCATTATTATTCATAATTTTAGGAAGAATTAACTTTTTTTCTTTCATCTGCTCCAACCCTTATGTTAGATTCTTGTCTGGGGGATGTTTAAATGCAGTTCAGAGCCAGAGACAGAATTAGGAAGGAGGTTAAAGTAAATCTTTTCTACATTACTACCCTTCCTGTAAGTGCTCTGCCATCCTTTTTTTGTTTCAAACTTTGTTTAAAAGCTTTCCAGAGGGCTGTACAACTCAGAGAAGACAAGTAGTGACTCTATAGCATCTCCCTACGCTGATGGACAGTGACTGTAATGGGGTTGGTGGGGGGGAACTTGATGAAGGGGGTAGTTTAATAATCATAATATTGCATATGTAATTGTAGATTAATGATCCAAAATAAATTATTTAAAAATAAATAAATAAATAAAAGCTTTCCAAAATGTTTATTGCCTTATGAATAGCAGCAGGTTAAAGGAATAGGTGAAAGAACAGTCTTGGAGTAAGACATGCCTGAGTTCCCCAAATCCCAGCCCATCTACTTCCTGACTGTCTACTCTTAGGCAAATTACCTAACTTTCTGAGTTTCTTGTTCTTGTTTTTGTTTTTGTTTTTGTTTTAAACTGTAACATGGAGAGAATAGAAGAGGGTTCAGAGTACATGTAAGGATAGTGTATTATCTGTCAGATAGCAAGTGCTTCAAAAAAGGTAGTATCAGCCACCATATCAAAGAATAGTCTACCAAAATAATTGACTGTTTGACTCAGTATGCTCATCTCTTTTTTATGATAGCAAAAATGAAGGAGTAAATTGAAAAAAGTGTAATGACGTGAAGATAATTCCTTGAACATGTTGGCTTTCTGTCCCTTCTGTTAAAGTAGGGTGTGACCCTTCCCCATCTCACTTTATTCATCTCTCTAAGCCAATCTTAAGAGATTCTAGGCCAGAATCTCTCCTAGGTGACCTTTTCAAGAACAAGTAGTTTAGTAAACTGAACCTGATAAGCAAGCCAAATAACTTAAAATAATACTTTTTAGTCGTGTTAAAACTGCTATATATATAGTGACAACAGCATAGTTGTTACAAGATTGCAAAAATTAGTTATCTTTAAAATTGTATTGCAGCTACTTTTCTAATATTACTTGTTTCCTTTAATTGGTAGTGACTTATATTTATTTAATAACCAAAACACAAATTAGTTCATCAAAAATAAGTAGAAAAGCAAAGTATTTTTAATTCATTTAGTTTAGAAAGTATATTCATATGGAGAATTGATTTATTAGCCTATTTTAATTTTCCTTTATTTTTTATTTAGTAATGATTTGAGTAAGAGTGAACTTACCATTCTTATTTAAATTTGTATCTGATTTTCAAGACATAATTACAGAAATTAAAATTGTACCAAGAGTATAACACTTGCATAATCAGTGCTAATAGAAAAGAGGTAAGCTGTCTGTTATAGTATAAAACAGCTTCTGAGATTTAAGTGACAATGAAATTTTATACTTTATTTCCATAATTATCATTGAAAAGCTGTGAATCCCCAAAGGCTCCCTCTGTACCAGGGAACTGCTCTGAAGTGTGTGTATACTTTAAAAGCCATTTACACATCAACCTTCTCGTAATTACTGGGAGAGTGTTTTTGTAAAAATGCATATTTCATTTTGTTGTGCAAACTGGAATTCAGTACTGAAAAGCACCCTCTTTGCTTGATTTCCCATGGATTAAGTTTCATTGGTGGGGTAGGGGGTACCATTTTAAATAGAGCCAATGCACCCTGTTTGAAGCTTTGTTAGTGGACACCCAAGCCTTCCTCTGCTACAGAAAGAGGTGTGTCTCTTTGTAGGATTTTTCTAGGTATCTCAGAAGGTAGGGAAACTGACTTTTCAGTTGACATTTGTGACATTTGTGTTGATTTTTGTAGGTTAGCTAAAAATTATCTGATGCCCTTCCCAATTTCTTTCTGACACTTTAGACTTCCTAGACTGTATAATAGCTCTCTACAGATAAAATACGTGAATCAAAACCCCTCTACTTTTATTGTCCCCTCTAATTCTAAAACACTGGGAATTAAAATTCAAGTCAAAAAATTTTTGTGAGCCAAAGAGCAGCAAAGTAATTAGCTACAACCTAGTCATGCAAATTAGAATTTCACACTAAAAATACAAGACCCTCATTTGCTCTTTGATTCCAAGAGCCAAGGGTCATTGGAAATAGGAAGACAAGAAAGACCAAATAATACTAGTAGAGCAAGATGGAAAATTCTTTTGTGACCCAGGTAGGTTATAATGCAAAAGCCTTTAAAAAAAATCTCTAAATACAAAAGAGTGTTTAATTAATGGGCTGTTTCATAAACTTTCAGTTGAATTTAATAAATCTCTAAAAGATGAGCCAGTTTCTGTCTTTAAAAATAGAAATAACGTTTTTCTTTTAAAAGAAAGAAGACTAAACAGAAAGGCTTTTTGAGAGCCATTTGCAAATACACGTATACCTCTATTTAGAAAGCAATAACTTTTTCAGAAAGGAACCATAAAAATCATCCTAACCTTTCTTCATTGTGCAAGTGAGAAGAGTTCATACAGTACGCTTGGAGCAGGAATGGGAATTAAGCGCAGTTTTTCTGAATCTTTTATTCTCCTTCAACTATATCAGCTTCCTTCTGCAGTTATTAACAAGAATCTCTACAGGTTAAGAAAAAGATTGTCTATTTAATGAACAGAGAGAGTAGAAAATAAATGGTTTGTTTATGGTAAAAAATCTCTTCATGATTTGGAAAATTCCATTTTAGAGAGAAACCTTATGGAAGTGTGCTTTGCAAAATTTCAAACTGTATCACGTATCAGTTTGTGAGGATTGTAGCATCACATTTTAGGGACAGATAAGAGTTTCCTTGAATTCTCAGAAGTCTGTTACTTCAGACTCTACAAGCAAAGGTGAATATCTTGAATACAAACCATTTATGGCCTTAGAGAAAATTAGAATCTGGAAAAATTTGAAACTTTCTAATTTGGTTTCATTTTTAAATCTGTCAACTCACTTATAGTCTTTATTTTTGATACTACATTGAAATGAGCCATAAAGTGTCATCATTTTCTGGTTTTTTTCTACTCTTTTTTTAAAAATAACATTTGATACATATACAAAATATATGTAATGCATGTCAGGTTATAAACATAATATCGGTGATCCTACCACCCAACCCAGGAACTAGAACATTACCAATAATTTGTTTGTATTTTTTTTTTGTTTCTTCCCTAATCCATCTCCTTACCTCCCCTATACCCTACACTGTTTGTTTATTTTACTGTTCAAGGACATTTGCATTGTTTCTGTGTCTGCTGTGAATGTTCCTGGCCATGCCTCATATTCAGCTTTATAAGACAAAGCCAAATTGTTTTCCAGTTTGAATATATCAATTTACATTCTTACCAACAGTGTGTACAAGTTCCCTGTGATCCACATTCTCTTCATACGAAACAAGTAAAATGATTTTTCTATGGGAGGGGAGGGGGGGGTCTTTTTTTTCCCATATTATTTATTGACTGTGTGTATTTATTTCAGTGTAAAATGATAATTCATGCCTTTCCCCTTATTTCTACTGGGTTGGTTGTTTTTCTTTTTTCTTACAGATTTGTAAGAGTTCTTAAAATATTTTTGTACCAAACCTTTTTGATTGTATGTTACAAATGCCTTCTACCATTGGTGGCTTGTGATTTTACCCTCTTTACAATGGCTTTTGACAAACAAAACTTCCTAAAGTAGTTTCAGTTATCAATCTTTTATTTTATTGTTAGTGCCTTTTGTGTCCTATTTAAGAAATCTTTTTAACAAGGTTGTCAGATTTTCAGTTATATTTTCTTCTAAAAGTTGTAGGGTTTTTTGTTTTTCATAATATCAGATCCACCAGAGCTGGGTTTTTTATGTTATGTTGAGGTAGGAATTTTCTCCCCCAGTAGACAACCAGTTTTCCTAGCACCACTTTTTCCCACAGCCATACTGAGGCATAAATATAGTAACTGCACATATTTAAGTTGCACAGTTTCATGAGTTTTGATATATATACAACTGTGAAACTATCACCAAAACAAGATAGTTCATTCATCACCCCAAAAAGTTTCCTCAAGCCCCTTTGAAATCCAGACAGGGCAACCACTGATTTTGCTCTCTGTTACTATAGATTAGTTTGCATGTTCTAAATTCTATGTAAGTAGAATCAGTTTATATTCTTTATTTTCTGGTTTACTTCACTGAGCATATTTTTGCCATTTATCCATGTTGTGTGTATCAATTGTTCTTTTTATTGATAAGTATACCATTGTATGGAAATATCACAATTATTTGTTCATCTGTTGCTGGAAATCTGTTATTTCCAGTTGTAGGCTATGACAAGTTAAAGCTACTATGAACACTCATGTACAGTCTTTATGTGGGCACACACAGTCCTTCCTCTCAGGTCAATACCTAGGAATGGAATAGCTGGGTTGTATGTATACGTACATATGGGAATTGTAGGTGCATGTTTCACTTTTTAAGAAACTGGCACACTTTTCCAAGATAGTTTTACCATTTTACATTCTCACCAACAGTGTATAAGAGCTCCATTTGCTCTACATCCTCGCCAATCAGGTATCGTTACTCTTTAATTTTAGCTGTTCTGGTAGATATATAGTGGCATCTCGTTGTGGTTTTAATTGGAATTTCCCTAATAACTAAAGATGTCGAACAGCTTGTTATGCATGTGCTTGTTTGCCATCTGTATATTTTCTTTGGTGAAATGCCTGTTCAGATCTTTTCCCCATTTTTATTTTGGGTAGTTCATCATCTTAATCAATTATAAGAATTTGTATGGTCTAGCATCAGGTTCTTTGATACGTTTTACAGGTATTTTCTCCCAATATGTGGCTTACCTTTTCATTTTTATAACAATGTTTTTTGGAGAGAAAAATATTTAAATTTTGATGAAGTGTTATTTTGCTTTGTGTGTACTATTTAAAAATCTTCGTTTTGCCAAACCGAAGATGATTAAGATTTCTCCTAAATTTTCTTCTCTGAGTTTTATAGCTCTGATATTTAGACCTGTGATCCATTCTGAGCTGAATTCTATACATGTTGTGAGGTATAGGGTCAATGTTCGTTTTCCATGACTTAATCCTTGGATCTCCTTTCTGTCTCCCACTTTCTTGATGAGCTTATCTAGTCATGCAGCTTTGATTATCGTCTATATATTGATGTAAATTGACTCCCAATTTACACTTCCAGCCTAGGCTGCTATCCTGAACTCTGTCCAGTCTCAAAAATAGAGTTACCAGGAGTAGACTCATAGACACTGAGAAGTGACTAGTGGTTACCATGGGCGAGGGGTTGGAATGGAATGGATCAGGAGGGTGAGAGGGATAAAGGGGCACAAAAATTCTCATAATTTAAGTTGATCACAGGGATAATAGTACAGCATGGAGAATATAGTCAGTGATTCTGTAACATCTTTCTGTGTTGACATATAGCAACTGCATTAATGGGATGAGTATTTAATAATATGGGAAACTGGTGAACATTGTGTTGTAACCACACATTTTAGGTTTGAAACCAATATATGATTGTATATTAATGATACTTCAATTTAAAAAAATAGTTACCAGTCAACATTTCTATGTGTATGCCTTCAAGGCATCTCAAACTTAACTTGTTCAAAACTGAGCTCTTGACACCCACTTTTCCCCCCTCACACCTTTGCTGTATAAGTACATGGCAACTTTATTCTTTTGTTGCTCAGGGCAAAAGTCTTGGCATCTTTGTTCTCTTTATCTCATATCCCACATCTTGAGCTGTCAACAGATCCCATCAGCACCACCTTCACATTATATTGAGAATCCCACCTCTTCTCTGCTTCATCTGTTACCACCCTAGTCCAGGCTGCCATCATATCACCTGGGTTACTGCTGTAGCATTCTTAACAGGTCTCCCTACTTCCACTCCGGCATGTTCATTAAATTAAGTCAGATATTGTCATTTTTCTGCTCAGGACCATCCAGTGCCTTCCCATCTCACAAAGAGAAGTAGCCAGAGTCTTTATGACATCAGAGGCCCTATACCTTCTCACCCACCATTACCTATTTGACCACATCTACCAGACACTTACTCTACTCCAGTCACACTGGGCTCCTTTCTCAAACATACCAAACATACTGTCAACCCCAGGGCCTTTGTACATGCTATTTTCCCCATCCAGAATGTTCTTCCAGGTGTTTTAAAGCTCTTTCCCTCACTTCCTTTAGGTCTTTAGTCAGTTGTCACCTTATGAGACCTCTGCTCCTTGTTTATATTGCACCACCTTTTCCTATATACATATCTCATGTTCATCATTGCTGCTTTATTTTTCTTGATAATGTGTCATCATCTAACAAACTGTGTATTTTACTTAGATCTGTTTCTCTTTCTTCCCTCAATAGCATATAAGCTTCTTGAGAACAGAGTTGCCTTTTTTTGATGCTTGCATTCCAGTATCTAGGATAGTGCCTGACACCAGCAGACCCTTAGTAATATTTATTGAATGAATGAATGAATGTAACATCTTAGGCATAGTATATTTTTTCTCTGAATCTGAAATGGGGATGCCTATAGTTCATTAAAACACTGTGAATAATGCAGATTCTCAATGAAGTTATGATATAGACAGACTTTATCTTTCATAACTTTTCCCTTTTTTAATAATGAAAAAACTGTTAAGAGCATTCAAAAAATATTTAATATTTTACAGGCAAAATATATAGAGTAACAACAACAAAAAATGACATCTGTGTTTTTACCACTCAGGTTAAGAAACAAAATTATCAATACTTTTGAAGCCTCTGTGCTTTCCTTTACCTCATCCTCCTGCTTCTCCTCCCTCAACAAACCCTGTGCTGCATTTTGTTTGTTGTTCCTATTGGTTTTACCACATTGTATGTGTTTCTGAACTTTATATAAATGAAATCCTATCATGAATGTTCCTCTGCATTTGTTCTAATGTTCCTGAGAGTCATCCTTATTGATTCATGGAGCTGCATTCATTTATTTTCACTCATACAGTATCCCATTGCATAAAGAGATATGCAGTTTTTGTATCATTTATCTGTTCTCCTGTAAATACAATTTTTGGCTTGTTTTCTTATTTTTTGATGCTAAAGATAGTGCTGCTATGAACATAATAGTACATGTCTCAATGGACACATGCAAGTTTCTGTAAGGCATATTCTTAGAAGTAAAATCATTGTACCATTGGGTACATGCATCTTTCATTTTATTGTTTTAAGCTTTCCTAATGCAGAGGGTATGAAATGGCATCCCAAGTTAGGTTTAATTTGCATTTTCTTGTTTCTAATGAGGCTGATAACTTTTCAGATTTAATTGGCTACTCCTGTTTCCTCCTCTGAGACATGCCCATCCATGTTATTTGCTCTTTTTAATTGTTTTTTTTTTTTTTTTGGTTTGTGGGAATTCTTCACATTTTCTAGATACATGTTCTTTGTCAGTACATGTAATGCAGATAACTTTCCCCAGTTTGTAACTTGTCCTTTTGCTATCTTTGGATGAATAGAAATTCCAAATTTTAATGTAATTTATCAGTCTTTTTCTTTATAATTTATGTTTTTTTATCTTTAAGAAGTTCTTTCATATCTAAGGTCATCTGGGAACTTTTCCACCCTCTGTCAAAACATATTGCCCTCAGGGCTCTCCTTTGCCCAATCCCTAAGAGCCTGTTCTCCAGGAGAGACCTGAAACTCAGGCCAGAGGTCACACTGGTAGAGGTGACTGAGAACAGCTCAGTTTTAGAAAACATTTTTATGTAGCTAGCCCGTATGTTTTATTTTACTTAACTTTTTGGTAGCTAAAAGTTTAACTGACCAGAATCTTATAAAAAGGAATTTTGGTCCTGAAATTTCATCCACATGAGGTGAACCCTTTTTATAACCTTAATTGGAATAATTTGACCTTTTCTTGGTCAAATCATTTATCATTTTAAATCTTGTTTTTAAAGTGATTGCAGTGTAAAACTTTTTTGTCTAGAAATAAAGATCAATATGAATTAGTGAAAGTCCATATTAAGAATGATTAAAACAAATTATGTGTGTGTAATACTGTTAACTTGAATGGTGCTAACCAATGAGTGATTTGGAAGAAATTAAGTTCCTCTCTGGGGCTTGAAAAATGTGCTCATTTTAGAAGCACAGAATCATGAGGTTGTAAAGGGACCCTTAAAGTTTCTTTGGAGATGACCTGTCAAGCAGAGAAATTCCTTTCTGCTGCATTACTGGCTGTTCTCTGTGCTTGGATTGAAGGCCTTGTCAAGGCAGTCAGTGTTGTGATAGCCAACGTGCCCCTGCAATCTATTCAACAAGACTCATTTGCTTAGTACACACCTTTTTTTTCAGTGTTACAGTAAACTTCACGTCAGTTTCTGTCTTTGAAAAGGAAGAACACTCTTGTTTCTTCTTTCACACTTAAAACCCTTCTCAACACTTCTGACAGCAGATATGTGGGTTTTTTCTCACTCGGACCAGTTGTCTGATCCTCCAGACACTGGCTGGGTGTCCTCTGATTCAATTCATTTCTAACACTGTGGGCAACCCTCACCTCAGACACCCTATCAAAAGTCCAGGTTGTAGTTAGCTATAAATCAAAGGTTCCTACAACCCCTCGTCAGGTCTCATCATTTGCTAGAACTACTCACAGAACTCAGGCAAACAGTTTACTCACTAAGCTGCCAGTTTATTACAAAAAATATTAAAGGATACAAATGAACAGCCAGATGAGGAGCTACACAGGGCAAGGTCTGGAAGGGTTCTGTGCTGAAGAGCTCCTGCCCCTGTGGGATTGGGTGCACCACCCTCCTGGAAAGTAGATATATTCACCAGCCCAGAATCTCTCCAAACCCCATTTTAGACATCTTTATGGAGGCTTCATTACTTACACATGATCAGCTAAATCATTGGCCATGATGATTAATTCAACCTGTAGCCCTTCTCACCTCCCCAGAGGTGAAAATTCCCACCCTCTAATCATAATTTAGTTCCCCTGGCAACTAACTCCCATCCTGTGGTTATCTAGGGGCTTTCTGAAAATATCCTCATTAACACAAAGTCAGGCATAGTTGAAAGGGCAAGTTATGAATAACAAAAGACACTTCTTTCACCTTTATGGCTCTGGAGCTGTTGCAGGAACAGGACAGGAGACGAAAAATAATGACAAAACACACTCCCATCTCTCCTACCAGTTCGGAAATTTCAAAGGTTTTAGGAGCTTTGTGCCAGGAAGGGAATGAAGACAAGTATATATTCCCTATTGTAAATCACAGTATCACAGTCTTACTTCTTACAAATCAGTGGATACTAAACACATTTTATTTTACTAAGAAAAGTCAATATTGTTTGAAGATTTGATGGTCTGATAGGTAAACCTTAGATTCCACTGAATTGAATGAGTAGTTTTCAGTGTCAATGTACTAGGTAGTATCTCATTTCATTTAACTTTTAGAACAACAGGGCAGAGTCACTGGTAACGGATGAAGATCTTGGCCAGTGAAGTTAGAGGTAACCTGTGCCTGTCATCACAAAGAAAACTGGGAAGTGGTACATCTTAGATTGGCACACATGCCTCCTGATTCCAAAGCTCTGGTGATTTCTATAAGGAACCATACTAATAAATGGAATATTTTACTACTGACCTAGATGAATAATAAACACATATTTGGGGAGGCTGTGACCAGTATCATACTATGCCTAATGAAATTAGGTCTTCCGAGAAAGTTGGAAGTAAATGTTTTCAAAGATACTATATTACATTTACTGTAAGACTTCATTTCTATCCTGGGGCTGGTTGGTAGCATATTTGCCTCTTGTTTGAATCTCTGTTCCCTAGCTGCTTTCTCCCCTAATTTCTCTCAAGTACACCACTCCTGACTCCTAACCTCCCCAGCCAGGTACAGGCCTTTCTTCAGTTCCTTTATCTGTCGCCCAGCTTAGCCTTTCCTCTTTCCCATCCTGTCCTCCCCCTTTTGATTTTCCTCCTTTTCACTGTTTTCTAAAATGCTTATTCATTGCTAGGAAACTGCATTCTTAACCTTTTTCATAGATGTGCCACTTTTCTTTTGCTGCATAACAAAATGCCCAAAACTCAGTGACCTAGAACAACAGTGATTTATTATTTCCCACAAGTACGTGGGTTGGGTAGGTGGATTCTTCTGGTTTGCTTCCAGCTGGAAGGCCTGCCGGGTGCTGGGCACAGCTGAAATGACTGTCCTCTCCCCCTGTGGGCTTTCATCCCAAAGGAGGCTAGACTGGGCTTCCTCAAAAGGTGGCAGCAGTAGACCTAGAGGTCAAGCACTTTTCACACCTCATTTTCTGCTGTTACCAGACCAAGCTCATTTTCATTGTAGAAGAGTCCCCAAGGGTGTGGACATTGCCAGGGGTGATCTTTTGGGGCCATGGTTGTATAGTCCACTATAATCAAATACTTAGTTCACCTCCTGAATTGCCTTCTAGAAACCTGCTTTTCTTATGATTATCCTATTTCCTTAATAATTGCCCCTAGGTTGAGGCTCATCATCCTGTATCTCAGAGCCAGAGGGCAGGACCGTAAGGGTTCTCCTGTCCCAAAGTTCTCCAGCCTTCCTTGAAAAAAATCCTGTTCTCCCCGCAAGTGCCTTTTTAAAATTTTATTTAACACAATGTATTTTTACTACCCATTTATCATACTAATCATCATTTTCATCTGCCAAGTGCCTTGTGTTCTTGTATCGCCAGTCAGTGCCTGATAGTATTAAATGTTTTGTTGCCATCCTTGTACTGGCACCAAAGCTTTTCTTTTGGAAAGGTTCTAGCTAGGCCTTCCATGTCTGACCAGATAAACTTAAGGTGTTTGTCTTTTAGTCTGTATAGATATTTTTAAGTTTTCATTGTTTCATGATATCTGGTCCTCTTACACTATGTTCCGGCCAGAAACTTTCTTATCTTTGTCAGAGGAAGAGAAAAATATTCGTTTTGTTTTAAACAGCTTTTAGGTGAATCGGCGCCAGATGTGCTAAAGGTTTGGGTAGCAGAGAGTTAACCCAGCTTCTCCTCAGGCTTGAGATACTCATTCCTTGGGGTGTCCATACTTAGTTTCTCACCTCCCTCCTCCCATCCCCACCCCTCAAGAATGTAGTCAGCTCATGAGGGAAGAGATTTTTTTTTCTAGATCTCAATACCTAGAACACTGCCTGCCACACAGAAGGAACTTAATATTTGTTGAATGAATAAATGAACAGAATAAAAAGATATCTAACATATCTTAAGCAAAAATCAGTTACTGAAAGTGTGAGTAGTACAAGCCATTTGTGTGGGTTTTTTTTTATTGAACTGTCATTGATATACAGTCATACATTGTTTTCAAATATACAACACAGTGGTTCAACAGTTATCCATGTTATTAAATCCTCACTCCCACTAGTGCAGTTACTATCTGTCAACACAGGAGGATGTCACAGAATCATTGGCTGTATTCTCCATGCCGTGCTGTTATCCCTGTCACTAACTTATATTTTGATTGAGATTTTTGTGCCCCTTTATCCCCCTCACCCTCCCTATCCACCAACCCAACCCCTCCCCATGGTAACCACCAGACACTTCTCAGTGTCCGTGAGTCTACTGCTGTTTTGTTCATTCTGTTTTGCTTTGTTCTTATATTCCACAAATAAGTGAAATCATATATTTGTCTTTCTTCCCTCTGGGTCCATCTGTGTTGTTAAAAATGGCAGGATGTCTTTTCTTTTTTATGGCCGAATAATATTCCATTGTTATATGTACCCCATCATCTTTATCCATTCATCTGTTGATGGGCACTTAGGTTGCCTCCATATCTTGGCTGTTGTAAGTAATGTGGCGATCAATATAGGGGTGCACATATCTTTTTGAATGAGGGATTTTGTTTTCTTCAAGTAAATTCCTAGAAGTGAAATTACTGGGTTGAATGGTATTTCTGTTTTTAGTTTTGTGAGAAACCTCCATACTGCTTTCCACAGTGGTTGTACCAATTTACATTCCCACCAACAATGTAGGAGGGTTCCCCTTTCTCCACATCTTCTCCAATACTTGTTATTTCTTGTCTTTTGGATAGTGGCCATTCTAACTGGTGTGGTATGATATCTCATTGTGGTTTTGATTTGCATTTCCCTGATGATTAGCGATGTGGAGCATCTTTTCATGTGCCTGTTGGCCATCAGTATTTCTTCTTTAATTTATTTGTGCCTTTAAAAATTGTATATATGCCTAGAAAATTTCTCAAAAAAATATACAATAAAATGTTAACAGTGATTCTCTCAGGTGGAGGGGGAGGGGAATAAGTACAGAGAATGGATCAGGAGATTTTACTTTATAATCTTGAGCATATGTTATTTTGATAGTATTTTAATTTTTCAAGTCTTTACAAGTAAAAAATATCCAATGTTAAGTTTGTGTTGTTCCGTTTATAGACATAAATGGATAAAGAAATGACTAGAGAGATTGTGGACGTGTGTGTGTAATAATAGTGAATACAGGTATCATATTCTGTACAAAATGTTATATCCCATTTTTCACCTAACATCATATATCAGATGTTATTACATCATTAAAAATTATTAAAGCTCAGTTTTAATGAATATTGGATGGGTAATTCAGTATATTTTTTACTTTCTCTACTGTTGAACATTTTGTAATTATAACTAGGACCTCAGGAAATACCTTTATCCATAAATTTTTGTGATGCTTTGCTGATTTAAGAGAGATTCATAAGGTAGCATTACTTGGTTAAAACATACTCGATATTATTTATTAGAAGTAATAAGCAATTGAAAATAACTGAGTCATGAACTTAAAGTAAACTGGCTTTCTGGGCAACACTTGCTGCCCCTTGCTTGGTTCTTTGCAGAGAACTGCAGCATGTAAGAGTATCTGGCCTACTCAGTTTTAGATAAAGTTTAGCCTTATTAATGTCCATACTTGGTATAGAGCATATAATACATATGTATATATAATTTTCCTTCTTTAGTATTTGATTTTGAAAATACTTAGTTCAAGGGGGAATTTAATGATATTTTTAATTAATTCCATAAATAAATAATGTTTGAGAATGCTCAACAGAGTATGTATTTAGCTTCTTAAACTGACCTATTCCCTTTAGGGAAGTTAAAAAGTCATCAAAAGTTCAGTGACCCTGCAAAACATTTGGTGTGTGTGAAATACTTTGTCATTACTAAAACAGCTTTTTCTGAGGAGGGAGATGATATGCTATTTAATTAAGACACGTGAGAGAGCACCTCATGTTTCATTGCCCTTGGTGTTAATGCTCGGTCTTGTGACTCGGCTCTGTTCACAGGTGAAGGTGCTGCACAGTCAGCTGGTCCTATTCCACAATGCCATCGCCGCTTACTTTGCCGGGAATCAGAAGCAGCTTGAACAGACTCTAAAACAGTTCCATATCAAATTGAAAACCCCTGGAGTGGATGCCCCATCTTGGCTTGAGGAACAGTAAAAACATACCTGGAAAAAAAAATAGAAAGTCACATTGTTATATTTCTAAACAAAACTAATAAGAATTAAGCAGAGTTGGGAGAAGAGGGAAGGGGTAGTGATTCTTGCACCACAGCTTTAATTTTTCCTTTTCATACTTTAACAATTGAGCTGTTAAATTTGATGGGAAGATGGGTGGTTTTAATGTAAATATAATTTCTATAATCTGAACACAATAATTTCAATTTTTGAGAAATCCTTTTGTATTGTGAGGGTTGATGGCTATTTCTGTAGTTCGAAAACATCTAATATAGATTTGCACTGACAAGATAAAAATCCAAGGTTTTTGGCCCTGGAAATGAGGGCCCATTGTAACTTTTCCAAAGGGAGGTTTAGATAATTTGTATCAACATTAGATATTTTATATATGAATATATTCAACATCTTTAAGAGATTCGTTTTCATGTATTGTCTTAAAGAAAAAATAAACTATTTTGCAGAGTAAAATTATCTGGTGTTCCTGCAGCATCCACACAGAGGCAGCAGCTCTAATGAATGAATGATTGATTGGCCTGTGGAGTTGTGGGAAATACCTTTTTAAAATGAATCTGTACCATTTTAATTTTGTTTAGACTTTTTTTTAAAGATGCAGGAACCACACTGTCATTTCTGTGAGGCTTTTGAGCTAATGAACTTGTATCACCCAAAGTCATTGAGCTGTTTAGGTTAACAGTTTTTTTTTGATTCATAATTAAACCTACTTAAGACCTTTTTTTTTGACAGGTGGACTTGGGAATAGAAATTCTTGATGGTTTCTTGAGTAGAAATCTGTGCTTAGAAAGCTGGTTTTTTGGTAAATTACATTTTAACAGAAGTGAATTCCTGGACAACTTTCATTGACTGCCACATGTAACAATACCGGTTAAGCCTTAAATCACAGATATGTGCCTTCTCAGATTCAGTAATTCTCATTCAACCAGTGTACATAATCCATAAAGAAATCCCTCTCAGATAATGTTTGGTGTGTGTATTTCTTCCTGTGAAAGGGACACTGTGCATAAATGTTGGGTTTCTTTGTATTCATTAAACCACATTTAAGGTCTATGGTGAAATCAACTTTTGAATTTGCTCTTTGGTTTTTCTTCATTCCTTATGGGGAATGGGATGACAGAGGAATTTTTTTCATTTGAGAATGGAAAGGTAATATGGGACAGTGTGGTAGTGACCAGAAGAAAAGAAATTGGAAAGGCCGGTACTATTTTAGTTGCTCACCACTGTTGGTTTTGTGTTACATGGTTGGCCTGACCGCTTTGTGGTTCTATCAGTAATGTAATCCTCTTAAATGTAAGTTCTCCTTATTTTTGTCATAGACACAAATTAATACTTCAAGAGGTATCTCTTCAACTGTTCATTTCTTTTATGTTGAAATGAAGTACATAAAATTACTATTATCCATGAACTTTGTGGACTGTAATATTTGTTACATATGTTCAAATGCCTTTTAGCTGGCTTTTTAATTAATATGCCTGTTTTCAGTGCTTAATACATACAGTGTAATGTGATTGTAAATCATAAACCTATTTTAAATCATTCCCTCCTGTATATTTGTACTCAGAGAGCCTTATTTTATTCTTCTAGCAGAATTACTACTTGTAATAGTTTATTTACATTCCCCAGAATGTGCCTCTGGTGTGAATTTTGTATTATTAAAAGTGTTTGCTGCAGTATATTGTTTCTCTGGTTCTTGATAATTTAAAATAAGCAACTATTTGGAAATTCTGAAGATACATGATTTATCTTTTCCAAACTTTAAAAACAGTAACAAAAAATGGCGCTTCTGTCACTTATAATTGTTTTATATCAGTAAGTTTTTCTTTTACCTCAGTCTCTTTTGGGAGCAGAATATGGCCACTTTTACCACACTCCAACAACAGCTGTAGTAGCTGAGGAATTAAATCATTTCCTGGGTTGACGAATTCTCAGAATAAATTAAAAATATCATGATTCTGAGTAGTGGGTACATGTGCAAAAGAAATAAGTAAATTAACTATTAACCAGTGATATATTTACTTTATTAGGTAAATAATTCATATTCATTGTAGGAAAATAAAAAAGATAATTTCCAAAAAAAATGAAGATAAAATAAGTAATTTCCGAAGTCAGTAAGTACTGCGTGAACCACCTAATCCCTTTGATGTTTGATCTTTTTGTTGCCATCTTTGTATTACAAGCTCTAGTTTGAATATCCTTTAACATGCATGCATTCATGTTTGTACTCCTACCTGTGTATTCCCTTAGGTTAGATTTTTAGAGGTGAAAATGAGCCTTCAAAGCATATATACACACTTTGAAGACTGTTAAGTCTGTGAAATTGAACTCACTATCCTGTTAAAAGATAAACTGAGGTGTAGTAAAAATTTTCAAGGTTTATTTGAGCAAAAATCACTTTGAATCAGGCAGCACCAAAGCAGAAGTGATTAGGAGCCTCCACTGATATGAGTTATAAGGGAAAGACTTTTATAGAGAATAGATGGAAGCCAAGCAAGGAAATTGTTTGATTGGCTACAATTTAAGCAGTTGCCTCATTTGGGAGCATAATTGGCTGTTGGTGGTTGGTTATCCTTAGGTTTTGATTTCTTAACCTTGAGGCATTTCAGAGTTAGGTTTTTGTTTGTTTGTGTGGGCTATAAAGGCATTAAACCCACCCATTAAACCAATCTCCTTGTTTATTAATTAATGTAACAATCCCAAAGCTTCCAAATCTTAGGGCCCAGGAAGGACCTGGGGCTTGCAGAAGCAATTTATCTGAAATCTAAACTTTAAGAAGCATCTTTTCCATATTCAAAGCACATTAATAAATTACTGAAGCTTCTCCCACTGAGTATGAAACTAGAAGGTTTTTTTAGAGATTATCTGTTTAAGGACCCCCCCCATTTTTTTTAACAGGTGAAGACACAAAGGCCCAAAATACATTAAGCTGACTTAGCCAACCTCCATCTCCAATGTAATGCCAGATGAGTATTTGCAATAAAATAGATGAATTCTTTAAATCCTGCTATTTCAACTGCATAATTAAATCAATATGTCAAAAGTATCAGTTCTTCTAAGGTACAATGTATATTAAATGTCTTCTAAGAAGAAATGATCCATCTACCCCCCAAATGGATTCATATTAGGTGTATTTCAAAGTATATGATGTTCATCGTTCAGTCCACTGATTTTTAACTTAAAGTATTCTGAACAAAGAAAGCATGTGAACCTGAAAGTAATACATAAAGTAAAATCATGCACATTGAAACAGCTAAAGAGTAAGTGTTTTTTAATCATGGGATTGTTCATTTGAAGCATAAGGTGTCTTCTGTAATATGGGCCCAGTCTTCTTCCATCTTTCACTGGAGATGACTGTAGGTGTGGAAATAATAAAAGCAAGTTATCTAAATTGCCACTTCGGTGCAACATTTGTATGTAATTTGTATTGATTTTTGTGAAATGGTAAGAATGCTTATATTTTGTAATCATATTCCTAAATATCTTGCCGGTACCTCTTTTCTTGACCATTGCCCAGGCGGAGGAAAGTTGAGATCATCTAAAATTCTTCACAACTGAATTTTAACCAAATTGGGGCATTTAAAAAATCTAATTCCTCCATAAGACTGTAAATTTTTATCTTGGCTAAGACTGCAGTGTGAATAGGCTACTTTCTGATCAAAAGGCTAGTTACATTTTGCATTAGGTCAAAGCTTTTCCAAGGGCCACAGATTCTACACTATTTTTACAATATAGCAAAACCTATTAAAATAGAATGACAATGCAAACAATTTTCCTCTTTTGAGGACTTTCATTAAATTCTATTCTGTGTTCCCACTTGAATGTTTCCTGTTCAACAGGTTTCCTGGCATAAATGGGCCTTTATAATAAATTGCCAAGTGGTTCACCCAATGTACAGGAAACTATGAAGTTTAGCTTCATTTTGTGAAATAAAGGTTAACTCTTAGTTTATGTAACAATGTAAGTGAGAACTATTTGTTACTCTCGTGGCAACTCTGATATGGCAAGAAGAGTCTCTCTGTATGAGGAAGTGATGTTAGACCAGTCTGAGAACTATAACTATTACTGTGCAGTTAATTGATTAATATACTATCAGAGCTGTGGATTTTAATGACATTTTCATAAATGAAACTTACATAAAAAACCAAACCACTGTTTGTTTTGTTTGGGCCCAAACTAGGCTTTTCCATAAGCATCCTCTGTCAAAAATTGTGAGCTTTCTGCAACTATGGTTTATCATGAATTGTTGATTCCTAAGGAAGATAAAAAAGGAACCAGATACCATTTTGTTGATCTTAGACAAAAGAAACTTCCCATGACTTAGACTTCCACACGGCTGAGTCTAAGTCAGCTTTGTTCTTGTTACAGGTGTGTTTGTATAAATGTGTTTATATAAATATTTTGGTGAAATAGGCACCTTGCAGTCTTGGGGGCACATAAGAAAGACAAAGTAGACCATTAGTCTTCACTATATTTTGGAGCCTTGATTATTGAAACTCAAAAGAAAAAGCAAACTCTCAGTGTAAAAAAATCATTTTTTCAAATAAGTGGTGGGTATTATAAGGTGGGAAGAAGAAAGATAACTTTAAGATTTGGGGCCTTGCTGCAAAGTTTTTAAATTGTGAAGTTTTTTGCAATAATGAGTAAAGTACACTAATTGTATATGCAACTTTACCTTCATCCTCCAGATGATTTTAAATTCTGTATTAGGAAGACTTTTTTGAAAAACTACCTAAAGTTTTAGGCAGATAATGATAATCCTTTACTTTGAGCAATATGTATACTTAGTACGGCTAGACTCTAACCTCCTGAGAAAGACAGTTTATGCTTTTTATATTCACCCTGTATCCTCAATGTCTTGCATAATTCTTAGGTCAGAGGAGCCGTGTAATAAAAATGAGTTCAGTTTTTTGATAAAGTCAAATGAAGAAAAGCATTTGATGATTGCACTGCTATTTCATTTGAATGATTTACAGAAGGAAGCAGATACTCTAAATCAATGTCAGGGTGTTATGTAAGATAGTGGGATGTTTACAGAAAAAAATGACTAGTTAAAAAATGTAGAAAGATTGGCAGAATTTGAAAAATCACCATTTTGCAGCTCCCACTGAAATTTTGGTTCCCACAGGGATCACCAATGGATGCTAAAATTATTAGAAATTGAAGGAAAACATTATAATACCAAATAATTACCCCACACATTGCTCAATTTGAAAGGGGAAAAAGTGCCATTAATAAAAGATTTGTGCTTACCATCTACCTCAAATGATCAAAGTTAGGGTCACTAATGACCTGATAATCATGTACCCCCTGGTGTAATGCAACATAAATTATGCAGCATCACTTACGAGACATTTCTGCTGAAGTTGTTTAACCTGAATCGAATCAAGCCTTTTGCCTGAAATTCCAGTTTATAGAAAGTAAAGGAGGTTAAAATACAAGTTAAATCATGCCATGAGGAATCAGTTGGACAAATCCAGTGTCTGGGATGTTCTACAAGATAATTGGCTTGCTTTCCTCAAAAAGTCACGAAAGAAAAAACATTTTAGAAATATGGATAAAAAATAAAAGAGACTCATGCTTCCAAAAAATAGCTCTGTAAAACTTTTGAAAGCAACTGAGTGATTTGAATGTGTATTTAATGCTACCAGGGGCTTCTTGTTGGTTTTTCTTAGGTGTGATAGTGATAGTTTATTGTGGTATTGTGGGGGAGATGCCTTCCTAAAGTATGTAAAGGTGAAATGGAAGGTCGTGTGCAATTTACTTGTAGATGTTTGGCAAAAATATATCCATTCTTACATACTTACCTATATGAAGAGAAAGGAAGGAGAGATGTCTTTAAATATGGTGATGCCTTAGCAACTGTTGAACTAGGTGGGTGCAGGTTTCATTTGTACTAGTTTTTTAACTTTCTCTTTTTTTGGAATTTTTCATAATAAAAAATTTTTTTGAAGACAAAGATATCTGGTCCAGAAATACGGGTGGGATCCTGCTAAGTTTTCCCTCTTGCACCATGGTGGCATTCAGGAGCTCTTCTTGGTGCAGCCATTTGCTTCATCCCTGCAGATAACAGAATCCCTCCTATAGCACAGAAAAGAAATTGGCTTTTCCTTGGAAACACAGAATTTCAAGAAAGTGTGAAGTTGAGCAGTTTTCTCTCAGTAAAGATTACAGAAATAAGGCAACCGAAGAAGCAGAAATAGTTTAGGATATAAAACTAGTTAGAAAAAATTCATGGAAGAAAACATGCATTCACTAAACTAGATTTTTTTTCTCAACTTTCTAAATAGAAACTTTGATTTTGTAAAATAGTTTATAAACTAATTTTCAAACTATAAGGAAATAAAGCCCCAAAATAAAATACTATCTTTAATAGCAGTGCTTAATACCAATGGTTTCTTCTGTCTCAATTTTTTCCCCTCATAAATAAGCATATACTTCTATTCTGCAATATTCTAGATTTCTTAAAGCTTAGCTACTTATAGCTTCATTTATTATAACAACTTCGACTGCTTAAAGTAAATTGTATTTGTACATTGGTAATTTTAATGACTTATTTTCAATCTGAAAAGATTTTTTTATGAGCTGGCTAAATTTTCCCTAATTCACACTTCTTAAATTAATAAAACAGCTAAAATCTTTAAAGAACTCCCCAAATAAATAATGGATGTTTACATTGTTCTCAAATTTTCTGATTCCTGTTCCCTTACTCCTCTTAGGTAGGAACAATGAAAATCCCATGGATTAAAGCTTCCTAGCTATTTACATCAATAACAGAAGCAGCACAAAGCCCAATGTTTTAAGAATTGCGTTTTTACCATGGCAATGGTTACTATATAATCACTGGTACTATCAAGTGAGTTGAAAAAAAAATCTAAGTTTAGTCATGAGTATGTTGACTTTCATCACCTGATTCCACTAATACACTCAAGAGGTTCAGATGGCCCCTGAAGTGGGTCTAGCAATTTCTTCTTGGACTGATGTTAGCTGCCAGAGGCCAGACCTTTAATTCATCAGATTTCCTGTGAGATGGTCTTTTAAAAAATAATCTGTCTTTGTATTCTCTAAACTTCATCCAGAAAGGCTCACTATATTTCATTTGTGAAGTTCAGTTAACATTTGCCTCCAATTAAGCCAGCCATAAAGTAAGATAAATGAGAAATTGCAAATGAACCACTGTAAGTTTAATTTTTTAATTATCATTATATAGGAGACCTTGCCTTAAACTCATTAGGGAAGGGAGAGTAAAGTATCAAAGCTACATAGTAGGAGCTGGTCCTAACTTGCTCCTTTGTCCTAAAAACAGAAAAAAAATACAATGACATAATAAAAGTCTGTTGTGCTATCTTCGAGTTTTCAAGTTTTTGAGTCACTATTTGTGCTCATTACTAGAGCAATGAAAACAGGTCTTTTTCCTCCGACACAAGAAGCTTCAGTCCAAGTCACTCCACACTTCCTTGCCAGTGACCTCAAGACTGACCTTGATTTATCCCAGGAAGAACTTGGCCTGTTCAGTCCTTTTAGCTCATTTTAATGTGAATTTCTGTTCACTAGCAATGAACTGAGACCACCAGTTAAGAAAAAGTCGACTCATTAATTTCTAGTGTACTGACTTTTCATTATTAATAATATCATTTCCTTACAGTAGCCCCTTTGGAATCTTATACATGCAGCCTCTAGTTGTTTCCCCAGCCAGTGACGGAGCCAGACATCTGTCTTACAAAGGGGATGCTTAGTCCCTCCTCCTCTGAGATCAGGAATCCCCATCTCTCTGGAATAGAGCATCCAAGCTACATTCTTTGATTCTCACTCTATATCAAATTTCTGAAGACAGAACTCAATCCTAATCACTCTTCTTCCCAAGCCATGTCAAAGCTGGAAGTGTTTTTCTATCCAGCAACAGGCTGCGTTGCACGTCTGCATTGCACCAGTCGAGCATCAGCATGTCTTCTGCAACGTTTCACTTGATTGGCCTATGCACGCCTACATGTCTGTAGTTCACCTTAAAATGCCATGATCTGGGCTGTTCTCTTCCTGTACCTTATATCCCCTGAGTCTCATAAGAGCTTGAGTCTCATCTGGTGGCTTTCCTTCTGGATTGTAAAAGCCTCCTGAGGGCAGAACTGTTTGGAACGTTTTTGTAGCACCCCCTGTGCCTTGCACACAAACGGCTTTGAGTTCTGCCAGTAATGATTATCATTGCCAGAGATTTTAGCTTTGAAGGACCAAGGAGAGGCCCACTGTGTCATTCACTGGTGATGAGGACCAAGTTTAGCTGGCACACAGTGACTGAACAACTGTGGTCGGTCCTGGGAGTACGTACTAATGAGATGTGGAAACGAGTGAGACACCCTTGCCCTCAAACTTTCTGGTTTAATGGGGAGAAAGTCTACACAAATCCTGGGAATGAATGGTATTGGGAGGGGAGGGACCAGTGCTATTAGTGTTGTGTGTGGAAGCAGCCAGCCTCAACTCCAAATTGGAATGTCTTGTGCATCCATGTGTGGGGTGCAGAAAAGGTGCATTTCACTGTTTCACCTCACCATTCCTATCCATGCTGGCAAACAACCTCATGTAAATCAAATCTTAACTCTAGTAAGATATTTCTTTTAGACTTTGAATCTTAACACTTTTTTTTCCCTACCAGTCACTCTAACAGAATACTTGATTCCTTTTCATCTAGTAGCTGGAGTGTAGTTGGACAGTGGCAAAAATTGTCTATAGCTTCAGGGTCATCAGGGGACAATTGTTGGTCAGGAGATTCAGCAGTTTAATACATGACCTTAGTTTTCCATCTGGAACTCAACCTGAATGCTCGCATTTTTTGAAAAAGAAAAGAAATTAAAAACTAGTTACCTGGCTGCTTGAATGTGTGGGTTATAACTAAGCACACAAGGACTGGGGTGCATGAGTGTTTCAAGGTCACCCCAGGAAGCTTAGAATCTGCAAAAAATGGCTTTATGGAATTTGAAAACAATTCTCATAAAGCCCTTTATTATGGTTTCAATTATTGCAGCCTGATGAAGAAATCAGCTTATTTTGACAGGGAAGACACATACATCCAAAAAATGCCTTTGTGGGTTATCTCAAGAGCTTTGGCTAAAGAAGAATAACATGTGACTTCTGTTAAAATTCTGGATGCTAATAAACATTGGGGATGAGTCATAATCTCCATGGCTTTCAATTCTCCCCAGGCCCCTGTCGCTGCTGCAGCCTTCTGAATTAGCCCCTCTGATTTCTTTACGGTCACACAGGACAAAGGTCTTTGAACATCAGATGACTTCTGCAGACTCTGTACCATGAGCATGGGGAGCATAAGGGCCCCCTTTTTATGAGTTCCAGTGCAGTGAAAGGCTGGGATAGAATTCCTGCCTTTGCCTTCCCCGCCAGGGGAGCCAAGTTTAACCTGATTATGCCCAGCAGGTAAGTAGGCTCCCCTGGGAATTAGTCACCTTATTAAGACCACCTGTGAAGAGGGCACGCTTGTAAAGGAAAGAATGCTTAGCTAGAAAATGTGTGGAAGTCTTTGATAAAGGCCGATGTGGAGGGTGGAATGAAGATGTGTGAACATCTAGCATTTTCTCTGCTTTCCCATGTTTATTTTCCTCTTAAAACTCCAAATGTGATGTGTCTTTGTGACCCCAAATTTGGGGTAAATAAGTGAGAGGGTATTCAGTTTCCCTGGGAAGAGGAATTTTTTTTTTCTGGAGCCATTTTCAGCATAAAAATAATTCTATTGTACAACGTTCATCAGTCCTATGTTTAACTGTGCTCCCCGCCCCACTGTGTAAAACAGACACTCAGGCGACACTGCCCATCAGTCATCCCAGGACCACAGCACAGTTCAAAACTCAGAAGTCAGACAGTCACGTACCTGTGCCTTAAACAGGAGGGTGCAGTGGGCGGTGGGGCCAGGGTTTGACTTACAAAACCAGCAACATTTCAAGAAAAATTCAAAGTCGAGCCATTTGCCCTTTTATCTAGCCTCATTCTGAGAAATCACTGCCAATAGAAAAATACTTTGTACAGCTAAATTATACTCCATTTTATGATCTAATACACAACAAAAGTTTGTCACACATACAAAAACACTAGGTAAAAGGAACTTATAAATTCAAAGGGCAAGTTTTTCATCCATTTTAAATTGCAGATGGCTGAATGTTTAATACCACCTGTTTTCATTAGATTAAATAGAGGAGGGGCCAGCAAGTT
The DNA here is from genome assembly GCA_032199065.1 of Smutsia gigantea. Lineage (NCBI taxonomy): Eukaryota > Metazoa > Chordata > Mammalia > Pholidota > Manidae > Smutsia > Smutsia gigantea. Next base: position 108,155 of record JAVSCE010004834.1, read on the forward strand.
AGGCGTGAGCATAAAAAGAGAAGTTCTGGGTTTAACTCCTGTGTACCCTCTTCCAGCGTTAGCCTGGTCAGGTCCGCACGGGATGCGAATGTGAGCTGTACGCTGAGGGTTTCATAGGGAGCCAGCCACTTTGTGGCCAAGGCCAGTCAAAACTTGAATACTGGTGTTCCCACACAAAGGCTACCCTCTTTAGTTTCTCCAAAAGTAGTCCATTTTAATTATTTCTATAAAACTGACTTGAGAAATACTAAGATGCTAATTGTTAGGGCTGGTTTTATTAGTTGCTCTCATACCCAATGTATTTACCCTTCTAACTAAAAATAGAAGTTTAGTGCAAAGGGATTGTTCATAACTGGTCCATTAAAGTACAAACCCAGTTTCCAAGAGGAGTAAAAAGGGCTTTACAAATTGCTAAGTCACCAGCACATCCTTCTGCCCACCTTTATATGCCCTACAAAGTTTTGCACAGGACTCACACATAACATTTCCCCAGGGAAACACACACACACACACACACACACACACACACACACACACACACACACACCGATATTGTTAACACACACACACACACACACCGATATTGTTAATTCCCTGGGTTTCTGTTTGGAGACTGCCTATACTGTGGGTGTTATGGTTTCAAATTACTGTTTGCTCTCCTAACTTCTTAGAAGGGTAAACAACTTGAAAATAGTTAAAATCAGTAGCAAAAGAAACTGGCATCTGACAGACTTAACTTAATCCCTTTTTTGAGACTCACATACTTGTGTTTCAAGATGGGTAGCGGAAAGAAGTGATATGCTTTCATGTTATTTTTTAAAACTATTTTCCTCCTCAAAATACCAGTGTAATAACAGTCAGACCCTACCTTTATAATTAACACCAGCCAGTTTTCTAAGCACTGTATCAATTGTAAACTAAAAAACGACCTAGCCCCTTCGCTCCCTCCCTCGCTTCTCATTACAGTCACCGTGAAGTTCAACCCCTTCAGTGACTTTGGACTGCAACAAAAACCACAGACGCCACTTCAAGGCCCCCTCGCACGTGTGCAGGAAGATCATGTTATTGCAGCTCTCCAAGGAGCTAAGACAGAAGTATAACCTGTCGCATGCCCATCTGCGAGGCTGATGAGGTCCAGGTGGTTCGAGGACACTACAAAGGTCAGCGAATCAGCAAGGTAGTCCAGGTGTACAGAAAGAAGTATGTCATCTTCCTCGAGCGGGTGCTTCATGAAAAAGCTGAGGGCACAGCTGTCCACGTGGGCATTCACTCGAGCAAGGCGATCACCAGACAAAAGCTGGATAAAGATCGGGAAAAAATTCTTGAATGCAAAGCCAAATCTCAACAAGTTGGTAAAGAGAAAGGCAAATATAAGGAAGAACTTACTGAGAAAATGCAGGAGTGAATATAACCTATTGTGCAACTGTGGTTTAACGTTAGATTTTTAGCCTGGTGTGTATCTCTTTGAAACTTAGATAGGTCTCTGGAACATTTTGTTTTCTTCTGTTTTGTTACTGCTGTGGGGCTCTGTAAATCTACTTATGCTGTTTTAATTAATAATTTTATGAATAAAAAATTTTAAATGTTTCCTTAAAAAAACCTAGCTGAAGGTTTTCTGGGTGAAAACTTAGTGATATATATGGCATTTCTCTTTTCTTACTCTCCTCTTCCATCCCTGCTTCCAACACGTACACACACAAACACACCTTAAAAAGGAGAAAATAGACAATTTGTTCTAAGGAAACAGATCGGCAGGGACAAGGGTCATTGAGAGTCTAACTACTTCATTCCTATATATTGGGTAAGGGTTGTCTGCAATCTCTCATATGCGCAAACAAATCAGGCACTATTATTGACAAAGTGCCTGTATTTACTTGTAACAAGGGAAATTCTGTTGATGCTACCATGGGTATCAGCATCACATGTGAAAGCATTTTCTATTTAAAACTTTCAGAAATCACTACTTAGCATCCAGAAAAAAGTTTCTCCCTCTTAATGATCAAAGCCTAGTCATTATTTACTATATTTAAAAGCAATTTGCTATTTAAACTTCCTAGCCTGCAAAAATAAAACATCATTGTGTCAGTTCAGAGTTGTTTGGAAAACTACAGTAATACAGTGTCTGCATTTTGCCAATAAGACATTTTATGCAAATTTGCATTCATAGTGACGGTAACAATCTGTTAGATCTGTTTGATTTTGTCATTTTACCCTATCCACCCTTTGTGGGAAACAAGGTCTGGCAATTTCTCTTAGAAATGGCTGTTACTAGAGGGATTGGTGAGTCTTTGTATTTGCCTGCAAGTCTGTTTAACTGCAGTTGGTAGAGTTTGTTTCTTTTGCAGTTTCCAATTTTAAAAGCAAAGACACAGCCTATGATCTAAATATGGAACAACTGATCTCATAAGATATATTTAAGAGGAATAAAGATTAAGTTAATCTCAGTCTGTATCAGAGAAAGAGAGAAGAGATTTTAGAATCAGTTTGACACCTCAATCCTGTGCCAGAGGGGACTCATTTCAGTGTGTCCATCATGGTTCCCTGGGGGCCCATGACGTCAGCTCATGGAGTAGACTTACTCCTTCAGCAATCAGCCTGTTTTAGAACTGTAAGGTATTCTTTAGACTGGACCCCAAAATTTGATACATTTGGGTTTGAAGGCTTTGCTTAGTGGCTCCTAATGACAGATTTAAATACAAAATGCTTGGTGTAAGAAACTGGAAGCATCTCAGGGCTGAGGAGGTGAAGCTAGATGAAAAAAATTAATTGGGCAAAGGAAATGGAGCCATGTGGAATAGATAGCCTTGGAGAGGGAAGCAAGCTGCAAACAGAGAAGTTCTTCTGTTGGGCTTGGAGCTGGCACCTGTAAGGCTGGCTGCCTGGGCCACATGAAGCTACTAGCACATTCCTTGGGATGCCTGGCTTGTTTGGAAAAGCGTGGGCTGGCCGTACTGCCCACTGCTCAGGAGCCTTCCAGTAGCAGCAGCCGCATCAAGCTGCAGATCACAGGGGCTCAGCTGGCTTCGGGCACCTTGGCTTCAGGAGTCTTTCCAGCATTCCTGGCAGAGTGGTTGGCACATTTCTGGGATACAGATGAAGAGCAGATCTTAACTCCTAAGCATAAGCAGGTGAGACAAGGGTGTCGTTAATCATCAGCATGTTAATAGATAAAGAAGAAATTGTTTTCTACATTGGCAGACTTCGATGCAATCCATGGAGACATTAGCTCTACTTGAGAGTCATGCACTGCTCTAGTCAAGTACTCTCTAGCCACCTGACACACACAGCACAGACCATGAGAGTCAGAATGAGCACGACACATTTAGGGGCAGCACACATGCTGCTTGAATGAAATGGGATGCTTCAAACTGGGGAAAAATGGAAGGTAGGCTGCTGCCAGAGGGTCAGACATATGTGAACCTATAGAGGTTTTGAATGGTAGGTAATGTGGTGAGACCAGACTTCTAAAAACACTGACCTGACGGCCAAGTGAGGGAGAAGAGAGGTGAGGAGAGAACGTTGAGGCAGTGGATTCGGGCGTCCAGTTTAAGTTCTTGAAGCCAGAAGATACAGAATGCAGGGTTTCCAGGATTGTTGGGGGAATCCAGTGTGATGCCTGACACAGGCCAACAGCTGATGGGTATCAGCTCCCCTTGCTCTGATTGAAGCAGCTGTGGCGCCAGGCATCTAGAGTGCCAGTGTAAGAGGTAGCACTGGGGAAAGAGTAACAAGTCTGGAAAATACTTGGATAGTAAGGAATTTAGAGAAAATGAACCAGAGGAAACCTGGGATTTCAGATTTTAAAAACGTCTTATTTAAGGGGTACAGGCAAGAAGAGTACTGGTTTTGAAAGGTCAGTTGACTTTTGGACATCGAATTTGCACTTGGGATATTACAGGGACAGTATAGATTCAAGGGTCCCTGACACAGAGGTGAAGATAGAAGTGGACGCTGGGACACTTCCAAAGACACATACCTACTGCTGATGTTTTGTTGTTTTGCTTCATAAAGCTCGCTCAAGAGTTACGCAATCTCCAGGCCCCACAGAATCTGGACCCATCCAGACTGAAGTCAGAAGGCAGTATGCAGGGGGTAATGAGAGAGAATGGGGAGGAGGAATCGAGTTACTATTCTCAAAGGGCAAGAAGGGTCGGCAGAAGAGACAGCGAGAGGCACGGAGAAGCCCTGGAGGCCAGGGTGCTGCCGGGAGAGCAAAGGGGTGCGGGGCCCCAGTAGGGATCCCCACACTTGGCCCCTGGGAAGTGACTGGCTTTAGAATGCACCGGAAGGCCAGTGCACGGGAAGCCCGGGTTGGAAGGGGGCCTGACGCATGGAAAGTGCGCGATGGGTGTAGATTCCTTGTGTGGTGAGGCTGACACAGACCAGGAGAGGATGCCATTTGCACCTCGCTTTTGATATTCTGTAATTTAACTGCCTGTGCAGTCAATATTCCTTCGGGATTAATATGAACTCCCTGAGCATGGGGCTTTCTTTTTTGTTACATTTCCCACTCTGAGATTTTCTGTGGTCTTAGTTGGATCTCTTTCCCTTCACGGTTGGTGTAAGGCTGGTTAATGACTAGGAACTGGGCTGGTGGCCAGCACGGCTCTGGTTTTTGTTTGGGTTTTGTCCTAATAACTTCTCTTTTTCTCTCCATATGGGGGACACGAAATCTGTCAGGGGAGTTCAAGGGCTAAGGACCAGGGTGGAGAGGCAGAAGTCATCAGGCACTAGAAGCTGGAAAAGCCCTGCTCGGTTATCTGGGATCACGGAGTCAAAGGTAGCGATGACTTCATCGTCGCAGAGGGCGCCTCCCCCACCCCTGTAGCTGATTTCCGATGGGCGGGTTTGCCTGGGTTGAGTTTTCTTTGACTACCCCTGCAGGCGTCACAAGCCTCTTTGCAAAACGATGCGATTAAACTGTTCCCCTAGTGGCTCCTGGGAAGAGCTTTTCCCAGGCAGCGTCAGTTAATGCGGTCTGCAGCAGACTTTCTTTCTTTCGTCTTTTTGTTAAATATAACCGAAAGGTTCCTGTTCCCATCATCGTAGGAGAGATTGAAACAAGAAAAATAACACATTTACAGGTTGGTAGGGCCCAGGGAGGAGCTGGTCTTTGGGAAGCTCTGACTCGGCGGGGACTCGGCCATGCGTGCGGGGACTGCCCGCCCAAAAGCTGCCTAATGCTCCGGGAGAAACCACCGTGGGGCAGAGGGTGGCCCGGGGCGCGTTGTGAGTGTGAGCGCGCGGGGCGTGTGTTGTGTATGTGTGCGCGCGCGCGCGCGTGTGCGCAGGGGAGGGTGTCCGGAGGCTGCCGCAGAGGCTCCTTTGTGGAAGGCACTTGCGGGTTCAGGGCCAGCCTGGCGCCTCCCCTTGCCGGTGCCACGAGGACACCTGGCTGTTCTTCCCTGTCCCCGGCCGCCCGTACTTCCCGCGGTGGCCGGGTGCGCTGAGCAGAGTGCGGGCTGAAGGACCCCGCGCAGGTGAAGGTGAGCGCCAAGGCGCCGGCGTGGGCCCCAGGAAGGGCGGAGGGGAAGGGGCCGGGAAGGAGAGGGCGTGCTGCCCTTTGCGGCGGGCGCCGGGGACAGCCCAGACTGCAGCATTGTTACCTGAGGCAGCCGCCGCGCCCCGCCCCGCGCCGCCCTGCCCCCTCGCGCTCCCGGGCAGCGGCGGTCGCCGAGACCTGGGGAGAGGCGGCGGCGCTCGGACACCGCGGGCGACGTGGAGCTAGGAGCGGGCGCGGGGAGCGCCGGCCGCGGGTGAGTGCGAGCTGCGCGGCCGAGGCAGGGGGATCATTGCTTGGGAGCGCCGGCTCCGGGGGACGCGGGGCGGGATCACCAGGGCCCGGGGTGCGGCGTCGAGTCTCGCCGGCCCTCGAGCCTCCCTGGGAAGGCCGGGGAGGTGTTTGCTCTCTCCGCACACACCGGGGTGACTTTGGCAGCTGCACTCCCCAGGCCGCAGAGGATAGTGATCGGTCCCTTGAGGCGAAGACGCTAGGTCTGGACGCCAGGTCGCACGGCCGCCTCGGGTTGGACTTGGGTGGGCTGACTTAGCTTTAGCTGCTAAGACTTTTGGATAAGCTGGAACCCCCTCTTGATCCCAGCCGGTAAAAGCGCGTGGAACTGGAGGCTCCGCGCCGGGACCCTGGCCAGCCCGGAGCCACAACTTGCCCCTCCTGACAGCGGGTGCGGGTTTGGCGAGGACCGGGTGATGCGGACCCAAGACAAGGCGACTCCCTTGCACACTCGTTCTGGCCGTGCAAAGTTCTTGTTAGAAGTTGTTTCCTGCGCTTGTGGAAGTTTGGGGAGGAGGCGGGCGGGCGGGCGGGCGGTTTACCGCAGCCGCGGAGGTAACCCCAGCTCGGGACCGAGGGCTCTCGGTTTAATCCTCCGACCAAACACTCCCCTTTATGTTTTTCTCTCTGGATCTTCCCTGCTCCCTCCGGCCTATCTGCAGTGCGGCCGCGAGGCTTTCTCGGGTCCCGGACGCAGGGAGGTGTCGCCACGGAGGTTCGAAGAGGGGTGGAGCCGGTGTCCGCGCACCCGGAGGACCCCCCTTCACCTCAAGCACAGGGACACTTCCTCAGTTACCCGCCCCCGCCCCCCGCTCTTTGGGAGCGGTGCAGCTGCCCCCATGGGGCGGGTCGGCGCCCGGACCGGCGTGGTGGGAGCCTCACTCTGAAGCCCGGGACCTAGGGACGTGGAAGCGGGACCCGGCGACCCCCTGGCCGCCCCGCCCCGCCGGCCCACGGGGGTGCGGCGGCTGCTCCAGGCTCTTCTGCCTGAGGACATGCGGGCGCTCGGCGCTCTCGGGGGACGGAGGGTCCCTGCCCTTGCCGGGCGGCGGCCCCAGGGAGCCTGCGCAGCGCGTGTGGGCGTCTATCTCCGCCGGCACCGGTGCCCCCCCACCCCCCGCACCCGACTCGCGTAGCCTACCCGATAAGCGGCCGGCGCGCAGCCCGCGGGGACCTGCGTCTCGCGTCCCTCCCGCTGCCGCCGAGCGCTGCGCGGCCCCGGGGATCAGGACGGACGCGCCGGCCTGCGGCTCGCCGCGCCCTCCGAGCCTTTTGTGCGGCCGAGCCGGTGGCGTTCGGGTGAGTAGCTGGGGCGGGACTTGGGGCACGGGGCCGAGGGGCGGAAGGACACAGGGGACTGCTCGCCAATGCAAGAAACTACATAGCAAACTGCCGTGCGTCCAGGCTTTGACAGAAATCGTGTCCCCGATGTCCTCCCACGCCGTTTCTTCAGGACTCGTAGTCAGTTTTCAAACAATTGTTGGTCAGAAATTGCCCCTGGTCTTGGGCCGTCGGTGACTCCCTCTCCTGACTCACAGTCGTCTTCCTGGGACGAGCCAGCGCTTCCTTCCCTTCCTCCAGAGCATCTTTTGGCGCTCTCCTTTGCTCCCCTCCTCCCCCCTTGATTTTTGAGAGAGACTGAACTTGCACAGTCAAAAACAGGCGTTCCTTCTCCGCCCTCGGGGTGTTAGCGCTCGGGGCATCTGCGAACTGTTTATGTTGTGCTGCAGATTGAACACGCTGACTGGAAACAGTCTCGGGCCCTTTCCCTAATGGCTAGAGTGCCAAGAAGAAGAGCTGGACGCTGCCAGCTCTGTTCGACTATGTGGGTGACATTCTGTGTTTGATAATCAAGAAAGGTTTTGAAAAATAGGAGGTGGGGGGAGGAGCCTTTTCCCAGTGAGTTGGAGGAGTGAGAGCAAATTTTAGAAGTGCCTGTACAATCCCCACTTTTTCTCCTCCTGCAAATAAAATAGGACTGTGTGTTCCTCTGCCTCTGCTTTCCAAGCCCTGCTCGTTCCGCCCCCATTTGTCATCAAAAGGGTGTGGGCCAGCCCTTCCTGCCCTCACCTCATCTCCGACACGTCAGGAATCAAGGGGAAAGGGTTTCTGGTGGTTTTCCTCGGCATTTACTTTTGATTATTGTTGAGCAGCTAGGCCTCTCTAACCCTTTGTCAGGAAGGCTCTGAGCTCTGAACTGACTTTCAGGAACATGTTTTCCTCTTAAATATACTGTGAAATGAAGCATAGATGCTGTCATTTCTTTCCTCCCACCCACCCGCTTCAAGACAATAGAGCTTCAGCAATGTTTCTGTCACCATAAGCAAAGAAGCAAAGTAATGCCGGCTGTTTAGGCAAGAGAGTTTAGGAAGGGTCCTACCTATTATTTCATTTGAAGACTTTTTGCTTGCTAATAAGCTAAAGGCAAAGTACATGGTGACAGCATCCCCTTATTAAAAATTCACAATTAGAAGATGCTCAGCTGAGCTATGACCTCCCCAGAAATGTCCGTCACCAGACACACCTCGCATGGGTCATGATTAATACTCTGGGGACTTGAAGAGAAGTTCTCATCTTCAGAGCCTTAGGGTGACAGCTCTACATTTTATTCAGGCAGGGCATTTGTCAGCCTTAGCAGCCTTCCTCCCTGCTGCTGAGGTCCCCAACCTGTAGGTGAGATGTTAAATACAAGCCTGTCTTTGTCCACCCTGGGGAGATTGATGGGACACTTGACATTTTCCAGACAGAGCCAAGGCTAATTCCATTGTCCCTGCCAGCAACCGCCAGCTGTGAGAAACAGCCGGTGTCTTCAGGCCTGCAGCATTGCCTGTGTTCTCCTGGCATACTCAGAGAGTGTACGTTTGCATCTTTACTGCAGACATCATTGTAAATCGAATGTTCTTTGTGTATCGACTGTTTTGATATCTCAAGAGACTGTGGAAGGGGTTAAAATGGCTATCTGCACTCTTTCCTACCATCTCTTTGACATTGGAAATCGTGGCCAAGGGGAAAGCCCTATCAAAGCCCTGTTAAAGCTCTATTGAAGCCCATCTTAAAAGCATTAGCATCTGAGCTAATCTTTGCTGGAGAACTTATTCATTAGAAGCTGTTGGGGGCCTAGGATCCTTGTATGTTACCCTGGGAAAAAATTAGCCAGACAACAAATGAGGAACAATATAGTAAATCTTCTTTTACTCTTCTAACTTTTTAAATGACATTCTTTCTCAAGATGGGGTAATGGTTAGAATCAAGCCAATGCACGGCCAGCACGTGTCGCTTTTCACTCTGATGAGCTTTTACCTGGTACTTCCTCTGTACAATGCACAATACTCAGAAAGATTTGCGTCCCCTGGAGCTTTGGTGTTGGAAGACAGTGCTGTCGACCACCCTCGTAACGTGTAGTGTTTCTCACTCTTTATTGGTATCTCTGCATTTGCTGTGTGAGGCTTAAGGGCACATCTGTGCATATACTTACACAGACCTGAATGAGTTGCTTTCTAGGATACATACTTTTTTAGCTTATCACCATTCTCAACAGGGGTAATCTATAAACAACTCAGCATACTGGAACGGAGGCAAACTAGAAGATTAGCAACTTTTCTATGCATGAGGTATTTATGTACAGCAGTATTTTAAAATGTGTAAGGGTGAACTGCCAACCTGTACGGTCTTGGAAAAAAGAGTTCAGATATAACTATGAACTGTGATTGACAATGAATCATTTGCTTTAGGGGGCCAACTGTGAAAGCAGCCAAATTATGCCCCTGATGATAACTGAAAAATTTTAAAAGCTATTTGCATCTCAAGTGAGCCAGCCGTAAGTTGGCTTAGATAGATATTTTCAGTTTTACTTTCTAAAAAATTATCAGTGCTGGTGGCTGTACAAAACACTGAATGCACTTAATGCCAGTGATGTGCACTTAAAAATGTTTAAACGGTACAAAATAAATTGTTTAATTAATGTTGGAAATGCTCTTTTCTACCCATATATAATTTTCAGAACTTAAATAGCCAAGGGTTTGATAAAAACATTTGTTTTTGTGACGGAGAGGTAATTTCATAGAGATAATGTAATCACCAAGTACTGACAAAGAATAGATCTCACAAACCTAGTAATTTAGAAAACAGGGAATGGAAATATTAAAGTTATATTTCTAACAGCCAGGAGTGACTAAGCATTTTATCTATAAATTCAATACATATTTTAGAGCAAATGTAATGCCTATAAAAATAAAGAGAAATCGTATGTACATATGACACCATTGTTGTTAGTGATGGCTGGCTATGCACCAGCCTTCTTGGTAAAGACCACACATGTAGTAGCCCATTGTTTCTCACACAAACCAATGAAACAGTACATCCTCCTATTATAGATGAAGTTACTGAGATGTAGGTCCAGCACTCACCTCAGTTAAACAACTAAGAAGTAGCAGAACTGGGATCTGAGGAAAAGCAGGCCATTTCTGGAGTTTCCACTTTTATCCCCAAGCAGTCTTGCCTTTTGTATATGGCTCTGTGTAAAACATTTCATCATATCTGAATTAGTTGATAGACAGTTTACTCCTTTGTAATCAGTATTGTTTGACCAATGTGTGTGAAAGGGTGAACTTTGCCAGTGATGCTGTAAAAGGCTGATGACACTCAGAAGTCTTCTAAAAAGCTCCTCCATGTGGCCCTTTACAGCCTGGAGGAAACAGTTCCTGTTTCACACGCCTGTAGTGCTCGCCTACTCCGTGGCCGGCACGGGGTCTCTTCCACACTCCCACTTACCTGTGCTCACATCTGAAGAATTGTAGTTGCTCTGACCCCTGTTTTCACATCAGGTCAGGAGCAACCCAACACCAAAAACAAACATTTAAAGGTCCATAAAAACACAGCCACCCAAATAAGTCATGGACTGTGTGGACAAGGGGTAGACATACAGCAGGTGTGTGTGCATGTTCCCATGTGTGCACACGTGTGTCTTCTTGGCTAACAGTGTCACAGAAGAAGCAGACAAAGTTATGGTGATTTCCACAGAGTGGCTTAACTAGAATCCAGGATGATAGCATTGGAAGCTGTGATAGAGGTCATGTAATGTATCCCAGCCTCCTAGTTTTACAAATGAGAAAACTAAAGTCTAGTGAGGTGAAATGACTTGTCTAATATTGTGAGCAGTAAAGCTGGATCTAGAGCTGGAACCTTTAATCTTCATGTCTAGCGTTCTTTTCTCTCTTTGTGGGGAAGCCCCATCGCCAAGAGGAACAGGAGCTTTGTGGCTCTCACTGCAGGGGAATGAATTTGGCCCCTATTTTATCATCTCCAAATGCCCTGCCTATTATGTGCAAGGTGAAGAACACCCTTTAGCCAACTGGTTGGTAGGGGACGTGTCCACACTGGAGAAAGGTGGGGTCACTAATGCCCACGGCTTTAGCCATGTGGGCAGTTTCCCTAGGGGTTGGCTATCTACTGCCCAGGGAAAATGAGCCAGTCGGTTAACAGGCAGTTCACGGAGTGAGCAGTCCCTGCTGAGCCTCTTGCAGGTTCTCCATAAATACGTGTTTCATTGATTTGTGGACGGTTTCCACGTTGGATTTATTGCTGCTGCTTTGGCAGCATTTCCAAGCAGTAAAGTTTGGTTCACATTTAGAAAAGTATTGGTGCCCTTCAAGGCTCTCTTGGATGCATCGGCTCTCAGTGATGCCCATACCCACGAGGACGCGCATGAGCCTCTGAAGGGAACAGCTAGCATTGAAACGTTTTTCTGTAGGATTTTAAAGTTGTTTTATCTTTGTAGGTTTGGAAGATGACACACAATACAGTTGCCTTTCTTTATGGCGGCACAGCGGGTGGAAAAGTATGACACAACTTTGATGTTTGTGTCTGCTTCCCCAAAGTCAGGACATTATCTCCTTAGAAGGCAACAGTACTATGCATGTTATGAATTGCGTCTCCTTGGTCAGCGATAAGGAAAATGGAACTATCGCCACGGCAGCTGGATTCATGATCGGGCAGACACCGCCGCCGCCGCCGCCGCCGCCTCCTACCCCTCCTCCTCCTCCCCCACCCCCACTCCCCGGGGGGCCTCCCGGCCCTCCTCCCCCACCTGGACTGCCCCCGGCCTCTCACGTGAACGGCTATGGCCACCATGGTAAGAAAAAGCGGCTGAGAAGCTTTTTTTGGAAAACCATTCCAGAGGAGCAGGTTCGTGGCAAAGCCAACATCTGGACCTTGGCAGCCAGGCAGCAGCATCGCTACCAGATCGATGCAAAGACCATTGAGGAGCTGTTCGGGCAGCAAGAAGACACCATCAAATCTCCCCTTTCGAGGAGAGGAGGAACCTTAAATTCGTCCTTCAGAGATGCTAGAGAAGAGGTAAGAACGGAACGTGGAGGGGTGATGCTCCATACACTGCACTGTTTCATATTTGGGGGGCGGTGTGTGTAGTTTCAAAACTCTCTAGAATCACAAGAAATAAAATGATGCAAATGAATGTGCTCTGGAAATGATAGAAAGGGCCTTATATGATGAGCTGGAGCTGAATAACAAAAGAGTGTAAGAAGCATGCATGCAGTATCCTCCCAGACATCCCGGGGGTTTATGAGCTCATGCGGAGAACATGCTATCTGGGGGCCATCCTCTGGCCTCACAGCACCGCCCTGCCTCTTGCAGGTCTGCTGCCGTTTCCCCTGCTGGAGGAGTTCTGCTGAAGTCCAGTACTATTCGTCTCTCTTTATACAAAAAAATGAGTTCCTGGAGCTTTCGGAGGCAAAATGCCTTTGTCAAATAACATCATTAACTAATACACATCCTTAGGATTTTATCCATACTTTTCCCTCTAGTTTTCCTTCCCCAGATGTTTTGAGATGGCCTTCATTCCTTCGGTCCCTGAGGTAAAATTATGGCCATTGTGGAACAGATTTCCAGAGAGCCACAGCACAGAGCACTTTTCAGATAGACTTTCTAGGAAACATAGTTCTGGTTATGCTAAATGTGTTACTTTGAGAAAAAAAATGAAGCCAGCAAGTTCTAGGAAGTTAACTGAAGGCAAAGCCTCAGAGCTACAGATCACCATATACTGTAGAAACTGAATCAAAAATTGCATTTGTAAGTATTCTGTTAGAAATATGAAAGTAAATTAAGAAACGTCTACTTGCTAGAAGAATTAATTAGGAAACCAGGGATTAAAAGGAAAGAATACTGCCCCCCACATCCCTCCCACCCCAGAAAAAAGGGCAACAGAAATGCATCATTTTTTAATCTGTTGCAAAGAAGCAGAGAAAATAGGTCAAAGATGGAGTGGACTAGATAAGAGAATGGGCGGGCTCTGGAGTGAAGGAGCTGCTCTCGACATGACTGGATTCTTCAGCTGACAGTATTGACCTCTTCTCTGTCTGGCTCCGAAACTTGTTAACTTCTCTCCACCAGTTCACTTGGGGGCCCCTGGAGCTGGTGTTATGGTCCCCTAGTGAAACAGCCAAGAGTCAACTTATTATAAAATGTGGAAAAGCCTGGGATTAGAATGAAGCGTAAACTGTGAAGTGAATTTGAGAGGAAGTCTTTAGGACCATCCTTTGTGACCTCGTCCGCGTCCACACAAGCTTTCCCTGTGCCTTCCTTTATGCAAAGCCCTTTTATTTCTTCGGTATCCTTTCAGGGTTGGAAGGAGCAAGAAGTCATTTCCTTAGTACCGTCACCTTTGCCCAACTTCCAGCAGAGGCTCCTTACTGTACAGTAAGGTCATTTCTCACTATTGTTTTCTAGCTCTATGTACTGAACTTCAAGAATTTTGGAGGAGAGAGTGGGTGGGCCATATGGAAAGAGAGCATGCATCTCAGGACAGCCCTTCTAACAGAAGGGGGTCTACCCACTGCTCCTGGGGAGCCAGCTGGCCAACTAGAATGGACGGGTCCTTGTAAATTGGAGACGTTTATTTTGCCAAATGATAGTTCAAGGAGCTTGCTGCTTTATGCATGTGAATTACAGAGAAGTTCAGACCCACTCAGAGAAGGACGGAAGTGGCCGGGAGTGTGGCATCTCCCAACTATGGCAGAAGCAGAAATGCCCATTCTCAGCCCGATCTAAAATTTAGGAAGAAAGGAGTTTCTCTTCTCACCTCCCTCCACCCTTATACCTAAGAACATCTTTCCTTTTCTTTTCTTTAACTTAAAAAGAAACTCTGAAACTGAATGATAATTATTTTTTAATTGTGGTTAAGTGCACATACCATGTCATCTTAACCATTTTTAAGCGCACAATTTAGCATTGATCCGTCACTGAAACGTGTGCATTGTACAGTTACCATGACCATGCGCCCACAAAGCATTCTCATCTTGCAAAACTGAAACTCTCTGCCCATTAAACTGTAATTCCCCAGTCTCCCCTCCCCTCAGTCCCGGCAGCCACCCTACTTTCTGTCTTTGTGAATTTGAATTCTATAGGTACCTTATATAAATGCAATCATATGGTCTTTTGGTGACTGGATTATTCCACTTTATATAATGTCCCCAAGGTTAATCCATGTTGTAGCATGTCTCAGAATTTTAAGGCCACATAATATTTCATTGTATACATATGCCATATTTTGTTTATCTAGTCATCCATCTGGGGACACATGGGTTATTTCTGTCTTCTAGCTATCGTTAGTAATGCTGCTATGGACATGTGTGTGCAAGTATGTTTACTTTTAACACATTTAGGTTCTGAGAGAGAGCACACTACAAAGAAAAATTAAATCACCATGATGGTGTGTCATAAAATAATCTAACTCTTAACTCATCATACTCAAGTAGGATAAGTAATTTAGGTAGATGGATTTAACTGCATATTAGGTAACATTGTCGCATAACAGAGGTTTACCCAGAATTATTTTCAACTTTTTTGGCTATCTCCAACATGACTTGAAGTAGCGTATATACTCTTGTTTAGTAAAAGAATACAGTCCATGCTATTTTCTTCTCTCATTAGATTTTCTTCTAAAGAAGTTACAACTCAGCAGAGTGGTAGTCTAACAAGGATCAGTAATAAATCTTCCAGTTCACTCTGTAGTGAGCCCAGGGTTGAAACAGACCTCACCATTTGTCTGTGTGGACTTGGCAATAACCTAAAGCATGTAGTGCAGAGGGACCCATCCCAAGCCTGGCCACATGGCACCCAACCCGCTCCCACACAGGCCACAATCTGGAGGTTCGAACATGCCAAGGGGCAGATTATGTACCCTTCAAATATAATAACCTGCTAATGAAACAGCCTGCCATCCTGGGGTTGGCTCAGACTTTGAAGGATTTAAAGGCATTGCAAATACGTTCCATTATACTCCAAAGGAAGTAGCTGCTAGAAGATAAGGAAAAGCTGGACTGGGAATGGCTGAATTGAGGAAGACCAACACATAAAATAGTACATTAGAACATTTAGTAAGGGGAAAATGTTATGATATATTACTGTCCGTGTATCTTTGTTAACTAAAAGTTACCTTGAAGAGGCTGCAAATGTACCAATAATAATTAAACTGTGTATAGAAATAGCAAAGATATATTATTGGGGATAATAATGAAAAGATTCAGCTCAAACTCCAACTTCTTTTCCAAGTTGGCTGATCTCACCTCTGAAAAGTTTCCAGTGCATCTGTTACCTCTGTTCCAGAGCACCCCCTCAGAGCCTGGTATTGGCTAGCTGGGTCGGTACTTGTCCTCCTCAAGAATCTGAAACACTCTTGAGGGAAGGCACAGTCTTAGCCCCGTAGTACCCTCCAAGGACAGTTAAGGGTAAGTGAGCTGACAGAACTGAACCAAGGGAGTGATAGGACTGTCTTACAGATGTCAACGTGGCAGGTCAAAATTGGAATTCACAAACGTCACGCAAGATGAATAAGATCTGAAGATGTAATGTGAAACATGGGAGCTGTAGTTGATAGCGCTGTATTGTTGTATAACTGAAGTTTGCTGAGAGCAGAACTTAGATGTTCTCAGACACACATACACGCACACAAAGATAAATGTGTGAGGTGATGGTCATGTTCATTAACTTGATGGAAAGAATCCTTTCACAATGTATACATGTACCAAATCCCCATGATTGATGTACACCTTAAATATCTTACAATTTCATTTGTCAATTATACCTCAATAAAACTGACATAAAAGAAGAAAAAGGACACAACATATGTTGAAACACTTGAGGTCATTCAGTATGTAGTAATATTATAATTAATATGAATTATACTGTATAAGAAAGAACTAAAGTCACTTTCTCTAAATTATTCCTGATATTTATAGGAAGGGAGAGGGAAAGGAAGAAAGATGGGTTTTTCTAAATTTATGAGAAATAATGTCTTACTCTTCCACACTGTAATTCAGTCATTCTTTCACAGTTTTTGTTATGATTGGAGTATGTTCTAGAATTCTGGGACATCCTAAATCCAGAACTACAGAAGTAGGTAGAATATTTGAAATGTATTTGAAAGAAATAAAAAAATGAAAAACATTCAAAAAATCAAAAGGTACATATACTAGATGATACAGAAAGATTTTTTAAATTTTGCTTTTCAGAATTTGACATGGGATTTGAAGTAACCACCATTTAGAGTTACTTAACTAGGCAAGGAAGCCCCCTTTGATATATTGAAGAAAAGTGGTGTAAAAATTTCCTCTTCCACCTTGAAGACATTATGCTAAATGAGATAGGCAGTCACAAAAGGACAAAATGCTGTGTGACTCCACTTCTGTGAAGTAAATGCATAGAGACAGAAAATAGAAGGGTGGGTGCCTAAGGCAGAAGGGAGGAAGAATGGGGAGTAATTGTTTTATGGGTCCAGAGTTTCAGTCTTGCAAGATGAAATGAGTTCTGGAGATGGATGGTGGTGGTCACACAGCAGGGTGAGTGTACTTAATGCCACTGCACTGTGCACTTAAAAACAGTTAAGATGGAAAGTTAATGTTATGTTTATTGTACCACAACTAAAAAAGAAAAGCTTCTTGCTTTAAAGAAGATGGGGGGGGGCACAGATTCTGCATGGAGTGGTAGTAGGTGAAAATGTAAGAATTGTAGCACAAGAAACTAGGAGCCCGAGATTTGGAGGTTTTACCTGGAGGCATGGGGCAGCCATGCACACCCGGTACTGGGTACACAGCACTGCTGTCTGGGTGCTTCAGAGGGTGTCAGAGCAGCCCCGCCACCCAGGCGGTCTACTACAGTGGGGCCCCTCACCTCCTCGTGGGAAATCCTTGTGATGGGGCGCGTGTCACCTGACATTTTGCTCCCCTGGTTGTCAGGGATGGCTTAACTCTTCGGTGGGCCTGCAAGTCCTGTGGCGGCCGGAAAAGTAGATTAGGATGCGCTGGAACTGACGGGGACAGAGGGGCAGGCCCATCCCGTCTGTGGAGCTGGCTGTGTCAGCCTCGGCAGCCAGTGAGCCCCTGCAGATCCCCGTGCAGACGCCACTGCTGGGCCCGAGTCTAGAGTACCGCCAGTGGCACGCGCCCCTTTATGAGTTGCCCAGCTTTGAGGCAGCGTTTGGGGAGTGGGATAAGCTGATTTACATGTGTAGTGATAACCCTCTTTAAAGGGCTTGATCAAACACTTTACAGCACTGCTCTAGAAGGATCCGGGACACTAGCTGATGAGAGAGAGGTGACTCATGCATAGGCAAATCCGAGAAGGCCAGGAGACAGGGGCACTGTCCCCAGAGGCTCTCCGTTGTCTTGTTTTCCCACTTGGATGAAGCGCTGGGCTTTGTTTTTCCTTAAGGTGCTCCGTGATGGCTAGCTGCAGTTTCTCCCTGGGAATATTGCTGAATTCCCTTCAATGAGTGACCAGTGTCTGAGGCCTCGCTTCCCACTGTGGAGCCAGCCTCTGCCCCAGGGTGGGGCTGCCCTGTGATGGCTGTTCCCTGGACGCCCCAGGCATCTGCTCCTGGAGGCTGTCGTAGCTGATTCCTAGGCATCATCCCACACGGGCAGCTCAGGTCACCAGGGGACCTGGCCAGGCCTCCTGCAGCTCTGAGATCTATGCCTGGAGACACATCCCAGTGTGAAGAGCAGTCCCGGCTGGTGGGGGAACATATGCCACTTGTCTGTGGTCCTGCCTCCTTAGGGGTGTTAATACTCACAGAAACTGGAGTGAAGAGTAACTGGAGAGACCCAGGCTAGCACTCCAGGTCTAGTATTGTTTGGGGGAAGCTATAAACTGCCATGTCTGAGGCTCAGTTTCCTTATCTGTCAAGTAGGCATAATAAGAGTAATTTCTCCATCACTTTTCCAGCAGCAATAGCTGTGTATCTAGGCCAAGTGTACAGTCCCAAGGGGTGAGGGGTGAAGAGGATGAGGGTGCGGCTAGGGGCGTGGGGCAAGGCGGGTGTGGCCTTCAGGGGTTAAATATAGCAGGAGGTGGTAATTTAATGACAGAGACATAAAAGCTTTTTCCTCATTCTGGGTAGAAGTGACTGCAGAGGAAGTTCTTTGGATATGCATCTCACTATATCAATATGCGAGTTCTTGTGGCCTTTTAGTTTATGGATTGTAATAAACAAATAGTTTTCCATCTTAATAAATTTGGATTCCTCTTTTTGGTTGAGCCCTCCTCATTAAAGGGTGTTAGGTCTGACAGGTTTTATTGTCAGCGCTCTTTCCCCCTCCTCCCCTCCCAACACTGAACTTGAACTGTAGATCCTGGGTAGGATTCTAATAAGGAGGCAGCCCTTTTAGCTTGGGAGTTTATTTAATGGCTGGCAGGTGATTGTGTGAACATGAAGTAAATCCCTAGGATAGTAAATAATGTGATTGTTTAAGATTAGTCTTCAAAAGAAGGCAACCATGTTCTTGTAAAAATTTAACCTTATAGTCAGGAAGTGCCATTAACTTTGGTTAACAGTCTTGCTGCTTCTTATAAACTTAGAAGCAGGCTAAGGGATCAGGAATTTAATCTGAAACCTGATTCTCTTTTGTTCCCTATGAATCACATACATTTGGAAAGGAAGAACATTATAACAACATTCCTACTTTAGCTAGTCTCCCTTTACTCAAAAACAAATGGGGGAAAAAATGCAGCAGTTTGAAGGGTATCTTTCCTCCACGAATCCTGGATATTTACTTTCAAAGAGAGACATGGCTTCTGTATTTAATAACACCTCCCCCATGTCTAGGCTGATAAAAACCATTCCAAATTATTAATTTTGAACAACTAAAACCTACTGCAGCCACAATCTGAGTTTTGATGATAACGTTAGACTAGCCAATGTATTTCATAAATCAAATATGCCACACATTGTAAGGCACATTGGAATGCCAGAAATGTTAACATGTGAAAAAAAGGATGTATCTCAGACTTGGTGAAAATATAGCACAGGAGTCATCCTTTTTAAATTACAACTAAATAAAATGCAGGAGCCTTTCTTACCTCCACCTAAAAGAGCTATTGGACATATATATTCTTTGTCAATGAAAAGAAAGTGTTCTCTTAGAAAAACATTAACAATTTTATTATGTTTCTGAAAATAACAGTATTGGTCCTTTTACATCCTTAAGTCTGGGTTGGGACTCACTCTGCAATATCTCAGAGTTATTTTTTACTTTCTTAGTTCAATCTTCTCTGATTCTTGCTGTTAAGACATCTATTTCCAAACTGGGCTTTTAAATGTGAGCTATATTATTCTTAGAGGAAATTGTGAAATTTTAAAAAATTTAATATATATTTATTTTCATATCACTGTGTATATTATATAAAAGTATTCTACATTAAAATAGGTATGTGTAATTATTACAGTTAAGGGAACATATCATTGCAGAAAGATCATTGCAGGGAAGATGATAATATTTTTATCATTTGTGAGACCATATTAGGTAGATCGGTGAATCACCAGATTTACATATTGGGAATTATTCTCATAAATTAGTACTGTATTTTGATAGGCTTTAATTCTCTTCTTTCCTCCAAATTTTTTTATTTGTACTTTAATAATCTATGCGTCTCTATTTTTTTCCAGATGACTATTTTGGATGCAAAACGGAGCATGAACATTGGTATATTTCTTAAGCAATTTAAGAAGTAAGATTTTTGCACACTTTGAAACTTTAGCCATATCCATGCTGCCTGCACCAGAGTCTGTGGGTGTGACCGAGTTGAAACAGATTCTAAGAGGAGCAAAAGTTATTTCTCATACCTTCAAATCCTTCTTAGACACAAGGCTTGATGAGGATGCAAGTGTCTGTCACTTTTCTGCTGTTTTCCTTCCTGAAAACATAATCTAGTAGCTCAAAGAACAGGGAGAACTGCCCCAGGGTGTCTCTTCAGGCCTGTCATGTCAGGGAATTTATAATTTCACCTGTAGTGTTGCCCCCCGAGTGGAAGTTACACTGGTGAGTCAAACAGTGGTTTAGTTTAAGTGGTCTGGACTGGAAAGGAGTTCCATGAGGCCAAAGGGGTTGTTTTTCTTCTCGCAAAGGACACTCCCAGCAGTTGGTGCCGCGTTCAGCCTCTCTGGGATTGCTGGGGATGGTGTTCTGGGTGAAGGGGCCTCTGAGTGGCATGTCAGGGTCCCTGCCTCTGCGGCAGTGGGACTGCTGTGATCGGCTGACAGCCTGGGAAGAAGGTGGGAGGGGAAGGAGGGTGGAGGTGATTGGTTTTAATTTCCACTGGCTTGTGTTTCTTTGGCACTTCAGCAAAAGTGAAATGGAATCTGAATGTCTTTTCAAGGTCTCCTCAGTCCATTGTAGAAGATATTCATCACGGGAAGAGTGAGCATTATGGATCAGAGACTCTGCGAGAATTTCTTAAGCTTTTGCCAGAGTCAGAGGAGGTAAGGAATTGGGCACATGAATTTAATGTTTTTAGGAGTTTCAAAACTCACATGAAAGCTCTCTGCTACCCAGAGCCAGAGTTTTCTCACCTAAAAGTAAAAAGTGACTTAGTAGAAAGAGCATGGGTAATGGAGTTAGAGAAGCTAGCTTTAAATGGGAGCTGCACCCTTAATTGAGAAACTCGGGCAAGTTTCTTAACTCTGTGAACTTTAGCTTCCTCACCTGTGAAGTGAGGCTAATGATGCTTACGTCACTGGGCTGACAGGAAGATTAGAGTGACTGGAGACACCAAGCATGCATTAATGTTAGTTATGCATCAACGTGGTGCTTGGCGCACAGGAGCTCAGTACATTTTAGGTCCTGTTCTCATTGCCTAACGATGCCTTTTACCAAGAGTGTACCCAGGTTATTTTATAACACGTGTATTTTTTAAAGAAAAAAAGAGAAAGAAAAGGACCACTTTTGAATAAGGGTGCTCTAAAAATTTGGAGAGGTAGGTAAACTGTTAACATGTTGTCTGTATAACTGACTAAAAGGTAAAAATTAATATAAAGTTACTGATTGCTTTGACCGGATTAACAGAATTGTTGAATGGTGAGGAGGTTGATAGGAAAAAAACAGAAAAACAATTTTTATAAAACCTCCGAAAATTGTGATACTGTCTTTTATTTTTGAGGAAATGTCCCCTGAAAAAACTAAAGAAATGACATGATACATGTGCTTGTAAACATTTGAGAAATATAGTCTTATAAAGTAAAAAGTGTAAGCTACCTTTTTCACACAGACTGCCGGTTCCTCCCTCCTTCCTCCGTCCCACTCCTCTTCACAGACATAATTTATGGAACTTGACTTTAGCGCCACTAATAAAAACAGAAATATATATTCATATTTTTTCTTTGATAAAATCTGTGATAAACTCACAATGCCAAATGGAGGGTCGTAGTGGGTAACTGTGTATTCTGGGTGTAGTCGTAACCTGAACCTAAATTTCTCTATCTTGAGCTTTCCATTTGCAAATTAAGTGTAATTCACCTAAGCCAAGATTAATTAACAGCATTGTTAAAGTTAGTAAGGGGTCTTAAAGTCTTGAGGGAAAGGTATATTAAGTCATAATTTACCCTGGATCTTATACACAGAACAGCCCTTCATCCTTCTTTAATGTAAGGAATGGGAGTTCCAGGATCTTTAATTAATTAATCTGAGTTTTAAAAGACTTAGCTGTCCTGCAAGTCTTCCTCCTGCTTGGGCTGTTCTCGGGACCCCGCCCTCGGACTGCTCTGACCTCATCGTTCCCAAAAGTGAGCGTCCGATTTTGAGACTGCATGTGAAAGTGCTCTGAAAAGCTCTTCATTTCTAACTAAATGGTGGATAGGCATAAGGGCTGCCAGAGTCCTGCCATGATGAGATGGGAGATTAGATGTAGTTTGATTAATATCATCATTTCTAATTTAAAATGCAATGGTGATGGGAAAATGCAAAGGCTGTGGAAAACTAAGGGATTTGTCAAAGACTCAGCTTAGCTGTCAAACCTCTCATGATTGAAAGAACTCTGCTTTTTGAGTTGCATGTGGGAAGTAATTCAAAGGGGGGAATTTGAGGGCAAGGTGACTGACCCCCCTTCCACAGCTGCCCCGATCCCCAGGCCCTCTCTCACCCCCAGACAACTAGCTAACCCCGCGACAGCATCCTGCCGAGATGAAACATTGCCGTGGGATCCTGAAATGCCTTCCCAGCCACTGAACAGGCCACAGCTGCTTCTCTGTCACCCGTCTGCTTTCGGGTCACCCTCAGTCCGAATAGCTGACAAGCTTGGTCACACTTCTTGTTTACATTACTGGCTCCTGTCTTCAGCTCACCACACCCTCCAAACTCAACTGGGAGCTTCCTTCAGCAGGAACCCGCTGACAGTCCGGGGCTGCTGGGTGCCCCTCCTTAAACCACTCCAGGCGTCCTGCTGCCGGAGGGAGTGTGGCGTTTTGTGAGAGCCACCTCAGGACTGGGGGACGCTGCAAGGACAGAGTGGCTTTGTCGTGAGCGCCGTGAGGCTGTGGCACCGCGGGGCCCAGGGCCGGCCCTGCAGGCTCTCTGGCACAGGGAGGATGGACATGAGGCCAAGGAGGAGGCAGGGCCAAGTGAGAGAGATTTAGGAATGTGACAGAAATATGGTAATAAATGCATAAGTGTCTGCAGAACTGCATGCTCCTAAGCCCGCGGTGTAACGTTTCGTGGTCATTTTTAGCATCATTTATTGAGTGCCCCCCTGTTCCAGGCACCAGACAAGGCAAAATTCAAACAAACAAGGTGACATATTTCAAGTGCTCAGCCCACTGCCTGGCACATAGAAAGTTATTAAAACACAGCCATGATTATTTTGTGTCTCTTTTTCACTTAATCTTCACAGTGACATTATTAGATATGCTTCACTTAAAAGAATGAGAAACTGAGGTGCACACAGGCCAGCCAGAATTTGTCTAGTGTCACATGATTGACAGGCCTCAGGGGAAGGTGAATTCAAACCCTGGGTAGTCCAACGGCAGAGCAGTTCCTTCTGCTGCGCTCCACTCCCTCCCTTTGAGGAAGGAAGGGCAAAGGTCTTAACGATGGCCGCCCCCGCAGGCCCCCAGCCTTCTCATCACCGCAGCTATCACAGAGTCCTGGTGTGAGCAAGTGTCGCTCGAATAATACTGGAATCTTATCAGCATGCTGAAAAATATGAACGGAAACAGCTCTTTTCTCTCCTGCCTTCTCAGCAGAACAAGCCAACCGAAGGTTAATTTGTTTCCAGGATTTCTCTGGCTTCGCCACAGATCTTTTTTCTGGCATGTTTGTTCATCTTGCCTCCAGCTCATGGTTTAAACTTGCGGAGGAGAGAGGTAGAACCAGAAATAAAAGCAACGGCTGGGAAGTGAGCTCTTTGTCCTTAAAAATATTCCCATGTCCAGGGAGGGGACAGGGAGGAGGCTTGTGTACAAGAAGCCAGGCAGATGGTGGAAGGGAGCTCCGCCTCGCCTGCCAGCCTTCCCTGGGCTGGGGCTGGTGCCTCCTCCCTGGCTCAGCGTCAGGACCCAGGACTGGGAGGTGGTAGAAATTCTCTGTTCTCTCTGGAACCGGAAGCCGGTTGAGTTGCCTCCTCTGACATTTATGTCACCTCATTCCTACCTTCTTAGTTTGCCCCTGGGAGGGGAATGACCGAGAGGAAACCCCAGGGTCTTCTGTTGGGCGGGGCTGTGGGTGGAAATCCTGCTGTTTCAAGGCCCTGTGAGTGGAATTGGTAGCTCAGGAGGCCTGCCCTTTGGAATGTGTGAGTTTTAAGCGTGAGCTGTTTGCTGTTATGACAGAAACGTGCACGGTGAGGTCATAAGGAGAGTCGCTTGGCTCAGCCAACCAAATTAGGCCTAGCAGTGTTTGATAAGTGCTTTCCGAGGATGATGAGAATCCATAATAATCATAGAGCTTGTCCACCTCTCTTTTTCACCTCCCTACCACTGGGAAGGCACAGTGATTCATCTTAATGAACATACATTTCATTTTGAAATGGAATTAAGAACTGTATACATGGCATTTAAATTGAATACTATCCTTCCATCACCATTCTCTTGAAATCCATAAACATTTTTAGCTCTACATAAGTGAAGGAGATTAATCATTGTGCAGTTACAGTTTAGCACATGTTTAATAGAAGTATCTACCAAGTTTACTTATGACCTGCTTCCTATGCTTTAGACAGAAAACTGTGCTTATATTTTCAGAGGCTTTGCACATGCTGCATTTATGGTCTTATAAAAGGTACAACCTCCCTCTGCCCCTGCCCATATATAGTGAATTGTTAAACTCTAGTTCAGAAGGGATCAGAATTCATCCTATGGCTTTTCAGTGTAGCATCTTGGCACTGACTCCGGCTTAGCTGATCCTGAAGCTCCATTTGCCCTTAAATTTAGTATGGCCAAAAATGGTAAATTCACTTTGCTGTCCTAAAGCTGAATGATGCAACTCTTTAAATGTCTTATTTTCTGCCCATTTTGAAAAAACATAAAGACCAGACTGAAAACTGGTGTGCATCTGTATTTCTACATTTTGTGTTTTCAGGTCATTGATACAGATATTTCAGTTAGTGAATCTTTTCAAATACTTCCTCCTCTGTTTTTGAACTGTCATGTCTATTTTTCAAGAAGCTTTGACATCATTTTTATGGGCATGCAGCATTATCCAGGGGTTGGAAGGGAGTAAGTTTACAAAGAATAGTAAAAGGTGGTCAGTGCTTATTGGCAACAGTTAGCTGCAGAGATAGTCCATCTACTTTACTAGCAGTCTTAAAGTTCTTCTTACCATGAAGTATTTTTGTTGGCAGACCCTAGTTCAGTGGATGTAAGAGTGTTTTTACCATTAGGTTTTTTCTGTGTGGGGAAGCCATGACTTGCCCTCTGTTGGAGATGGAGAACTTTCTCTGTGTCTCAGCCTCTCATACTGCTGTGAGAGCTCTTTTTTTTTTGCTATAGTTGAAGGAATATTAGTGGGTTTAATAACTTTTAGTTTAATTTTTTACAAGAGTAATACATGTTCATCATAGACATTCTAGAAAATAAAAGTGAGCGGCTGGGGAATATAATAATCACTGTCATGCTGTCATCTCCCACAGGTGGGCCACTTAGTCTTTTTCCTGGGTGAGTAGTATGCACGTGGGCTGGAAGCATAGCAGGCACCTTTTTTTAGATTGTAGAAATGGGTTCCTATTGCACATACTTCTTTATTACCTAATTTTTTCGTCAGGGGAGATCCTGACATTGATCTTTCAGTTGCTTAAGTTCTTTTCTTTTTTATCTTCCTGCTGGGGAGCCAGGGTGTCCTCACCTCGACGTGCAGTGGTCCCTGCCTATGATGCTGTCATATGAGACGGGGAGCTTCACCACAGGAAGGAGAGCTGTGTTAGGCCTCACCCAGCCTACACATTTAATATCTAAAAATACTCAAAATAATAAGATTTTTTTCATTTATGACTTAAAGGACCATGTTATGATGACTACCCAGTTTCTTCCTTCTTTTCCCAAACAATGGTATCCCTTCCATATTTAACTTGCAGACAGTGTTCACCCTTCGAACTGACCCTCTGCAGTCTCTCTTTAGTAACCACCCTAAGGCTTCCTCTTTGAGAGCTCCGGCTCCAGTTCATGGGACTGCTTATTCCCACATAAGTGACACGGCTCATCTCTTTCTGATTTGTGTTGTCTTCTTTTAGTTGTGATGATTTCCTTTTCTGTCTTAGATTTACCTTTCTATTAATTTGAATTTAGCAATAGAATTCCTTAAAGGAATTATAGGATGAAATTTAAAATAATGTTACCTTTTCATCGTAAGTTATATTTTCTCTCCCCCCTTTTCTGTTTGTCTTTTAGATAAAGAAATTAAAAGCATTTAGTGGAGATGTGTCCAAGCTGTCCCTGGCAGACTTCTTTCTTCACTGCTTGATTCAGGTGCCAAAGTAAGGAGCACTGATCACTGTTCTTTACAGACAGGCTTTTTAATGAACGGCATCATTGTCTACAGTTTTGCATTTTATTTTTTTAGCTATTCACTTCGGATTGAAGCCATGGTGCTAAAGAAGGAATTTTTACCTTCTTGTTCTTCTCTATACACAGATATAACAATTCTAAGAACTGCTACAAAAGGTAAGTAAATTTATGATGCTTCATGTAATTTGTTTTTTTAATTTTGGTAGTTTTCTTTCTCTTTTTTAAAGTATCATTGATATATAATCCTATGTTGGTTTCAAACGTACAGCACAGTGGTTCAACAGTTACCTCTATTAAATCCTCACCCCCTCTAGTACGGTTACTATCTATCAACTAGTAACATGCTACAAAATCACTGACTCTAATCTCCATGCTGTACTACCATCCCTGTGACCAACTTATATTGTGATTGTGAATCATTGTGCCCCTTTATCCCCTTCACCCTTCCACCCCCACCTACCCCAACTCCTCCCCCTTGGTAATGACTAGTCAATTCTGTGTCTATGAGTCTACTGCTGTTTTGTTCCTTCTGTTTTACCTTGTTTTTATATTCCACCAATAAGTGAAATATATGGTATTTGTTTTTCTTCACCTGGCTTATTTCACTGAGCATAATATCCTCTAGACCCATCCATGTTGTTGTAAATGACAGGATTTCTTTTCTTTTTATGGCTGAATAATATTCCATTGTGTATATATACCACATCTTCTTTATCCATTCATCTACTGATGGGTACTTAGGTTGCTTCCATATCTTGGCTATTGCAGATAGTGCACCGATAAACATAAGGGTGCATTTATCTTTTTGAATCAGGGATTTTGTTTTTTTTGGGTAAATTCCTAGAAGTGGAATTACTAGGTCAAATGGTAGCAGTTTATTTTAAAAAACTATTCAGTTGGAATGAGAAAAATGCAAAGTCCCACTTCTGATACACCAGGGATGACGTTTAAGGTTTACTTGCATTTTCTCTCCCTCTTAGTTAATGAATGACTTTATTAATTAGCGTATCATCCTCCTGTAGAAGAAGGGGTTTCTTTCATCTCAAGCTTCAGAGTAAATCTTGCTGGTTGCAGCTTACCCTTGTTCCCGCCTCGCTCGGCTTTCTGTGTATATGTAGTGTGTGCCGTGTGTATGCGTGGTGTCACGTGTTCACAGCTTGGTAGGCGCGTCTTTCCTCCCATGCTCTGGCCTCTATTGGTGTCCAGGACCCTGCTTTTCCAGAAGTAGACCTCCTTGCCCCGTACCTGACCCCCACCGTGCCCCTCCGCCCCCAGCGTCTCCAATGGGACTCTGACTCCTCTGCCAGGGTTCCTCATGTTTCTGCTCCATCTGTCTTCTCCCACCTACCTCCCCTCAGGACGCTAACAGCTGATGGACTGTTTAAGTCTGAGAGGGGCAAATTGGTCAATTCCATTTCTTTGAGCACCTTGCTAAGTTTTGTTTGCCCAGCTTGGATAAACTCCTCAGAGTTGCTCTAAGGTCTCATTCCTTAGAGCAGTGTGGGTCTTGGGGTGGGTCTTGGTGTTCCTGGCACAGTGAATGCCAGCCTGGCACTTCTGTGTCCCCTCCTCCTATCTCCCAGGCAGAGTCTCTGCGCTCCCCGGCCTTCACCTCATCCAGCATTCATGAGTGCCAGCCTCTGGGTGCCCTGCGGTCAGTTTCTGGATTTCTTGTTATTGCTGTAGAATTGTTTATTCCTCCTTGATTTTCCTGTTTAGTTGCTCTGGCCTCTGTTGAGAAGTTTTTCCTTCAGTTGATCATATTTTTTTGTATTTAGAAGAGACTAAGAATTAATTAATAAGGCCTTTTAAGTTTCTTCCTATATTCCAAGGCTATTGTAGCAACTTTGTAAGGGTTGTTCCTCTTGTTCAAATAGAGATGGAAGAATATGTTTTCATATTGAGCAATGCAAATTTGTGGGTGTGGTGGAAACGTTTCTTATCTGGTTGCCCTTCAAAAACTGGCCTTCTTAGATAAGTAACATAGGCAGTGATCCAAATGTAATTTTTTGACAGTAATACCAGACTTAATGGAGAATAGTAACTTAAAAATATCATGGGTGACATTTTCTTATCTATAGATACTGTAATTCTAATAACCAAACATTTTAACTTTTCAAATACTTTGGAAGTTTTTAATATTGTTTATCTGCATAGGTTACAGGTACAAAAGGTGCTTTGTTTAAAGAATTTGTTTACCAATATATTACAATGACAAGTAAGTTCCTTTTTAAGTCTTTAAGCCAATCCAAATGAAATGTTTTAATTTTGAATAAAAGGGAAACATTCTCTGGGTGCCTGGCCCCCTAAGGATTGGTGCTTTGCAAGTTATGTCATTTCAGCCTGTTTATTTTTTATCTCCTCGCAGCTCATTGACTAAGCAAAATGTTGCTCACTTTTAGTTTTCATAGTACATAAATATGGTCTCAAAGGCTAGTGGATATAAAGGAAAAAAAAAAGACAAAACTGTTGAGAAAAAAGTTATTCCTCTGACACAGGGTGCTGTTTTTCATAAGGCCTCTGCATTTTCCTCCACTTGGAAGTTTTCACTGGTGAAGTATTCTGTGATAGCGAGGTGCCTTAGGCATCGGATTCCCAGCTGAGCGCTAGGACGTGCAGTGCCAGTGGTGAATGATGCATTTATTACCTGTCCTGCAGAATGTGCTGCCTTATTTTTTTTTCCAGTCTTTATATGCAATTTATGTCAGAGCTTGCTTCAGACACCCTTGAACTTGGATGTGGTAGCTCTCTTTTGTGCCCTGAAGCCGAAGGCTTCTCTAAGGCGCTGTGGTGTGTTCTTGTTGACAGAGCTCATGTCGTGTGAGGAGCTGCATTCAATACTACACTTGGTGCTTCAGGCGGGGAATATCATGAATGCAGTAAGTAAAATTCAAACAAATGAAAATTTTGTTTCCAACTTTATTTGTCTGTCTAAAGGTACAGGTATATATCTTTTTTCTTTTGATTGTCTTCTTTAGGGAGGGTATGCTGGCAATGCGGTAGGATTTAAACTGTCTTCTTTGCTCAAATTGGCAGACACAAAAGCAAATAAACCTGGGATGAATCTTCTGCACTTTGTTGCCCAGGTATGTGGAAGTGATTAATAGAGGGAGAGAGAATGGGTGCCAGTCCCCTGCAGAGGTGGCAAAGGTTTTCCAAGGTGTAAGGGGCCATCAAACAGAGTTTGGGAAGGTCTTGGCAGGTTCCAAGAAGGTTCATTTGCAGAAGCACTTTTTGCAAATTCCTGAGATCAGAGGAGCCTCGGGTTGTGTGCTGGGGGATTTGGATTCAGCAGTGGGGAGCCAGCAGAGTTCGTGTGCATCATGGCATGACCAGGTTTGTTTGATTTTAGGAAAAGAAGGTAATATGGAGGATGGGTTGGAGTGGAGAGAGAATGAGAAGCAGGCACACCTCTTGGTGGCAGTTGGCCGTCTAATTGCTTGGTGGGAGTTGAGAATCAGAGTAGTGGCCATAGGGATAAGAGTAGAGGCCTGGGTGTTGAAACATTTCTGATGAACTGACTAGATCTGTGAGCAGTTCCATGCCAAGAGTGAGGGAGTGTGAGCAAGTGACAAAATCACTTCCATTTTGCCCCGTTCTGACTGTGGTCAGAGTGCTTGCCGCTGGCACAGGGTTTGGGGCTCCAACCCTGTCCGTCACTTTCAGTTTTGACTGGGCCTATGTGATGCCAACATAACTACAGTACACCTTTGAACAACACGGGGTCCGGGACTCTGACCCCCGAGCAATTGCAAACCCATGTACAGTTTTTGACTCCTTAAAAACTTAGCTAATAGCCTAAGGTTGACTGGGAGCCTTGCTGATAATATAAACTGTCTATTAGCACATTTTGTGTGTTACATGTATTATATGTGGTATTCTTACGATTACACAAGTTAGAGAAAAAATGTTTTTTTTTAAGTGTCACATGTCCAAAAAATTTTCCAATTTATTTATTGAAAAAAATCTGCATGTAAGTGGACCTGGGCAGGGCAAACCCATGTTGTTCAAGCGTCAGCTACAGTCACAAGGTGGAAAGTCAGCCAAGGACAGTTGTCTCTGTTGTTCCGTTTTCTCAAATAAAGAATTGTACTGAATTGTTTTTCCCTCTTTGGATCATGGCATCACTTTGACAGCCATCACACGGCCAGCCGTGGCTCTAGCCTGGGGAGGAAACTGTGCTCATGCATGTTTCTCATGTGGGCTTCAGAACAGGACAGAGCAGGGAGATTTTGACTTGTCCTTTATTAGCTGTACTTTTTCAGACCAGTGACTTAAGCCTTAAAACCCCCAATTTCTTCATAAGAGTGGTGATACTCCCCTCAAAACCAGGTAACTGAGAGCACTGAGGGAGATAATTGCATAAAGTGCATGGCTCAATGTTCAACATGCAGTAAGCTCTCCATGAATAAGACACTGTTATACTGTATTCTTCCAAAGACAGGGGATATGTCAACTCAGGACTCACTGAAAGTTAGTTTTCAGGACATTAAAACCAGGAAATGTGCTCCTCATCCCACAGGCCTTGCGGGTAGTCTCCTGGTAGCCTTTCCAGACCCATGTGTCAGGGGCTCTGTGTAGCTTGGCCCTCCCATGTGGGGAAGTTTCCCAAGTTGGTAATTGCTTCTTTCATAACTACCTTCCTTGTGCCCTCTGAACAGGAAGAATCCAAACACCTCCGTGGCTTGTGCACCTTCTGATTAAACTCAGTTTGCAAACTGGTTTAACAGCTGAAGGTATCTCGGTTGTTTAAAGGCACACTCACGGGTCTGGGAGGTATTTAAGCAGGAATATATTGGATTTTCTGAGAAACAATGGGCCCTGGTAAGCCGCCCACCCCTTTCCTTTGAGTTTTCATGCACATGAATTGTATTTCACGTCAGGATCAGTTGCTCTGGGGAGTTAAATGTATCTTGAGAGTAGGGCAGTTCTGGTAAATCTTACTAAGAATATCAGAGTTCATGTTGCAGTGAATCGCTTTGGATGTATCAAGCATAAAAATGGGAACTCATTTTAATATTCTTTTAAGCCCTGAGAAAATTGTCTCCTTCCAGTTTGTCCATATAGTGAGAGGAACATCTGTTTTTGTTCCAGGAAGCCCAAAAGAAAGACGCCATTCTTCTAAACTTTTCTGAAAACTTGCGTCATGTTCAGGAGGCTGCTAGGTAAGCGATGAAGGTGGAAAGTGAATTGTAAGAATTCGAGGGTTGGTGTTTTTTTTTTTAACTACCTTATGAAAACTGATGAATATTTTATAATTTTTGGATTCAAGTTTGAACTTTAAAAAGTTTTGTCTTGTTGAATTTGCAGACCTTTTCAGTGTGCTTATGGAGATGTTTGTGCATCTTTGGAATTCGGGGGCTTGAAAAACTAATCTTTATTTTCAGTCTAAAAACCCTACTGCACTCTGTTCTACCGAGTATCATCAGTGTAAAAAAATTATGGGTTAAGAACTTCAAACCCCTCCACACCCAAAAGATAGAGCTCTAACCACACAGCCTGTTATCTTAGGAGTTGGTATATATCAGACAACCATCCAGGACCATGCATCACCATTTCCTTTTAGAATCTAACATGGTACATTTATTTGCTATTGCATTAGAAGTTGGAACCATACCAAAGCTGTGAAAGGATTTTGTTTTAAATTAGTCCCTCAGCTTTATAGAGAAAATATCTACCAAACATAAAGGTCTGTTTGCATCACTTTGATTCTGATCCTAGTACAGATGTGTGTTTTAATGTAGCTGTAATTTTTGTATACATGTCATTTTGAGTTCTTTGTTTTTAAATTTACATACCTTTGCATCCAATAGTAGATGTTCGATAATCAGCCTTTTGGGAAAAAGTCCTGACTTGTGGCATTTGCTGATTTCCATGGTGTAAATACTGCTACCATGGCTGATTTTAAAGTTACCAACGTGGTATTACCAAATGTGGAATTGGGAGGAGATACCCATACCCTTAGGCACCACCTGGGATCTGCTCCAACACTCCACTCCATGCATCAACCTAGTTCATGTCATATACTTAATTATCTGAGTGACTGTATCCAGTTAGGACAGCTGTGAACCATATACATAAACATGGAAAACATAGCTTTTCAAGCCAAGCCCTGTCATTGGCCAGTATTTCAATGTTACTGACTATGAACATCTACCTACAGATCACATGTCTTGCCCAAAACAAGATTATCAGTCCTAGGGTGTGAATAGTTCATAGTTCATATTTAAAGATCACCAGATTATTCTCCCAAAAGAATGAGCATCTTACAAGGTATAAACTGTTTGGGCTTTGAATTACTACATTTTTGCAGGAATATTTTTTTTCTCCGACTAGTACAGAAAGACATATCTATACACATATATATAAAACCATTACATTTTGGAGCTGCCATTTCTGGTCAGAGTTAGATGGGGAAGTTTAACTGGATATTATCTTGGGATAAACCTATTCAGTAAAGTATGTTTATTTGAAATGGAAGATGAAGTACAAACAGAGCCTAGATGAATGCCAATGACCAGTGAAGATGGGAAACTTTGTTGCATAAAGAAAAGGTAGAGTTGGCAAGGGAATCACGATAGCATCCTAATTTATGAATTTGTTAACTGAATTCCACCTGGATTTAAATTTCACCTATGCACCACCTGGATTTAAATTTCACCTATGCACCTTACCTAAACTTCATGCATCTCTACTACTAAACTTGATTTGATGTATTTAACAAAAGCCTTGCAATCAGTCCTACCATTTCTTTGCAGAATTGTTAGCTGTGTATTAGTTCTCTCTAAAATATAGAGTGCTCACTCTGGCTGACTGTGGCAAGCCACATGAAGTTGGCTTACTAACTCCTCCTTACCCTGAATGTCAAGATCATCAACATACGCTGCCTTGCTTTTCATGAGTTAGAGGATTTGTATCTGTGTTTATTGGCTTGAGGAGAGTGTAAGTATCAGAGTCTTGCTGGCTCTTAGTCTTGAATGCTTATTGCATAAAAGTGTTCAGACCTAGTCTGTGAATAGCTTTGCAAGTCCCCTGGTTTTGGTGGGAACAAGGTCCCAGCATGCTCTCTTTGAACCAGTGTGTGTCTTTAGGAAAACATTGGCTCTTAAAAAAAACACAGGAAAGAACTTTAAATACAGGAGTATGTAAATGTAATCGTAGTAACTCTTCCCTTCTGTTTCTAGGGTTGACCACAGTTAGTCTTGTTCAATGTACCCAACATGACCCATGGCTTCCCAATGCCAACTGCCTGCTTTCCCCTTTCTTCTTTTAGATTATCTCTGGATAACATGGAGGCGGAATTGCGCTCGCTGTTTGTCAGGACAAGATCGCTACAGGAAAACATCCAGCGGGATGGTGAACTTTGTCAGCAGATGCAAGATTTCCTTCAGGTTTGTGGGTGATTCAACTCAGGCCTTCTGATTTCTTCCTCCAGCAAGATTTGCATGGGTGTGTTTGCAGAAGCGGCAGGCTCCCATTCCTATTCCCTCTGCTGAGTCAGTAAAAGGAACTTTATATTTCAGGGCCCATTCTTTGCTGGGTGGGTTTTTTCAGCAGAGGACATTAGGGGCTGGGCCTCTGTTTATCCCCACTCAGTCTGCATGATTGTACCAACACCAGACTGAGCTGGGTGGGATCAGCTCACGCTGCTTATCCACCCTTGGCAACTTATGCCTGGCAACTCAAGGTTTAGTTCTAGACCATGGTGTAGGAGTACCTGTCTCGTAATCAAACTTTTGGACAACAAAGGTCCACAGAAGTCGTAAAGACATCTGAGAATTTGGGCTGTTGTTCCTTCCCTTGTTTTTATTGAAGAAACAAGCTTGGTTTTGGCATGTTTTATAACGAGAGCAGGAGCACAGGAGAAGCCGCACTGATCAACACCCAAAGTACAGCAGCCGCGCAGGGTGTGTCAGGAGCTGCTCCAAATAACATCAACAGAAAACAGCAGAGTGGACATGTTCGTGACAGCTCACTGTGACTCACTAACCACGTAGTCTGACATACTTCTTTTATCTTCCTTATTTAAAAAAAAAGTGGTACCTTTTCATGCTTTCCATCTTCAGTGAAAGGATGTACTACCTTAAATGTCAGTGCTTTGAGGCTCGAGAGGTAGAATGTGCGCGGCAGGCTGCCGTGGGCACTGGGGAGGAATAGTGGGGTCCCAACGTCATCCCCACCTAAGCCTTGAGGCATTCACTGGTGCCCAAGCTACGTCAAATACTGTGAGCGCCAATCAGCACATGCTCTGTTTGGTTCTGCTGGGAGCTTATTTTTATTATTTAGTATATATTTTGTATTTTCTTTCAAATGTAACCTAACTCTAATTTTCCCTTTCAAGTGCACAAATTTTTCTCAAAGTGAAACAACAAAGTAAATGCCACCACTAACAGGAAGAAGGAAAACACTCAGCAGTCGGCACATTCAGACAAATGAAAGAAATCCAGCAATTTAAGAAAAAGGCCCATCACACATCAAGATGAGACTCCTGGATATCTCATTCCCCGGTCCTTATATGAAATATTAGTATCCTATGCCAAATAGTAGCACAGAAAGGCTTCTGTTGAAAAGCAGCTCTGTGTTAGCTGCTGCCGTAGCCTGCTCTTCAAAGGCTACCTCATTTTAACTCTGCATGTTTCTTTCTGGGAGTCATTTTTATCTTGTTGATAAAATGCTCCATGCAGCTATATATTTTTTTCTTTTTTAAATTCAATCTCTTTTAAAATAGGGGATATATAGTTTTTTAAGGTAGGTTAGGGTCAGGCCTTGGAGCGCTCTGAATGCCAGTCTAAAAACTTTGGCTTGTGCTCTAAGCTGAGGGGAACTCTTGAAGGTTTCTGAGCAGGAAAATGACAGGAACGCAGTTGTGCAGATCTGTGTCAGGATTTTGGCCCTTTGGTGAGAAATACCGAGTAAACTGGTTTGGGATTTTGGTCCATAGCTGCAAGTTAGAGATGGGACGTTGAATTTGAAGCCGTCCTGCTGTCGTCAATCACACTTGGCCGGTATAGCTTTGGATTTTTTCATTTGTGGCCCTAAATGTGTAGAGAACTAACTCTTGGCAAATAACTCTGGGCTCAGTGATTTTTCAGGTCTATAGTCACATGTCTCACTTGCCCAAGTCCTAAGGCTGATGCGGTGCATTTCAGTTTCCCCTTCCTGGCGTCCCCCTGGTCCCCAAGCCATCTAATGATGAGCCATACGAAGTGGTGATAAACTCCAGCTTAGGTTCTTGTCAAGAGTCCTGTTTTCTGCAGTTGAGCTGTTCTTGGCTGGAATCCCCTTTTCCCCATATGGAAGAATGACAGGCAAAGATTTATCCTTTCATTAATACCTTTCTCTCCGTACGAAAACTACAGCGTGAATGCACACACACTGCCTCGGGCTCCTGACTCACATGGTTACTTTCTCTGGTATTTGGTTTCCTAAATAGTTTTGGTTTCTTACTACCTCTTGAATGTTTGGTGTAAGAAAAGGGCTTTTAAAAGGGAAAATATGTTGGAGTGGGAGGGTTGTGACAAGTCTGCTTGGAATTTCTCTTTAGGTTCTGGAGCTCGCCGAGCATGTTCGAGCAGGATCGCCTTCTTTGAGGTGGGGCCACCTAGCGCTTCACCACCTCCTGGGCCTGCCCCACCACTCAAAAACAAGTTTCTCAAATATAAGCCTTTTTAAAAACATGATATATGTGATTTATAAACTAATATGCTTTACATATATTCCTTCTTCACATAAGCCTTGTTCCCCAGTGAAAAAGCACCATGAAATTTCAGGGTGATCCCAAATATCCAGTCTCCTTAAGGCTGTGGCTTCTCAGGCCTGCTGCCTCATTCCGGTTCAACATTAAATGTCACTGAAGGGCTGTCAGAGAAGGGTGTTTGTGCCCCTGATAGATCCCCATCCTGAAAGGGTTGGGAGCTCACTGGAGGAAAGCAAGCTTCTTTCATCTCCATTTCTACCTGAACCTGTAGGGGCCTTGGAGTTGGTCCTAGAAGAATGAGGAGAAACTGAAGAAAGAAAGAAGGTGGATGGGTATAGGGCGGTAATTGCTAACCATGGGTACTCATCAGAATCTTCTGGGGGATTTTAATAAAATATTAATGGTAGGTCCACCCCAAACCTACTAAATTGCACGACTAGAGCGCAGGCACGGGCTGTGAGCAGAGCTTCTCAGCTCGCTTGGATGAGCTCCCTGGGTAAGAAGCCCTGGCCGGGGCACTTGTCGAGGCACAGGGGTGCCAGTCCTGTGGGGGTAACCTGGCCTGATACAGATCATTTGGGAGTAAGTTGAAACTCCCTCTCCTCAGGACAGCTTGTCAGGACCACCAGGGGCCCTAACGTAAACTCTTGGCCTTTGCAAGACTCAGCTGAAGACCAGGTGCAGAATGGGTTTTCCTTACTGAAACCAACATACATCTTTGTCATCTTTTCAGTGACATTAGGGGTAGATATTGTGTTAGTGGCATTCTACAGGTTAAAGCTCCTCAGCCTCTGTGGTTGCCGCCAGGTCTTACACAGGAGTTCACGCAGCTTCCCCAAGGTTTTGTGTGTGTTGAGTTATTTTCCTCTTGGCTCCAAGTGCATAGGGCTTGCAATAAACCTTCCTTTTCTGAGACCTGACATTGAACCTGGGAGCACGTCTTCCCTGAGCACTGGACGGGAGGATGAGCACCTCATCGGCCCACTGTTTACCTGCGGGTTCTTGTTTGTCTTCCCGCAGTTCGCTGTGGAAAAGCTGACAGAACTGGAGCACTGGAAACAAGAGCTCCAGGAGGAGGCCCACACCCTTATAGATTTTTTCTGCGAAGACAAAGAAACCATGAAATTGGATGAATGCCTTCAGATATTTAGAGACTTTTGTATCAGATTCAACAAAGCAGTGACGGTATGGCTGATGACATCTCTGTTTTTTCTGAGTTGTATAGATTTTTATTTTGATTCTTCTAGACCCAGCCCTCTGCCTATGGCAGAACAATGGTTCAGCATTTCTACTGTTTCAAGACAGTCTGGCCCGGGCAGTGTTGCCAAGCTCTTGGTTAGGATTAATGAGAAGTGGTTCTGCCATCCCAGCCCCAAGCACTTCTGTATCACTGAGAGTCTAGCATTTGGCTGCCTCCCCTACTTTGCTGCTCACACCAACACTTGCTTCGATACCCTAAAAGCATTGTGTTAGTAAAGTTCATTTTCCATGATGGTCATGATATTATAAGGGCTCTTTAAGGATCCTGAATCTCTTTCTCAGCCCCTTGCCAGGAGAGAATTCC
This sequence comes from Smutsia gigantea, assembly GCA_032199065.1. Classification (NCBI taxonomy): domain Eukaryota; kingdom Metazoa; phylum Chordata; class Mammalia; order Pholidota; family Manidae; genus Smutsia; species Smutsia gigantea. Next base: position 145,485 of record JAVSCE010004834.1, read on the forward strand.
CTCTTTCAAAGTTGCTGTGGGGTGGTGGGGAGGCCATCTCTCACCTGTTTGAGCACCATAGCCATGCCAGGGTATTGGTGCCATGGGACTCATGTTGTCCGCAACCAGAGCAGACTTTGAAACCCTCAAATATTTAGGGAGCCTGCTGCTGCTTAAGCATCGCAGCTACATTTCTTGCCTTTCAACCTCCAATTTCAGTGATCTCCTGAGTTCAGTGCAGAAGCCAGAAAACTCTGGGTTGCTTAGCTTTGCATATAAAACTTTCATCTGTCAATTAAAAACAAAACAACATTCTTTTGTTTCAGTGGTGATGAGGAATGAAGTACTTGTGCATTGTCTCTCCCCCTCCATCTAAAATGCAGATTTGACCAAAGCTGAATTTCTTTGGGGCACTAGTCAAATTTCCTTCTAGCCCTGGGTAGGCCAGAGTTACTTGAGTTCTCCACCCCTCCTTTCTCTATCCAGCTAAGAGAAAAGAAGCTAAACCTGTGGCCACATTTCCTCTCTCTTGTCCAAACAGTGAGCTCAGCAGGGGAAAGTGGTGGTGGGTAGTAGAGGCCAAATTGGCTTTCCCTGAGGTCCTCACTCCCAGTCAGAATTCTCCAGGCTGCCGGGCCACCTGTGCGATGCTCTCAGCCCAGCTGTTCCGAGCCAGGAGCTGTCCCACCCCCACCGCAGTCAGCCTTGAAAGGAGAAGGCCTGAAAGACTAGGGGAGGATGGGAAGTCTGAAGCCAGGGCTGCAGAAGGAGCAGAGGGCCCAAGGGTCCCCAGGGTCCCCAGCTAGACCTCACAGAAACTAGGAAGGGAAAATCTACTGTCTGAGGAAGTTGATTTTCAAGTAAGAAGTGCTAATAACGGTAACAGATTTCGGTTGTGAGAGCCACACATTTATGTGACACAAATATATTTGAAGTGCACACACAGGCGGTAAAGTGTGCTGGGCTTTGTGCGCTTGTTCCGGTTCAGTTATGTTGGGGGAGGACTGGGTAGGTGGAGCAGCGTGAAAGGCAGAAGGATTTGTAAGGCAAATTCTCTTCTCTGACTGTGGGAAGGGGTGGGGCATGAGGGACAGAGCCACCGTGGCCCTTCTGGTGTTTATTTACCAGAGAGCATTCAGAGAACAGAGATTGAAAGGCCTCTCTTAATATCTTGGGTATACATTTAAGCATCTAAGTCATTGTTACATATAAGTAGAATGTGTTGCCCATGAGCGAGGGTGTGTGTGTGTGTGTGTGTGTGTAGATGTATATATACAACACAGAAGTACAAATTTAGGCTCCCATAGTATTTAGTATATAAAAACCAAGTATTTTTCTCTCTGCCATCACCTAAACAGCACTTTCCTGGAACCCCTTTCTGTCTTGCCCCAGTTAAAAACGAAACTGGGTTTCCCTGAAATTGAGGCCGTGGGCACGTGGGGAATCACATCCCACACTGAGGGGACAATGCCTTGACTGGAAAGCTGGAAGTTAGCCCAGAGATCTGATGACAACTTTAGCTAGCTTATAGGGACCAGGCCGAGTGTTCTCCTTGGGTCAGATCCCCAAGTAGCTTTGGGAGAACCTAGTGTTCCCCACACATGCGTGTACATACACACGCCCATGACCCAGGTCTCTCCTCCATGCATGTGTCTCTCCTGGGGGTCTTAGGACAGGTGGCTCTGGAGTTGCACGTGGGTCCCGTGTGTCTCATGCATCTTGGACTTCTCTCCACCCTTCCCTCAGGACAACCACCACCGGGAGGTGCAGGAGCGGAGGCAGCTGCAGCGGCTGAAGGAGCTGGAGCAGAAGCGGCGTTCCTGGGCGACTGGGGAGCTCGGGGGATTCGGCAGGAGCAGCAGTGAGAATGACGTGGAGCTGCTGACCAAGAAGGGCGCGGAGGACCTGCCCCCTTTCCTGCACCCCAGGCCCTTCAGCCCCTCCTACCGATCCCCCAACACCCGGCGCTCCCGCCTCTCCCTGGGCACCTCCGCCGACCGGGAGCTGCTGACCTTCCTGGAAAGCTTCACGGGCAGCCCCGAGGAGCCCAATAAGTTCAACAGCTTGCCGCGTAGTAGCCCGCGGCAGGCCTGGCCCACGGTAGCCGGGATGGAGCCTGGAGAGCCCCGGGGCCAGGACTCCAACTGCACACACAGACCTCAGGCCTTGAGGGGCCAGGAGGAAGGCCCCGACCCACCCTCGGCTTGGCAGGGCCCCCTTCCAGCCCCGCGGCCTGAGGAACCAGCGTCCGGCCACCCCCGAGCGAGGCACGGTGGGCGCTGTGGGGTCGGCGTCCTCCGAAAGAGGCACAGTGAGCCTATGGGCCTGGGTCCTGCCCGGTCCCCTCCACTCTCGCCATTGGCTCTGGGGATTAGGGAGCACGAGCTGGTGACTGGGCTGGCCCAGTTCGACCTCCGGGGTCCCAAGGGCCCAGAGGAGATGCCTGGGCTGACCCTGAATGACTTCAGCCCAGGGGAGCCGGCGTCTGTGGGGGGCGAGGGGGCTGCCCCCGACAGCAGCGCAGCTCCAGTATGTGCGGGGAGCAGCGACCCCGAGAACAAAGAACCTGGGCCCCTGTTCTACCTGTCGGACACCACCGACTGCTCGCTGACCCTGGACTGCTCCGAGGGAACTGACTCCAGACCTGGAGCGGGGGCCCGGGCGCCCGGGGCCGCAGGGCATGGCTCCGGGTCCTCCGGGACGGGGGAGACGGGCGGCGGCCAGGGGCCCTCCAGCCCCGCTCCCAGCCCCCCTGGGAAGACGCCCGCCCCCAGCACCGTGAAGAGCGAGCCCAGCTGCCAGGGCGGCCATCCCAGGGACAGACCCGCCAAAGGGAAGGACGCGATGGCGCCAAAGAGAAACTCCGTCCGAGAGGCGGCGCAGGGGGCCCCCCGGCCCGGCGGCGTCCCGCGGGGCCCCAAGCCCGTGCGCACGCTGACGGCGTCGGAGAGCGAGAGCATGCGCAAAATCGTGCCCATCTCGCGCGCCCGCAGGGCCTCAGCTGGCTGGAAGCGGCCCCCGCGCGACGCCCCCGGCGGCCCCTCGGCGGCGGGCGCCCCGGACTTGTCGCCCAGGAGGCCCTTGGCGGCAGGCCCCGCGGCCGAGGAGCAGAGGCCGGCGCGGGTGGGCGGGCTGGGCGGCGGCTCCGGCGGCGCGCGTCCAGGCCGAGAGCCGGCGCTGCAGCCCAGGGCCTCCCTCAGGAAGCCCAGCGCCAAGCCCCTCAGGAATGTCCCCAGACAGAAGCCTGAGGAAAACAAGATCTGCCGCTCCGGCTCCCAGGGCCCCGAGAGCCCCGAGGAAGAGCCCAAGCCGCCGCCGGCCCCCCGCGTCCCCCGCGCCCCGCCCCCCGTCCCAAGCTTTGCCCGAAACACGGTGGCCTCCTCGTCGCGGTGCACGAGAACGGAGTCCCCTCCTGTGGCCAAGGCCCCCGGCCTCACGCGGACGGTCTCGCAGCGGCAGCTGAGGGTGAAGGGCAGCCCTGAGGACACCGCCCCGAAGGACAGGAGCGCCCTGCGCCGGGCCAGCAGTGCCCGGGCCCCCAAAAAGCACCCAGACCCTGCTGAGGGCCCCCGTGCCAACACAGAGGCCCCCCAGAAGGGCCGAGGGGCCGCGGAAAGGGCCTCCTTCAGACTGAAGCACCCAAATCAAACCACGCTAGGGAAAATGCTCAGTCCCCTACGGAAGTGATGGGTGGCCTCTCCCCCCTCCTGGGCTTCGGGTGGTGAGGCCCGAGTTCTGTGAGGGCCAGCACCGCATGTCTGTGTGCCACATACAGTAGTTCACTGGTGCCACCCGCTAACGCTCCTGTCACTGAAGGTACAGTCCCGCAGGTCGGGGGACTACCGCCTGCTGCGTGGACCCGCTGTGGAGCCCCGCCAGGACACACATCCACTACTGTGATGGGCCGGCGCCCCCACACACCCACCCCCCAAAGCAGAGACCCGCACGAAAAACCCAGACGTGTGAGATGGCATTCTTACGTAATGAGTGAAAAAAAGAATTGGCCAGTTTTTATATGCCAGAGACTTATTTTTTAATATTATAAACATTAAGTGTTGTTTTAGGTGATTCCTTTTGCAAAAACGAAATGCCTCCCAGGGGAAAAAAAGCAACTGAAATAAACCCTTAATAGGAAAATATTTTTATCTTCCTGTGTTCCCTGGCCTCAGGGTTCCACCTGCCCACACACCATCCATTGCTGGTGACTGGACTTCTGGGCTGGCCCTTGGTGTTCCATGATTGGCAGGCCTCCTAGAAGACTTGCTGCCTAGCTCATCCCTCCTAGTGTGACTTTGGGTGAGGCTTTGCATGTGCGCAGGAGGGAAAGCGAGACTGGCCCATGGAAATTTGATGCTCCCATGTATTCAGGGCAAGCACCATGGGCAATGCCTGCCTGCCTGGCAGATGGGTGGCAGCCCCTGGGAGAATGCTGGATCTTCCAGAATTTAGAAGTGCCATATTGAATGGAAAGGCATCAGGGCCTGTTCAGTTGAGCACATCTTGCCTGTTCCATGTTTTCCCATTTCTGTATCTGTTGTAAAACTGAGTGAAGGCTGCTATGACATGTGTTCACTCTAGTTACAGGGAAAAATAACCCCTTCTTTCTCCCAGTCCTCCTTTCCCACCCCTTCTTTCTCTCCCTACTCCCAGCCCTTCCTTCTTTGCTAATGTGACCTAGAGCCTGGAGGGTCTCTATCTTGTTTCTCTCTTTCAGTGATGATACTTTTTCATGTTGACGTCCGTTCTTTGGTGCAATGGTTTTTAAGTCCAGAGAAAACCAAATCAAGTTTTGAAAAACAGATCAAAAAAAAGGAAATTGCTTTCAGAAGAATTTATATCACCAGGAAGATTTTGAAGAAAAGTCAGGCTTCATTCAAAAGAAAGGGGAAAACGTATTATTTATACCCAGTGTCCATTTCATTACTTCCCTCTGAGACGAATTGGGGAAATTATTGAAACACTGCTTTTTTTCACTTTTGGTCACTTGTTAGTGAAACCTTTAGATTCAGCAGGGTGGATGGATTTCAGCAAATACAATGTATTTGTGATGAATCTATGTGGTTGATGTTATAGTCTCCCTTCTATAGAATGTTGCCTTCCATCCAAATTAATGAGAAACTCTGAGCTTCCATAAGTCAGCTAAATTGAACTGGTCAGCTTTGTGATTGAAGAAGCAAGGCACCAGGCCACAAAACCTTGTAAAAATAACCCTGAGTAGGTATTTCCAGGACTCCACGAAGATGGTTATGGGAATTCTGCACTGTTTTTCACCATCTGAACAAGCCTAAGAAATCATATATTTAATCTTACAACAGAGTTCAAAACAGGCCCCATCGGTGGGTGGAAATGCGTGAAATAGGTAAAAAGTTAGGATAACGCAGGTTCAGGACCCCTGGGTTCCCAGTCCCTGCTCCATTGCTGATACTTAAGCAGGTCCCTCCCTCTCCCTAAGTCTCTGTTTCCCAGTCGGCAGAAGTGGGGGCATGGCCTCAGTGATGGTCTGCAAGGGTCCTTCCAGTTCCAGAAGTTTGAGTCATCAAACAACCAAGGACCCATCTGCCCTGGATTCAGCTTCTCCAAGCCAACCTCCCCCATCTCTACAGCAGATGCTTTACATTAAAGGCTTGGAAGAAAATACCTTCTGAACATGTTGTTGCTTTGAAATCTAATAAGCTGAGTTTCCCGGGTTTTACTTAGCCCTGTGGACAACTTACATGTATGCATCTGTGCAAGCAGGTGGTCATTTATTACCTTTTATTGGTAGTAAGCCTTGAAAAATATAATTAAAGTATATAATGGAGAAATGTAAATAGGTTTCTATATAAATTTGTTTCAGATGAACTGAATGTATTTAAAGGTCCATTTATATGTCCTTTTATCTAACATGTAGTTAAATAAAGTTCCTGTTTATGGGAGTTGTGTTTTATCCTCAGCTTACTCTGGTGTGTGTGTGTGTGTGTGTGAGACCCTAGCAGGACAGTACATAATTTCCTGCACAGAGAGCAGGTGGGATGCAGGAGGCACAGGAGGGTTGGCCTACAGCAGTCTTGTCCTCAAAAGGCTCAAGAGCCAAAATGCAGCTGTTGGTGTGGCTTCTTGGTAGCATAAAACCTGCATTTAACTGAGGGCCTTGGGAGGGGTACTTGTGCCAGACCTGTGGGAATGCAAGCATGCACCTGACACGCAGGCCCTCGATGGAATGTTCAGCACCTTGAACACTCTTACGTTACTCCATGTTTTGGACCAAGCTTTGTGTAATCTCTGTGGGGCTGGCAAGTCTGGATCTGCTCCTCTGTGTGTGCTCATGTGCTTTGGCTCAGGACACTATTGGGAAATCACAGCTCAGCTCACCTCTTAGGCTGCTTCAGGGAGGTGTGGTTTCATTTGAAATGCACTGTTGGTGTTTATTTTAAAAGAAAGGGGGTTGTAAGTGAGATGCACCCCACACCTCAGAGTTTCATATGAAGTTTTAGTCCTGCCTACTCTCCTTTATGTGAAAATGGGTTAGAGTAGGGGGAGATCCTGGGGTCAGGCACCAGTGGATGAGAGTAGATGACGTCCTTGTGAGTTGCTGTTTGCCCCATGGACATCTGGGGCCTGGTTTTGCCTGTTACAAGCAGGTTGGGATGGTACACCCCTCCCTACACCTTCAACCCTGCTGTGCCAGGCCTTACTGACATAAACCAAAAATGGCTTTTCATTTTTACAGTGGGGCTCAAGTTCTCCTTTACCCTTTATTTTATGGCTTTCACAAGGAACCTGTGTTCCAGTCCTCTTCCCAAAGATACATGATGAGTTTAAAGGGACCACAGTTTCCTAATTGTTCAGTCAAGATTCTGCATATTTATGTATTACAGTGAGAGGTTCTGAAATAGTTTGGTAGAGCTATTAATTAAGCCCTCCAAGAAATACAAAGTCACCAACTTCTGCCTCTAAGGGTGCATTGTCTTTCTACCTCCTCCCATCTGGCAATGATGATATTTTGCAATTTCACAGAATTTTCTATTGAAACTTAAATTTTATTCTTAGTTCCTTGTTTACTTCTGCTTCATGCTCCAGTCCTGCCAAAGAAAAAGATTATTTTTTGGTATGTGTCTTCCAACATTATAACATCAGATGTGTAGCCAAATTTGAATGAGGGACATTGAATCTGGTTCCTCACTACATACTTCTTAAAATTATTTGGGCTGTGAACACAAAATGGGGGACAGTGGGTGTGCAGAGTCACCCTCTCAGCACTAAGGGGTAACAGTGCATAGCTTACACTGAATCTGTGCCATGGTTGAAAACAACCCAGAGCAGGTAGGTTCTCCATGGGGTTTTTTTCATCAGCAAATATCTTCCAGTAAAATGTCTTACCACTCACTGGATCACCTCAGTGAAAACAAAAGTAACATTCTTGTAGTTGAAGAAAATGACTTTTCTATCCTCCAACTAAGAGCTCTGCAGTGACGCTTTTGGCATCCTCATTGGTCAGTAGAACAATTGGACCCCCCTGCACAAGGGGTCATGGTCCCAAGGAGCCTTCACCGTCTACTCATTCCCAGGCCCTTGACCAGGGGCCCACCAGGAGCCTGGCATGACTTGGCATCAGCCTGAGGAGCAGAGGTGCCTGAGTCTCTCAGTGGGGGTGCTGCTGAAGTCCCCAGGGACACATGTGTGCCAGGCCTTTGGAATCAGGGCCCAGGCTTTGCCCCCAGACTCCTTGGAAGAATCCAAGAACTGAGTTGTAGGAGCAGTCCCTAACTCACAAGCAGACTCCCTGATCGCTCGCGGTTTGATTTGAGGAGTTCAGAACGTATTTTCCCAGAGTAACTGTATCATGCATTACAGGCAGGTGTCAGGACAGCCCATTAGAAACCTGTAACCTATCCACGGCCAGACTGTGGCACCGTTTCTGTAGAGGAAACCTCACTTACAGCAGTGGTCCTCCGGGAACGCGCCGAGGGGCAGGAGCAGAGGTCAGGGGGCCACAGCCTGATGGCGCTAGTCCTGCTCGCTCCCCACTGCTAGGTGAGGACAGACTTCTCCATCCTGAGGCCAGACACAGGGGCTCCCATCTCCCAGGACAACTCCGGTGAATGCGCGCCGTTTATCAGAGACTACCTTTTGTTCTTCTCATAGAGAATGGAGCGCACTGGCCCAACAGAAAAGCGTCTGCCTTCTGCTTTCAGTTTCTCCAAAGGAAGACCAGATTCAACCACACTCCCTTAGTCTCCTGCAAACCATCGAGAAGACGGCAGGGATTGTGTGGAAGGCTGCTGTGTGGCCAGGGCCATGCCCTCCGGAGCCAAGGACGGGTAGCTGGGCAAGGGGGCTGCCTTAGTGAGAGCCAGAGGCTGCTGCATGAGGTCAGCTCTCCGGGGCGTCTCCCGACCTGTGATTGTGGGGGCGGTCAGTGGCACCCGCTCTCCGGCCATGTGAAGCTCTCCAGTGCACAAGAGTACCACCCCAGATCTACACCAAGCCAGAATCTCTCTTGTGGGGCACCAAATTTTACATTTTAAGTCCCGAGTGATTTGTTTTTTTTTAAACAAGAAGTTTATTTAAACAACAAGACGCTTGACTTGAAGGGAAAAGTATCTAGGATTCATTTCTTTTAGAGTAATTTTTCCCTACTTAAAGACAGATTGCCCTACATGTAACAGCTATGTACAAAAAAGTTATTAAATTGTCCTTGGTTTTACAATGATAAATGAAAAACATTAAAATTCTCCAATAGAACAAGGTATGCAAGGTTTTTTATGTTGTTCTTTTTTGTTGTTGTTAAACAGTGAGAGCAAAATAACTTACTGGAATAAAAGATAAGAGCTGAATGAGCATGCCGCTAATGGAGTAAGGGAGTATTTTCACAGAGCCAGTATTTTTCCCCATCCCATCTCCATTTGATATCGATCAAACATACTATTGGCCATTTAGTTTAAAAAAATACAATATGCTTGTGCACATACACAGTTACTTTATGTACAATAAAGGAATGGGGAAGGGGAAAATGAAAGAATAGAGAAAACTATACTGTAGTAGTCAGGATGTGGTGGAACCAAATCGTGGAGACCCAGTGGGCTGGAGAGAGGCCCAAGGCTGGGGCTCTGCTGCGGAGCTACTTAGCTGTTCCCTGGGCTGGGCCCCCCTCTGAGCCTCTCTCGGGCAATGCAGGTGCTTTCCCCTGGGCACGCAAGGCAGAAAATGTATTCTGAGCTCAGCACCGGGTTAGGAGGAGAGCTGCATCACAGGAGCCCGAGTTGGTCTAATTTGGATCTGAGAACAGAAGCACCTCCAATCAGAGGCTTGGCCACTCCTTTGAGTCTGGAGCTCTCAATAATGCAGCATCGGAGCTTCTGGGACAATGGCTCCAGGGAAGTGACACTTCACTCAAGTCTTGCAATGGCTGCCCTTTAGGAAGATCACAATTCTGTGTCTGTGAAGCAATTTGCTATTAAGTGCTGAAGAATGCCACACCCATACGTGTGCCCACAGTGAGGTTTGTTTTTGGTGAAGCTGCCCTTTGGAATCCTGTTCCCCAGGCCCCTTGGGTTCTGGAGTTTTCCACAGCCTTCGTGAGCATCATTCAGTTCAGTTCTTGGGAGCTTTGCCTGGAGTCTGTGGTTCCTTCCCTCGTGGTGTACTGGAGCTGGGCAGGTCAGCATCTGTGCTGACCTCACCCACTAGGAAGGGGGTGGGGTGCAGCTCTCCAGGGTGCTGACTCAGTGCAGGATGGGAGTGGGGAGCATGCTCACATGCAGCATTCAGAATGCAGGCAGAAGAAGGGACATGGGAAGGCAGCCCCCCACACTGCCCCGTTTTGGAGTGTGGAAGCCCTCTCTGGAAGGAGGACTGGGCCCTGGTTCTTTCCAAAGCTGTCAGCACAGAATAACTCTCCTTTTGCCCCTTGGTGCTGTAAATGGCTCCCCATCTGACCAAGAAAGTTGGTGGAAGACTCTGGACAGTGTTACCACTTTCAGGAATAACCACCCTGCCAGTCTGGGCAGATGCAGTAGAGGGGTTAAAATGATGGTTCAGCTTTGGAAGTTGCCTCAGCAGAAAGCACAGTGCCTCCATTCAGCTGTGATGTCTCAGTGGAGACGTCAGCCTCACTGGTCAGCTGTTTTGTCTTCTTTGCCAGGGCACCAGTGTTTCCCACCAGCTGATTCATCTCCAGGGAGGAGAGGGAAGAGGCGGGCTGCTTGCAGGGTAGGCTTCTTGCCCCTGCTGAAGGACAGCTGAGCAGCCTCTGCACCCCCACAGGGCCTCCTACTCCCAAGTGCAGGGTCGACCCCAATACAGCAGGAATAAGTCACTAGATCAGCACGTGGGCAAGGTGCCTGACGCTCTCAGCCCTTTCCCAAGCCCCTGCTTTTCTCAACCTGCTCCTAAGGGGTTGATCTCTGGTTAGCACTTTTCTCCCAAGAAGCTCATGGCTTTGTAGACAGTTACGCACCAAACACCCACCATTCTAATGTCCCAGCAGGAGACGAAACGTGACATTCCCACTTTTCAGTGGAGGAATTCACTCTGGGAGAGATGAAAAGGGAGCATGTGAGGCAGTGATATCACATGACTACCCAAAGCACCAACTTGGCCCACATTCACAGAGCGATAGCACCCAGCATGAGGACAGTGTCCCCAGCCCTGCGACACCTTTTAGGGGGACACTTGATGAGCTGGAGCATGACAGAGGAGAATGACGGGGACAGCCAAGGGTCTGGGCACCATGGTCGAGTGTGAGTGGCTGCAGATGAGCCACCAAGACTGTTTAGGCTGAGAAAAGATCAGAAGAACTTGGGGGTAGGATTGATCTTATTCTGTATTGATCCAAAACAAAGCGGACATAAATCTTCAAGTAGAGGTGGAGTTCAGGTGAAGCCACGTGTCCACCTCCCTGGGCTGGAGGCCCTCTCAGTCCCTTCTACCTGGGAGACTCCAAACCTGTGAATGCCTGCTCCAGACTCAGTTGCTGAGTTGCTCCAGGAGCCTTCTAAGGCCACTTTTCCCTTGCAGAGGTCACCCGCTGGGAGATCCGGCTGCCCCTTAATATATCCTGAGGAGAAGCTTCCTGGCAGTCATCCTTGTCTTCACGCCCCGAAACACTAACTGACCACCTCCTTGGTGTAGGGCCTGCTGGTGCCATGGGTGGCATCTGTTTATTCTTCTTGAATTTGTCCATATGGCAGGGCCCTGGAGTACAAGGATAGTCTCCTAATGACAGATTCTCAGTGGGAGTTAAAGAAAAGTTTGTGAGTCTGGAAAGCAGGGACTCTGAGGAGGGATGCCCAGGCCTGTGCTGTCCATGGTGCCTCAGAAGCCCAACCATCCCCAAGTCCAGATCAAATATGTCCTCCTCTGCATCAATTCTCCTGTGTCCCTTGCTTTAGAAATGGATGATGTGCCCTCTCCTGAACTCACTTGAACGCCTTGCAGAATGGCTGGTCATGTTTGTTTGACTCCCGACCTAGGCTGTGACCTCCTCTGGGGCTTGTGTCAGGTGGGGTAGGGGTGTCTTCATCTGTGGAACCCAGAGGGACCCAGCGTGGGCAGCACTGAGTCGGTGCTCAGCACGTGTGTCCTGATGGGATTGATTGGGTAGGGATGATTCGGGGAAGGTGTGGTGCAGAACCGCTGCCCAGGGACATTCCCTCGCTGGCATGTCTCTGCTTCTGCCTGGCCTTAGCCTAGGTATGTAAAGGTGCTGCTCACAGGGCTCTCAGCTGAGGCCCCATCGAGGGAGCAGAGGGCTACTGGGAGAGGTGGGCCCTCAGAGGCCAGAAAAAGGGTTAGAACAAAGATAAAGACAGATGTGGACAGGCTCCACATCTATGCTTTACATTGAGAGGAATGGAACCCTCATGGCCCCTCATGGCCCCTCATGGCCCCTTCAACCTGCTGGGAGGCAGCTCCTTCTGGGATGGCCAAAGACCCATGGCAGGACTGCCTTCGTCTACCCTGGACCCCCCAAGTGGGCACTCAGAGCAGGAATAAGCAGCCACTCAGCATTTCAAACATGACCCTGCATCCTTGATTTGCAAAAGGCCCCAGACCACTTCTGGGGATGTTGGAGAGATGGAATGGCTGAGTGCCTGCTCTCCACCCGCAGCTGAGCTGCTGCTATTTATTAGCTGTGTGACCTTGGGCGAGTCGCTTAACATCTGTTTGGGAATCATGACCCTCTGTCACCTCAGAGCAGTTGAGAGGGTTAAGTAGCTAAACATGTTAAGACAATTAAATGTTTGCTATTATCACTACTCTAGTCTGAGCCCACATCTGGCAGCTGCTGGGGAGGCTGAGTGATGTGGGCTGGCTCTCTGAGAAGGTGTGCCAAGCAGGGAGGCCAACAGCTTTCACAGCAGCCTGCTGACTCAGGGCAGCGGGGCCTCAGCCCGACACCGTCCCTGTCTGGCTGGGTGACCTTGGCCAGGTCACTGAACCCAGCTGTGCCTCTATTCCTGCTTCTTCCTCCAGCAGAGTAGGCAAGACAGGGCTGCATGACACCTGACCGTACATGGAGAGCCAGGTTGTGTCTAATTTATTGGCTCTGTAAAATACATTTGCTTCCAAGGCCCATGACGTCACCCACAGGCCAAAGTCTTCAGGAGATTCCCTCCCACCAAGACTCCTGGCGCCCTTCTCTGGGAAATGTTCACCCAACACTTACATGGAGGGAAGGAGTTCTGCACATAGCAGCAGGTTAGGTTCAGGGGAAAACCGAGGGAGCAGTGGGCCCACGGCCTCCCTGAGTCAACAAGGCCCAGCGGAAGCACAGGCGACGGGAAGCTCCGTCTCTGCCACCCAGCACACTCCTTCCAGGCTCCACCACAGGTCCAGCGGCTTCCCTGTGGCCACTGGGTGGGTGGGGGGCCCTGCACCCACATAATGCCTGCCACTCTGGCTGCAAGGAAGGCAGGATAGAAAGGGGAGAGAAGTCCAACTCCCCATTGTCCGCAGACACTGGCAGCAAGGAGGAAAAAGATGGAGAAGGAGCAGAGGCCTCGAATTCAGGAGACCTCCTTGTCCCAGACCACCTACACATCCTCTCCAAATGTCTGTTTCTTCATTTCTCCAGGGTTGGTGGGCTCTGTGCCCTCTAAGTTCGTATCAGGCCTGACCTTCTTTTGATTCTAATAGTACAGTTCTTGACAGAGTGTCAGCGATGACGGGGCCACATCCTACCCCACCCCTTCTGCTCCGCCCACTCACATCTTATACCAGTGGCTTCACCCATCTCAAAAGGGGTTCACAGATCGTGTCCCATTGCTGGTCCTCATGCTTGCCCCCAAAGGGCCTCTGAGGCCCTGTGAAGACAAGTGGTTGAGCGTATGGGCTTCAGAGGCAGACAGACCTGGTTCAAATCCCAGCTCTATTCTTCCTAATTGGGTGTCACTGGGGAAATCTTCCCATCTCTGTCTCAGAGGTTCCTCTGTAAAATGGGGGGTAAAATCAGGCCTATCTTTTGTTATTAAACTGGGAAATATATCCTGGTGCAAAGAAGGTGCTCAAGTAAATAGTAACTGGGATAATTAAGGAAGTCTGTTCCATGAATATGTCCTATATGCTTAGTGACAACTGTCTGGGGGCTCTGTTCTCTGGTAAGTGCACATGTGTAAAAAACGATGAGTAGTCAACCATGCTTATAACCGACTTTCATCACAAATGTGATACAACCACAAAATAAGAGAAATATGGCTTATCATCTGGCTCTAAAGGAACTTCTAAAAGAGAAATTCTAAGGGTGATTTGAGCACCACAGACCATTGCTTTTCACACATGGCTGCAAGGCTTGGCTCTTTCACACAATCCAATCTATCTTTACAACTCTGAGGTTTGTCACTATGGAGGCCTCTTGGAGCAAAGTGCCAGGAGCTTGTCCCAGGCGTGCACGTCACGTCTCCAAGCTGTGCCCTCCCAGCAGGGCACAAGTGGCTCAGCAGAGAGCTGCAGCCCTCTGCATGATGCCCACGGATATCGGACGGTGCAGGAAAGCCAGGGGCCTGCCTGGAGCCCTGGCTGATGGGCAGGTTTCTGCTGATGTATGGAGCTCAGTGGCTAAGCCAGTCACTTAGTTCTCTTTGTGTCTCGGCAGCCCCTGGGAATAGTGGGGTCAAGAAAACTAACATTTTAAAAGGGTTTTAATCAGCTAGTACTGGGTTTCTTGTCTGCTGACACCCACGGACTCTGACACTCATGTGGTTAAAGCAGGGCATGTATGGCCCATCAGCGGCGTTAGGAGTCAGCATGGTGGCAACCCTTTGCGGGGTAGGCAGCGACCTGAAAGGGACCCGAGGGGCTTCTGCACGCTAGTAATGTTCTGTAATTTGATCGGTGTATTGATTATATGGGTATATGGGGTTTGTGAAAATTCATTTTTATGGTATGTGCCATTTTCCCTGTGTATGTGTATTGTGATTTCATAATTAAAAACTGGGCCAGGCGGGATTTGGGGGCATTAGTGATATAAGCCCATCTCAAAGGCTGCTCCTCTGAGAGGCTCTCTGACACTTACTGTGCATAATCCCATTTCCCAGGCAAGTTACTGCTGCCAGCCTCCACCAACCACTCACCTTAACACCCTCATCAATTTTTCGGTCAGCAGTTTTATGAGCCTGTGGTTCCGGAAAACTTGACATCAACACATTGTACCCACACTGTGCAGGGGCTTCTGAACGTCCCACGGGCAGAGCAATGCTCAACAGACTGTGGGAACGGTTGGTCCTTTGAAGACTCACTCCTCCTGCCCTCCGCACCACGGTGATATCATTTCCTCCAAACAGGATCCACTCCCACTGCAGCCCTGTCCAGGTTCTGCACTTACCTGCCCAGGTGAGTCAATGAGCTCATCTGAGCTTTGCGGCAGTTGTCCTGGAAAGAGAAACAACACCGAGCAACAAAGATAAAGCGGTGCCTGAGCCCTCTAACTCCCTGGAGCTCTCACCTTGAACTCTACACAGGAAGGGCCAGTTAAGGCTCCCGCATTACTTCAGACTGGGCGCCCGTCTGCTAAGATAAACATGGCCAAGCCTTTTAAACAAACACTGTGGGAAGGTTGGGTTGAATGGTTAAAAAATGGACCTGGACAGAGAGTTGCTAGCTAGGGGCTGGCCCTGCCTCAAGTCTTCATCTTGCCACCAGTGAGATGTGCGACTCGGGCAACTCACATGCATTCTCTGGGCCCTGCGTCCCTCAACCCTCAAGTGGGAGTTTGGGCTGGAATAATTTCTCCCATCCTTGAAGAACATGGGATGACATCACTGTGCCCGTGTGAAGTGTCCTCAGTCAGGGTTTTACTGGTAGGTCGGTTGGTCTGTGCTGCCTTGTTCTGTGCTGGACCCCAGGAACAGAAAACGAAGTGGACCGTACTCAGATCCTGGTGCATAATCATCATCAGTATATGCAGAGCCCTTGTTCGCTGGATATTATCTTATTCCCCCCCCCCCCCACCTGATCTCCACTCCCATTCCCCTCTCCTCGGTAGGTATCCACCACAGTGTATTTGATATCTGTTCTTAGATATGTGTGTGTATATATGTCTATATATAGAGATATCCTTGTAAATTATGTAACATTGTTTCAGATGTGTATTTTTAATTTACTTAAGTGACCACATACCATGATTCCTATTCTGTTTCTTCACTCTGCATTATATTTATGATCCCTGCATGCTGCTGTGTGTACGTTTAGCTTGCTAATTCTCACTGATGTACAGAACCCCTCAGTATGTGGGCACCACATTGTTCTTATCCGTTCCCCTATTGATGGACACCTGTGTTACTCATACACCATGTTACAACACACAGCACCATAGGGAACAATTCCACACACATGCCCTTGAGGACCTGCAAGAGATGTCCTCAGGGACTGCCACCTCTTATAGTCTGTGTATAGTCACGGTCACAGGTTCTGCCCGACTGCTCTGGAGGCAGGGACAGAGGGGACAGCTGCACAGTGCTGGGGGAGCAGCGCCTGCAGAGGGGCCTGCAGATCAAGAGCCTTGCTTGGCCTAGTCGTCCGGTGCTGGCTCTGGATTCCCTTCCCTGGGGAAGGTGCATCTTTCATTGATCAGCTCAGACTTTGAGAGCCATGTATCCCTTCCTTTATACCCGCACAATGGTTTATGGTTAAATGCAGTTTAACTTGCTGCTTGGTTATCTTCTCTTCCTAGACCTCAAATTTTCCAAGGGCAAGCACAGGGCTCTTCTCTCTGGCTGGTGTTTTACGCCCTATGTCTAAGTCAGAGCTAACACAGTGGATGCCCAGCAAACCACCATCGGGACTACGTATCAGTGAGAGGACTTGGGCTGGGCAGAACAGGAATGAAATCTCAGCAGGACAGGGGTGCAGAGAGGCACGTAGGGCACAAAATTTAAGGAGGCCACCTTCTTGGTGCTGACCTGCACTGTGATAGCATGAGACTGGGGGTCCCCCTTGCCTTAGCTGGACCCCACTTGGGTCTCTGATACTTTTGCCTTAGAAAAGCTTTTGAACTCAAACTTGGCATGTAAGCTAGTACCTTCCTCTCCTCTTCCCACTCTTCCTTCCCCTTTCCTTGAGCATCTCTGTGTCCCTGATCCTGTGCAAGGACCTGGCCTAGAGAAACTCTCTGGTCACTGTCCAGCAGGGGAGGGGGATGTGAATATAATCATGATAAAACATAGAGACAAGTTAAAAAAATAAAAGACACAAATCATCACACAGGACACTGGAGGCCGGGAAGAGTAGGCGATGAACTCTGGCAGCATCAAGGAAGTGCTGGCTGGGGCCGAGTTGTGCCAAGAAGGCAGGAGGGGAGGGGCTGAGCAGAGGCACCCTGTGCAAGGCCTGAGTGGAACAGCAGTGTGGTCGGGGGCTCTCCAGTGTCTGCTTCAGGAGCATGAGGGCCGAGGTGGGGGGCAGAACGTTGGGCCTGGGGAGCAGGGAGGTGAGGCTGCAGGAGGTAGGGGTGTGGGGGACACCAAAGGGGTACACCTCAGAGGGGCCACATGGGCTTTATCTGGGCGGCAACAATTTATCAAAGAATTGTAAGCAGGAGCATGGCAGGGGTTTGCACTTTAGAAGATGACAAACTTGTGGAAATGTGTGGAAAGGCACAGCCCTTGGTGTCCAGGGAAGAAATGGGGCATCTGAGGGGCCAATGGGCAGAGTCTCACTGGGGAAATAGAAAGAGCTGGAGAGACGCCCCCCTGTGGACTAGGGGTCCCCACCAAGCAAACAACTGCTGGCAAATGGCTACTGGGCAAATGGTCAGCCTTGCCTGGAAGAGGAAGGACATGTACCCACTCCACCTGAACCGCAGGAAAGGCCATTCAGGCTCCTGGCCGTCCTCATCCTCAGGAGCTGGGGACAAACTGGCACCTCACACGCAACCCGGGACGGGGGCAGCTCCCTGGCACCAGAGGCACCTTCCCTTTATGCCTGTGCTCCCAGGCCTCTCTCCTCAAACTGAAGCCTAAAAAGCAGTCCGCTGAGTGAGTAGGACCATCCTGACGATGCCGTACTGAGGAAGCCCCATGACTGGGTGAGAAACGAGTCTCTTTCTGCTCCTTTCAATGTTCACTTTGCTGAACAGAAGATTTTGTTTCCTCTCCACCCATTTACCAAACTGGACTTTCAGGCTCGGCTGCTCGGGGGAAGTGTATGGGGGTCACCGTGTGCCTCCAGGTCTCTACACTCCCATCCCTCTGCCCCCCTACCCACGCCCAATGTGCAGTTGGCCGGCTGGTGTCCTTAGAATCTCCTCTTGGTCCCCTGACCTCAGGTCTTTGCCAGGCGGCCACGATGAAAACCTGTACAGCCTCTGCTGTCCTCCTTCCCCTCTGCCGGGTTCCAGAAGCGCGAGGAGCTGGAGCAGGCGATGCGCTGAGAGACCCCCTCTCAGGGCACTGAAATCTGTTGTCCCACCAGGAAAACCCAAGCTGTGGCCAGCTTCCTGGCAGAAGCGAGCTCTTATCGCTTAGAAATGGTGCCCCAAACTGGCCTTTAATGTCATATCAGCCCTGGTGACACTGGATTCCACCCTGCAGCCTCTGGTGCCGTCATGCCTGACTGGAGGGAGGTCCAACCTTTCTCAGCCTCATGGTGGAAACAGGACTTGGGGACACGTTTTAGCCCGGCTTGGTTAGAGTGACGTATAAATGTGATCTCCTCTTACGGAGATGTCAGAATCACCAGGGGGCTTTTTCTTAAAATAAAATATTATAAATCCTTTTTTTTTTTTGATTAAAAAGTGAAGCCCATCCTGTGGCCTCTGTGCTGTGATGGCGCTTCTGTCCTTCACCCTCCTTCTCTTCTCGCTCATTTCCCGCCTTGCTGCGGGGAGGGAGGCCCCAGCCAGGCTCAGCGGGGTGCAAATTCTAGCAAAGGTTCCGCAGGGGGATTCAGAGCAAGGCACGCTTCAGAAAGTGCTGCTGTGTGGTGTCCTGGCGTCGCTCTGTTTGCACCAGGGGAGGGCCGGGTCATTCAGATGCCCCGCCCGGCCTGTGTCTCCAGGGAGTGAAGGCCTGGGAAAGCAGAGAGAAAAAAAGAGGTGGTTGCTGGGAGTTGGAGGGGCAATTTGTGTCCATGGAACCCACTGAGCTATTTGGCCCATTGGTCAATGAAACCTTTGACCTCATTCCTCAGGACTCTAAACATTTGAAGCCTCGACCTTCTTCTGGGTCTCAGAATTCAACAATTTTACTATGGGTTAGGCTCATAGCAAACGTTTTTTTCGAGTTTCTGGGTCTGCCAACAGCCCAGGTAGAATAGGAAGAAGGAAGGAGGAAGGGACAAGGAAGGAGAGGACAGCACAGCTCTTTTGGATTTTCACGGAGAATTTATTTATTTTTAATTATTCATAGTAGGCTTTTATTTCAGACACTGCTATAGAAATGTACACAGTACAAAGTAAGCGTCACCCTCCTTGAGCACCTGCCCCCAAGCCAAGCCCCTCCCTGGGTGCCCACTGTTAATGCGCTCACTGGAAATCGCGCATCTCTCAGGCCCCGCGTCCCTGCGCTTGTCCCCACCCTGCTCACCCGGCTGCCGGGCTCCGGGGCCCTGCCCCACCTGCCATCCCGGTTCTGCTTTCTCAGCGCTGCCCTGTGCACAGTCCGGGAGAGCCAGCAACCAGCCTTGGAGCCCGGAGGTGACTCATCCCACCGTTCCTCCTGGGTGAGGTCACCCCTCTGGGGCCAGAGCAGGAGCAAGGAGAGTGATTCAGGTGCTCTTCTCCTTATTTGTCCAGTGTGGAACCAGGCCAGCCTACTCCCGGAAAGGGTTTAGTAAGGATGAGCTGTTTCACTCACCTGAGCGTGTCTCTGGTCTGGGGTTTCTTAAACACTTGGCTCATATGACTGCTAAAGTCAGATCAGGGTCGTGGACAGGGTGCCAGACTCCGAGCCCATTGGTCAGTCAACAGCTACTGACTGAGCTCCAACTCTGTGTGGGTGCTCAGGCATGGGGTGTAGTGGAGGCCAGAGAAACAGGCACCCAGAGCTCACGTGTTGGGGGACATGTGGGTGAAAGGAAGACAGAAAGTAATCATGGAAACAGAGAAGACATTTTAGACACCTGTCACTGCCATACAAAAAATACAGTCGAGTGAGCTGATGACACCTTGCAGGGTGACTAAGAATCAGCAGACTTGGGGCCACTGTGTGACACAGGACAGGCACAGCCGTCAGTTCCCCCTGCTGCCCGGTGGAGATGTTAGTCCAGGCTGCCTCATGTCTCCTCCGCAGAGGGCAGGGGTGGTTGCAGCACATTGTTCTGTGGCTAGCTATTCTCAGAGCGCCTCTTCTGTGCATGCCACCTTCAGAAAGGGAGATCTCTGTTAAAAATCCTTCAGCAAACAATGGGCAAAGCTGCAGAGAGCACAGAACAGCAGGAAGGGGAACCCAGCCTCAAAAGCAATGCCTTCTGGACAAGTGGCTTTGTGCCCTCTGGGCCTTTGCAGAGAGCGCTGGTGAAAGGAAGGGCAGGGGGTTCTCCTGGTGAGCGGCCGTAAACCACAGAGGCAGGGCAGAGCCGAGACACCGAGACACCGGGGGAGGGTGGGGGTGGAGGGAGGCGGCTCTGACAGAGGTGGCAGAAGCTCCGCGGGCCTGGGAAACCAGAGCCAAGCTGCAGCACACCGGCTGGCTGAACAGGCTTCTGTCCACCTGTCACACCCCAGCTCCACCAAGTAAATCCCCCTTGGTGCGGCTCTACCACAAACAGGGAGCTGACCTGGTTTGTTCAGTGCTCTCAGGGCTAGCCCTAAAGGGGACCTGAGTTCAGGCACCACCAGGAAAATCCTGCTTTGCAAAGACCAGTGTAACCCATGGAGCCAGAGGTGGAGGAAGGAGTGAGAGTCTCTGCCTTTCCCTCCCACGCAGTGCAGTGACTCATACGATTTCTTAGGTTTTCTTAAATTTACAAGTTCATACATCACTTAGAAAGTGAGCATAGTGCCTGGGGGCCTGGGACTCTGGGCTTTTTGCACTCCAACAAGCGTGGGATTGCGACCTCCAATCCATGTCAAGATTTTCCCATCTCAGCGAGGATGGGACACACATCTCAGCAGACAGCAGGATAGTACCTTTACTTTAAGGGGGAAAGGAGAGCTTCCTGGAAACCTCCTCTCCTGTCTGATTCATACTCATTTATAATGCAGGCAGGCTTAGGAACCGTGAATGACATATTAGTGCAAGAAAGCAAGCTGGCTAAACAGACTCGTATATCACTACTCTTGTGACACTCAATTATTCACACTTTAGAGGCTTGTAACTCTTCACAGGGAGCCAGGAAGGGCAGAGACAGAGGCAGCCTGGGGTGAGTGGAAGTGAATGAAGAGGTTGAAAGCGCCCAGCTGCACCACCTTCAATCTCTGAACCTTGGGCCTGCCGCTGGAGGAACATTCTGGATCAAATGGGTCTACATACACAGAGCAGGGCGCCTGCTCGGCAGCCGTGGGTGACGCTTCCCTGTTCTGTACTTTTCTAAAGAGTAGCAGGTGAGGAAAGTGGGAAGAGAGAGATGGGCAAAGAGGAAGGAGGGGCCGCAGTGACCTCTGAACCTCTGAAGTTTTCCTGCCAGGCCAGGAATCTTGGGAATTTGCCTGACACCCCCCCTCACACCCTCAGCACCACCACAATGGCAGAGCTCTGAATGCTCAGCCAGACCTTCCCATTTATAAACTGGACTGCAGCTCTTTGCCTCTGAGTTTCTCATCCCAGAGGCAAACTCAGAGGGGCTGGGGTGGGCAGGGGGCCGCCGTGCCCTGGGAGCTTGGCTGAGGTTTCCTGGCTGCTTCGCGCCGCCCCTCCCTCCTGCCATCCACTTGCTGTGGGAGGACGGATGGTGTGTGCTGTTCAGGGCGGGGGTCCCAGGGACAGGTCTCCCCTGCCAGACAGACCCATGCAATGACCAGAGGGGGGAGGGGGCCCTGGGATGTCCAGCACGTCCTTCTGCTTGGATTCTAGTGCAGAGGCACTTATAGAAAGGAAAGAGGCTTACCTGTTATGGAAAGCTGCAAAAGCCAATCCTTCCCGGTTCTACCCTAAACCTTTGCCTCTGTGCCCCCCCCCTCCTTGCAGTGGTGCCACTCGTAGTGATTTTAGCAAAATCCTTCCCTAAAGCTGGGGAGGGAGATATACTGTGTGAGGGCAAAGAATGGGCCAGGTGAAGGGCAAGAAGGGCCCTTCGTTTCCATTGTCAACTATCCCCCCTCCCACCAGCCCAGTCTCGGGGCAAACCAAATGGCCCTTGGTCTGGGACTGCCTCCCTGCTCCCTCAGCTGCCTGGAGATGTCCATCACCCTTTACAAGGGTCATTTACTCTGGAACCCTGACCTGGCCATGCTTTGAAGCAGAGGTGACCCTGCCCTCTTTTTTGCCACCTCTCCCAAAGCAGCAGAACACACTTCCATGCTTGCTGTCACTCAGAGATCAGACAACTCCTTTCTACATCCCTCTCATACTTTGTTGGTGTCTTGTACTTCTTTATGTCCCTGGCACTTAGCTGAATGGACATCCAATGCATGCTTTTTGTGTGAGAAAATTTGCTCACCTGTGAAAACGAGTCAAGGGGAAGGAGAACCAGCAAAGGGCTGGGGACCCTACAGTGCTGCTTTCTGGTTACGTGACCCAGGGAGAGTAAACGAACCTTCCAGAGCCTCACCTGTTTACTGGAGAGATGTCTATCTCAGCGTTATGATTAAAGTTAAGTGAAATAGTGTTAAGTGCAATAATAAAATACTACAATTCAGTGCCATGTGCCAGGCACCGTAACCAGCCTGAGGAATCAAATATCAAATTAAATAGGAGAGGAGCATGGGTAGACCTCAAGGAGTGCATTTGCATGGCAAAGCCCCTGGGGAGTGCTTGGTACAAAGAACCATGTCCAATCTATGCACATTAAAGGCCTGTGGTCTGGAAGCCAAAGCTAACCCAGCAGCCAGTGCGAACTAATGCCTCGTGAGGGTTCATGGTGGAAGTTCCAAGGACAACAGCGAGCCCACAAGAGTGCCTCCTTTTTCTCCTCCCAATTGCCCAAGAAGGCACTTCCTTCGCATTGTAGAAAGGACTAGACATTTCTCCACTTTATGACTAAAAGAAATTAAACAAAATTATAGAAATTCATCCTTGGACTTCTAGAAAATACTAGTGTTGTGTTCATTTTGTTGCTAGAAAGAGATTAAGAGATATTCTTGGGAAATTTTGGCCTGAGGTCCTGAACCATTTAGCCAAGTCCTAAGCCTTTATGGTGGCAAATATGTTCCAACCTCCCCTAAAAAATGTCTGCATCAGTCAAGCATGGATACATTCACAAGGAGAGTGAGAAAAACATTACTCTAAGCATTACTTAGTACTAAGGGTTTTATTCTGAACTTCAAAGGCTCACAGGGGTCTCCTGTGGGCCTTGGGATTGGCTTGTTTTCAAGGATGACCCTTCGGCTGTGCCCAGGTGAAAGCTCAAGCTGCATGCCCTTGCATCTCAAAGGGTTACACACAGCAGTCTCCGGACCTTCCCAGCCTAATCCCTTCTGGAGAAGAGGGATATGAAACGAGGAGTCATGATCCTCAGGGAGCTGGAGCAGTGTTCCTGAGGGATTTATTGATCTTGGAGTTTAAATGCATTTGCAAAAGCTCAAAGACTTTTTCATCCTCCTGTTTTGAAGAGCCAGGCCTTTCACAGTGGTCCTTGGGAGGTGATGGGGGTGAGGAGGTGTGAGAACCTCCTGGAGAGTTTTGAAAAATGTTTTTGTCACCTGCATCACCCATCCTAATTCTCTGAGGGCGGGAGGGAGGAGGAAAGGGCAAGGTGAGATTCCAGGCTTTACTCTCCAACTATCTAAGGCGTTGTCTCCACCCTCCCCAAATCCTAGACACATTTTTAATATATTTTTAATGGTTTAATTTAAATATAGTTTATATACAGTATTATATTGGTTTTATGTGTACAACATAGTGATTTGACAATTATATGTATTACTATACGTTCACCATGATAAATGTAGTTACCATCTGTCACCATGCAAAGCTATTACAATATTATTGGGAACATGGATAGACCTAGAGGTATTGTGCTAAATGAAATAAGTCAGACAAATAAGTGAAATAAATAAGACAAATACAGTATGATTTCACTTAGATGTGGAATCTGAAAAAGAAAAACAGACAAAACAAAACTAGACTCAAACACAGAAGGAGAACAGGCTACTGGTTCCTGGGGTGGGGAGAGGGTGGGTGAAATGGGTGAAGGGGACAAAGAGGGACAAACTTCAAATTATAAAACAAACTAGTTTTATAAATGGGACCGTTTTTACAAACAGGGACCCTTTTTTATTTCTTATTTTTCACAGAATGGGCTCTGGATTTTGCCAGACCTGGATTTTAATCCAGATCCACCACTTGTTTGTTGCTCCTTTTCCTCAGCCCCTCCCCACGGCCGCTGGCCAGGAGGACCATAGAGATAAGCGACCACATACTGTCTGGTACCTAAGAGCCCCCGTGAAGGCCCCAGGACCAGGGACACAGAGGACCATGCAGCTGGGAAGGCAGCGGGGCCGAGGCTGCACCGTGAGGGAGCATCACACAAGTCCTCCGAGGTGAATCAGTGTGAGAGCTGGGATCCCACTGGTGCCCCGGGGGACTGCAGAGGGACGCCAAGGAGCCCCAGGGTGACCCAGGGCTGGGGGAGCCCCTGGCGTGTGTGTGCTCTTGGTGCTAAAAACAGGACAGTCCTGGGCGAACGGGACAAGGTGGCCACCTATGCCGTTTTCATCTTCCTGGGGGGGAACTGGGGACGAAGCCCAAGGAGGATCACTCTCCCAGGACAGAGAAACTTGGTTCAGAAAGGTCTTTAAAACAGCAAATGTGAGCCTGCCGCCAGCAGAGCCCCAGATGGGTGAATGGGGCAGGCGGGAGCTGGGAGGTGAGGCAGGTGGTCTGCTCTAGGCACTCCTTTTCTTTCTTCACGCCCTTTTCATTCAAATTTTACCTGGAGAAGGTAAAGAAAAGAACAGAACTGCCTGGACCCCCACCGGGAGCAGGGGATTAGGCGACCCCACGCAGCTCCCTTTGTGGGGAACGGACAGTCCTCCTTGGGCCAACTCCCAGGAGGGCCTATTTGTCCTGCCTTTTTCCTGGCCAAACAGGATTTGTCTGCAGCCTGTGGAAGGACGGGGTCAAACCAGCGTGGACCCCAGCAAGGACCCTCCTGTCTCCTTAGCTTGCCCCCTCTCCCTTGCCTTTCCAACTCCTGATAAATGAATGCCTTTCTTCACCCCACTTATTTCTTTCTTTTTCACCTTCCTCTTTCTCTCCATCACTGTGCCCTGATGAATAAAGAGCTTAGCCCTTGCTGCAGGCCTTCTCCTTGTCTTAGAAAGTCTTAAACTTTTAAGGGCAAGACAGCTTTTCACATAGGAAATGTTCGCTTTCATTCCTTTTCACAGTCCCCTGCAGGTGGGCAGGTAAATAAGTGGCACAAAGAATATACAAATAAAAAAAGAAGACCGTTTTTAACAAGAGCGGCATGTGACGACAAGTGAGGAGAGAGAGTAAGAGAGGGAGATGTTCAGACTTTTAATTTATTTACAAGTTCCTTCTCTTAAACATTTTTAATTTTGTCAGGCCCTTGGGTGAAACAGAATGCAGCCTGAGCTCATTGCCCGGGTCTTCAGGAGAGAAGGCAGTTGCCAGGAGGGGCTACCTCACTCCAGCTCCTAAGGAAGTCCCATTAATCTAGGGAGTGAGGTCAGAGCAGTGAGAAGCAAGAAAGTGGACCGGAGGCGTCATTTAGATGAACTTTCTCTGTCACTCCATCTAGCCGGCATCTGTTCTGCCTCGTGGAAAGCAAATTTCTCTCTAGAATCCTGATGAGGGACCAGAGGAAGGAGCCAGTTTTACTGAGCATCTACAGTGTGCCAAGCACTTTCCATAAATTATCTCATGGATTCATAAAAATCCAGTTTGATGATATCCTTTTTGGGTAGAATGAGGTTCTATAAATAATTCACCTAATGAATAATTCACCCCCATGTGAAGTAGAACCAGAAACTAATTGACACTCTAGCTCTTAAGCCTGTGATCCTCTTTACATTATATTATGCTACAGTGATTACTAGGATAAAGGGGATAAAAGAGTCAGAGTAGAAAAGAAGAAGGAACTTTTAAAATTAGAACCATCTTTGTAAATATTGTGGATTTGCTGAGGGCTTTGGGCTCAAAGCTGGCTTATGCAATTTTAGGGCAGTCCCATGAAACATTTTGAATGCCAGCTATTCCTCGTTTAGCTAAATTTATATTCTATTGATTTAAACTCTTCAAACCTATTTATAATGTCATCAGCCTGTATTATATCTTGGGTTAATGAATTCTTTGTTTATTTATTTTTATTCTAAAAGTAGTACTTGCTTTTTTTGTCCTGCAACTGCTTTTTCTAAGTTTCAAGGAAATACTTTTCATTCAAATATTCCAAAATGTTCACCTTCTCTGAGATGTCCATGGTCTCTTAAATTTCAAACATATTCTCTTTTAAGCTTTCATCTTCCAAACCAGAGGTTCCCTCTTTCTTGTCTGGCCTAGCTGATTCTCTGGGCCTATGGAAACGCCGCCCTTCTTATCCCCTTCTTATCCCCTTCAATGTGACATTTTGTGCCAATAATATCTCCAGACAGTGTCTCTACTGTGGTGTTTGATTGAACCTCTGGTTAATAAGATGCTTATTGATTTGTTGAAGGCCAGCTGGGCATACAATTATACTAAAAAGTCTTCAATTCCCGCTCTGTTCTTTGGGATAATCATGAGAGAGCTCAGACAGGGCCATTCTTCCCCAAGAAAGCCTTTTGATCACTTCGCCAGGGTGTGTGGGGCAGAGGGCTGATGGCCACCGAACGCTTATGCTGGGCAGGCCCTGCTGGGCTGACCACTGACCACGGCTCGGTGGCTGCCATGTGTCAGCCCCACCAGACAGTGTCAAAGGCAGGCTCTGGACAAATGACACTTTCTTACAAGTCTCAGGGCTTCAGTTGCCCCTGAATACTGGAAAAAATCAATGACCAAGGTGAGCTGAATATCAGCAGATTGATTGATCAATCTGAAATTGGTCATTTACTCCTCAATCTGGAGGGCAGGACTATGGGGTAGCGCCTCCTGCCCACACCAGCCCTGGGATGAGGAAAAGCAAACGACCCAGTGATTCTCTGTCTCCTCTGGGCTGGGGCTAGGGCCACCCGCTCCTTGAGCCCTCAGAGGCCCCTCATATAAACAGGTCCTCAGTCATCCCCTGTCAGGGGCTGCAGGCCGGTGTTTAGCATGTGCACCCCAACAGGGTGGCGTATTCTCCAGTGACACCCAAGTTTGGGAGACAGTCAGCGGGAGGGATTGGTTTTTCCGATCTAGGAGTGTGTATTTGGGTTCCTTGGGCTAAACTCATTAACTCCTTTCCAGAACAAGTGAATCCAAATTAAATGTGGGAGATCCTAGTGTTGTGGACTGCCTTGTGCCCCCCAAATGCCTGTGTTGAAGTCCGACGAGCCCTTAGTACCACAGAATGTGAGTTTCTATGGGAATAAGGTTATTGCCAAAATAATTGTTTAGGTTGAGATATGGCCGTACTGGAGTAGGGTCATCCCCTGATCCAATGTGACTGCTGTCCTTATAAAAAGGGGAAATTAGGACACAAACACAAGGGGGAGAACACCAGGTGGAGATGAAGGCAGAGAGCAGTGGGGTGCTCTTGCAAGTCAAGGGATGCTGAGGATGGCCAGCAGACACCAGCAGCTGTGGGGGAGGCTGGAGCAGATTCTTCCTCACGGCCTTCAGGAGGAGCGCCCTGCTGACGCTGATCTCCAACTTCTACCATACGTATTGTACGACAATACGTTTTTGTTGTTGAAGCCCTCCAGTCTGTGGTACTTAATTACTATTGCCCTCGCAAACTGACAGACCCGGGTTAGACCATTTTCCTGGCTTTGGAACGTCCCAGAGCCTTTCACAGAAAATAAATTTCTGTGTGATGATTTCCAAATTTGACTTTGGAACAGTTTTTTTTAGGAGGAATAACATTTACAGGAATGCACTCCAGGAAACACTGTTCAGATTCTCTTAGGAGTCTGGTCTAGGTTCACCAAAACTACCTTAGAAAGAGAAGATGCTGTTTCAAAACCGCCACCTGAGACTTAGGTTATCTTGGCAGCCAAGTCACTACACTTCTGCGTGGCTCACGTCCACCTCTGTGCAGCCAGATCAGGCAGCCTCCTCGGCGCCTGGCCCAGGGTGTGGTGCACTGCCAGGGCTCTGCAGCTGTCAGGGGGAACACCTCTACTGCTGTTTGCAGGAACTGCACCCTGGACAAGGCCGGGCTGGGGTGCGGTGGCACTGGGGTCTCCTGTCAGTTCTGCTGTGGAGCCTGGGACACAGGGGTGGGGACTGTGGGCTGGGGAAAGCAGCCCTTGATGTTTGGCTTGAATCCAGTGACAGTAGCATGAGCCAGGCCCCTTTCCGAGAGCCCTCCAGGACCACCAGAGGCAGGGTTTCCAACAGGCAGGTTCATGTGGGCCTGAGGACTAGCCACTGAATGTCAGCCTCCAGCAGCCCTAACTGTCTGCTCTTCATCCAGGCTCTGCATTAGTGGTTATGGCCGCAGCTTCCAGAAAGAAACCTTGGCCTGTGGGATGTATGGGCAGGGGGCAGGGTGGACAGCCTGGAAAATGGTGGCTGTGAGCTGAAAATAACACATACGCAGGCAGGGAGTGTCACTTCCTAAATCCTACCTCGGGATGGATCTGGCAGTAAGTGGGAGGAGCAGGAGATGTGAGGGCAAAGGGGTGAGGGACATGAATTGTTATACAGCAAATACCCCGCCTCTAAAAAGCACCCAACTGTACTCTGGGCTCCTGAGTTTCCCTCACAACAGTTGTGAAACCTATTTATACCAGGCACACCTAGTGGAGGAGGAGAGAGGGTGGACAACAAGGTTCGGCAGCAATATAGTCGTGAGATACGTGCTGTCACCTCAGATTAATAATCTCTCCCTGGGCCCCACCCCCCTGAGTCCAGAGAAGAAAGGAAAGAGAGGTGGCTTCTGGCTGTGAGGGTGGAGGGTGGGCATGAGGAGGCTGAGGAAAGGAAGGCTGGAGGGGCAGGTGAAGGCCAGACTGCCAGGGTCTGCAAAGTCCCAATCTGTGTATCTGCAAAGGATTTCAGGTCATATTCCCAGGGCTGTGGGGAAGTGAAGTTCTTTGCACAAATGTGTGACGTGTCAGAGCAAGGCTTCTGATGGCTTGGAGGGGCTGAGACTAGAGGTGGGGACCCCCAAAGTTACAAAGACGGGGAGCTCTGGGATGCCTCACTGAGGGTGGTGTGCTGCAGAAATCACTACAAAACCCCAGAACCTAAGAAGCTAGCAGGTCCCTCCCTGCACCTGCTGAAGGAGCTAGACTTAAAGGGACTGACCACACAGCTCCAACAGGAATTTGGAGCAACCAGACTTTCATCTATTGCTGGTGAGAGGCCTTTCACCACAAGAGGACACAGGGAAAGGGTGACCCAGCTCCTACTTGCTTCTAAAAGACGCAGACTCAAAACTCTGATCGAGGTCTTTCTAAAAACTACAATAATGTGTTTCAAAGTGGTTATAAAAGTGCTATAGAAAACAATTTGGAGATTTTTATAGTTTAACATATACCTACCCTATCACTCAGCATTCTTGCTTCTTGGATTTACCAGAAAAAATAAAAGCGTATGTCCTCAAAAGGCCTTCTACAAAAACGTTCATAGTGGTCCATATGGACAAAAATGTTCATATTTATTCCCAAAAGTCAAAGTCTCCATCAACAGGAGCATGGATAACACATTGGGTGCAGTCATGCAATGGAATACTACTTAGAAATAAAAGGGAGGGTACTGATGTGTACAGCATCCATGAAGGTCACAGACCCATGAACAAGGCCGGATGTAAGTATTTCCTGTGTGAGCCTGTTTATATGATGTTTAAGAATAGGCACAACCAATCCAGTGTGATAGAAATCAGAGCAGTGCTGTCTCTAGGGGTGGGGGTTCACTGGAAAAGGGCAGGAGGGAACTCACCGGGATAATGGAATTCTTCCATGTTTTATTTGGGTGATGAGCATACCATAGAACCACAGAGCACTTTTTATGTCCAGCATCTGGCAGGAATAGTGTTTGTAGGAACATCCCCTGGGAACTGTTCAGATTCCTTCTTCCGTGTCTAAAGTTGGTTCATCAAACACACCTATCAGAAAGAGAAGAGGGTACTGTTTCAAAGCCACCAACTGAGATGCACATTGTGGGTGCCGACAGCCAGATCCCTTACCTTCTCCAGACCTCGGTTTCCATGTATGTGCAGCCAGAGCAGGCAGTCCGCTCAGACACTAGCACAGGGCATAGTACATCACAGTGACTTTTCTCAATAAAGAAAATCTGGCTAAAATATTAAGCAAACTCCAACTTCCAGTTCCTAATCCAGCATGTGAGATGCTTAGCAGTTGCCACTCTGTCCTAACAACAACTAAAGAGCTGGACTGAAAAATCAACAATTCTTCTTAGATCCGTAAGAGAAGTGAGGTCACCGGGCAAACTGCTGCTCCCAAAATTGGAGAAATCGACAGGTGAATGCAGAGAATCACAGTTTACTAGAACAGAAACCCATGAGCTGAAACCTCAGGAACCAGTGTTGGGGTGGAAAAACCCCAACTGCAATCAATGAATTCCTGGAGGCTCAGGGTGGACAATTTTGAGAATTAAAAATTCCACTCCTGTGAATTTTAGCTCCTGGAGCTCTACCATGTTCTCACAGTGAATATTGGAAAAAAATCCCTTTGTGCAAAAAGATCCCTTTGTGCTTCCGGCAGGGGAAGGGGCAAAGGAAACTTTAAAAAATATGCCAGAAGGCTCTGTTCTTTTTAACAAGTTCTGTCCTCAGGAGAAACTAGTTAACCAGGCTCTAACCTGCTGGTTTTTCTTTCTTTTTTTTTTAATTAAGGTATTATTGACATACACTGTTATGAAGGTTTCACATGAAAAACAATGTGGTTACTACATTTACCCATATTATCAAGCCCCCACCCATACCACAATGCAGTCACTGTCCTTGGGTGTAGTAAGATACCACAGATTCACTGTTTGCCTTCTCTGTGCTATACTGTTTTCCCCGTGATTCCCCCACACCATGTGTACTAAACATAATACCCCTCAATCCCCTTCTCCCACCCTCCCCACTGGCCTTCCCATACCGCTCCCCTTTGGTAACCACTAGTCCCTTCTTGGGTTCTGTGAGTCTGCTGCTATTTTGTTCCTTCAATTTTGCTTTGTTGTTATACTCCACAAATGAGGAAAATCATTTGGCACTTGTCTTCCTCTACCTGGCTTATTTCACTGAGCATAATATCCTCCAGCTCCATCCATGCTGTTGCAAATGGTAGGATTTGTTTCTTTCTCATGGCTGAATAGTATTCCATTGTGTATATGTACCACCTCTTCTTTATCCATTCATCTACTGATGGACACTTAGGTTGCATCCATATCTTGGCTATTGTAAATAGTGCTGTGATAAACATAGGGGTGCATATGTCTTTTTGAATCTGAGAAGTTGTATTCTTTGGGTAAATTCCAAGGAGTGGGATTCCTGGGTCAAATGGTATTTCTATTTTTAGTTTTTTGAGGAACCTCCATATTGCTTTCCACAATGGTTGAACTAGCTTACATTCCCACCAGCAGTGTAGGAGGGTTCCCCTTTCTCCGCATCCTCGCCAGCATTTGTTGTTCTTAGTTTTTTCGATACTGGCCATCCTTACTAGTGTGAGGTGATATCTCATTGGGGTTTTAATTTGAATTTCTTTATGATTAGCGATGTGGAGCATCTTTTCATGTGCCTTTTGGCCATCTGAATTTCTTCTTTGGAGAATTGTCTTTTCATATCCTCTGTCCATTTTTTAATCGAGTTATTTGCTTTTTGGGTGTGATTTCTTCATGTATTTTGGATGTTAAACCCTTGTCGGATATGTCATTTACAAATATATTATCCCATACTTGTAGGATGCCTTTTTGTTCTGTTGATGGTGTCCTTAGCTGTACAGAAACTTTTTAGTTTGATGTAGTCTCATGTGTTCATTTTTGCTTTTATCTCCCCTGCTCGAGGAGATGTGTTCAGGAAGAAGTTGCTCATGCTTATATTCAGATTTTTGCCTATGTTGTCTTCTAAGAGTTTTATGGTTTCATGACTTACATTCAGGTCTTTGATCCATTTTGAGTTTACTTTTGTGTATGGGGTTAAACAATAATCCAGTTTCATTCTCTTGCATATAGCTCTCCAGTTTTGTCAACACCAGTTGTTGAAGAGGCTGTCATTTCCCCATTGTATGTCCATGGCAACTTTAACATATATTAATTGACCATATATGCTTGGGTTTATACCAGGGCTCTCTAGTCTGTTCCATTAGTCTATGGTTCTGTTGTTGTGCCAGTACCAAATTGTCTTGAGTACTGTGGCTTTGTAGTAGAGGTTGAAGTTGGGGAGCATAATCCCCCCAGCTTTATTCTTCATTCCAAGGATTGCTTTGACTATACGGGGTCTTTTGTCATTCCACATGAATTTTCGAATGATTTGCTCTAGTTCATTGAAGAATGTTGTTGGTATTTTGGTAGAAATTGCATTGAATCTGTAGATTGCTTTAGGCAGGATGGCCATTTTGTCAATATTAATTCTTCCTAGCCATGAGCCTAGGATGTGTTTCCATTTATTGGTATCTTCTTTAATTTCTCTCAGGAGTGTCTTGTAATTTTCAGAGTATAGGTCTTTCACTTCTTTGGTTAGGTTTATTTCTAGGTATTTTATTCTTGTGGATGCAACTGTGAATGGAATTGTTTTCCTGATTTCTCTTTTGCTAGTTCATCATCAGAGTATAAGAATGCAACAGATTTCTGTGTTAAAATTTTGTATCCCACAACTTTGCTGAATTCAGATATTACATTGAGTAGTTTTCAAGTGGATTCTTTAGGGATTTTTATGTACAATATCATGTCATCTGCAAACAGGGACAGTTTAACTTCTCCCTGACAAATCTGGATGCCTTTTATTTCTCTGTGTTGTCTAATTGCCATGGCTATGACCTCCAGTACTATGTTGAATAAAAGTGGGGAGAGTGGGCATCCTTGTTTTGTTCCCAATCTTAAATGAAAAGCTTTCAGCTTCTCGCTGCTAAGTATAATGTTGGCTGTGGGTTTGTCATATATGGCCTTTTTAATGTTTAGGTAGAATGCTTTTTCAGCATCAATGGAGATGATCATGTGGCTTTTGTCCTTCTTTTTGTTGATGTGGTGGATGATGTTGATGGATTTTCAAATGTTGTACCATCCTTGCATCCCTGGGATGAATCCCACTTGATCATGATGGATGAGATCTTTTTGATGTATTTTTGAATTCAGTTTGCTAATAGTTTGTTGAGTATTTTTGCATCTATGTTCATCAGGGATATTGGTCTGTAATTTTCATTTTTTGTGGTGTCTATGCCTCGTTTTGGTATTAGAGTGATGCTGGCCTCATAGAATGAATTTGGAAGTATTCCCTCTTCTTCTACTCTTTGGAAAACTTTAAGGAGGATGGATATTAGGTCTTCACTAAATGTTTGGTAAAATTCAGTGATAAAGCCATCTGGTCTAGGGATTTTGTTCTTAGGTAGTTTTTTTGATTACCAATTCAATTTCTCTGGTAGTAATTGGTCTGTTCAGATTTTTTGTTTCTTTCTGGGTCAGCCATGGAAGGTTGTATTTTTCTAGAAAGTTGTCCATTTCTTCTAGGTTATCCAGTTTGTTGGCATATAATTTTTCACAGTATTCTCTAACAATTCTTTGTATTTTTGTGTTGTCCGTAGTGATTTTTCCTTTCTCATTTCTGATTCTGTTTATGTGTGTAGACTCTCTTTTTTTCTTGATAAGTCTGGCTAGGGGTTTATCTATTTTGTTTAGTTTCTCAAAGAACCAGCTCTTGCTTTCATTGATTCTTTCTTTTGTTTTATTCTTCTCTATTTTATTTATTTCTTCTTTAACTTGTATTATGTCCCTCCTTCTACTGACTTTGGGCCTCATTTGTTCTTCTTTTTCTAGTTTGGTTAATTGTGAGTTTAGACTGTTCATATGGGATTGTTCCTCTTTCCTGAATAGGCCTGTATTGCAATATACTTTCCTCTTTGCACGGCCTTCACTGCGTCCTACAGATTTTCCGGCGTTGAATTATTGTTGTCATTGTATTAGTGGCCTTGTATATGATCTATTCTTGAAAATATTCCCTGTGTGCTTGAGAAGAATGTGTATCCTGTTGCTTTTGGATGGAGTGTTCTGCAGCTGTCCATTAGATCCATCTTTTCTAATATGTTGTTTGCCTCTGTCTCTTTATTTTCTGTCTGGTTGATCTGTCCTTTGGAGTGAGTGGTGTGTTCAAGTCTCCCAAAATGAATGCATTGCATTCTACTTTCGCCTTTAATTCTGTTAATATTTGTTTCACATATGTAGGTGATCCTGTGTTGGGTGCATAGTTATTTACAATGGTTATATCCTCTTGTTGGACTGACCCCTTTGTCATTATGTAATGTCTTTCTTTGTCTCTTGTGACTCTTTGTTTTGAAGTCTATTTTGTCTGATACAAGTACTGCTACTCCTGCTTGTTCTATTAGTTGCATGAAATATGTTTTTCCATCCCTTTACTTTCAGTCTGTGTATGTCTTTGGGTTTGAAGTGAGTCTCTTGTCGGCAGCTTATAGATGGGTCTTGCTTTTTTATCCATTCAGTGACTCTACTTTTTTTGATAGGTTCATTCAGACCATTTGCATTTAGGGTCATTATCAATAGGTATGTACTTATTGCCATTGAAGGCTTTAGATTTGTGGTTACCAAAGATTCAAGGGTTAATTCCCTTACTATCCAACAGTCTAATTTAACTCACTTCATATGCTATTACAACACAACCTAAAGATTTTTTTTTCCTCCATTCTTTCTTTGTTATGAATCATAATCTGTACTCTTTGTCTATCTCTTGGGTGACGTCTATTCAGCCTTAGGAATACTTCCATCTATAGGAGTCCCTCCAAAATACACTGTAAAGGTGGTTTGTGGGAGGTAAATTCTCTCAGCTTTTGCTTGTCTGAAAATTGTTTAATCCCTCTTTCAAATTTAAATGATAACCTTGCTGGGTAGAGTATTCTTGGTTCAAGTTCCTTCTGCTTCATTGCATTGAATATATCATGCCACTCCCTTCTGGCCTGTAAGGTTTCTGTTGAGAAATCTGATGATAGCCTGATGGGTTTTTCTTTGTATGTGATCTTTTCTCTCTCTCTAGCTGCTTTTCAAAGTCTGTCTTTATCCTTGATCTTTGCCATTTTAATTATTATATGTCTTAGTGTTGTCTTCCTTGGGTCCGTTGTGTTGGGAGATCTGTGCATCACGATGTCTTGAGAGACTATCTCCCTACCCAGATTGGGGAATTTTTCAGCAATTACCTCCTCAATGACACTTTGCATCCCTTTTTCTCTCTGTTCTTCTTCTGGTACCCCTATTATGTGAATATTGTTCCGCTTGGATTGGTCACACAGTTCTCTCAATTTTCTTTAATTCTTACAGATTCTTTTTTTCTCTCTGTGCCTCAGCTTCTTTGAATTCCTCTTCTCTAATTTCTATTCCATTTACCGTGTCTTCTACTACATCTAATATGCTTTTAAATCTCTCCATTGTATGTTTCATTTCAGATATGGAATTTCTTAATGATTGAATCTCCATCTTAAATTTGTTCCTGAGTTCTTGAATATTTTTCTGTACCTCCATAAGCATGTTTATGATTTTTATTTTGAACTCTCTTTCAGGACAATTGGTGAGTTCAGTTTCATTTGGCTCTTTTTCTGGGGTTTGTGAGATTTTGGTCTGAACCATGTTGTTTGGATGTTTCATATTTCTGTGTGGTGCCCTCTAGTGCCCAGAAGCTCCAGTCTCTGGAGCTGCTCAGTCCCTAGAGTGAGGTTGGGGGTCATAGGGGAGTGGAGCTGATGCCTGGGGGGAGGAAAATCTGTTTCCTGATTCCCGTCTGCTCTGCCTGTCTCCTGTATCAGAGCCAGTGGGCCAAGTATACAGGTGTAAGCCTCTGTGCTTGGCATCTCTAGCTGTTGTAGGTGGGGCTTCCCTCTGCCTTGCCTGAAGCCAGAGCAGTGACTGCCAGTTTGGAAGCTAGTGCTGTCAGGCCAGGAGGAAGGCCCAGCAGGCAACATATGGCAGTGGGGGGCCTTGGAGCTGAGTAGCCAGCCAGGGGGGTGGAGCGCCTGAAGGTCCCCAAAGTTCCCAGTCTGCTGAGCAGAGCACGTACAGACAACCTTGTCCCCCTATCCCTTCTCCTGTGCAGCAAGCTCCGTGTAAACTCCACCCCTTCAGCAGCCCTCTTGCTGCTAGGAAGCCTCTCAGACTGCCTACCTTTCCCTTGTCCCAAAGCGGCCAGGTGTGGATTCTGTCCTCCACAAATGGCCAGAATCTGTCTCTCAAGCACCCCACCTGTCCTAGCTCCCCATCCTCCAGAGCCCCACACAGTGTAGGTTTCAGCTCTCAAAGCAGATCTCCAGGGTTAGGTGTTCAGCAGTGTCAGGCTTCCACCCCCTACCCCACTCAGTTTCTCTTCCTCCCACAGTGAGCTGGGGTGGGTGAAGCGCTCGCGTCCCGCTGGATCAAGGCTTTCTCATACGTTACCCTGTTTCGTGAGGTCTGCTCTGTTCATAAGATCTGTATGCAGTCTGATGCAGCCTTATTTCCTGTTGCTATTTTAGGGTTAGTTGTTTTAACTATATTTTCACACCATCTGTGGTTTTGGGAGGAGTTCTCTATCTCACCTCTCACGCCACCATCTTGAATCCTCCAACACCATAATATTTGAGTTATTTATTATTATATAAAAAGCAGGCTAAGATGACATCAATATATGAAGTATTATCTGGACTAGGGGTTGGCAAACATTTTCTATAAAAACCACCTCATAAATATTTTTTGGCTTGTGGGTTACACATATCTGTAGTTCTGTTGTTGTAGCATAAAGGCAGCCATACAAGTAAGTAAATGAATGAGTATGGTTGTATTCTAATAAAATTTTATTTATAGGCACTAAAATGTGAATTTCATGTAATTTTCATGCACCACAAAATAGAATTCTCTTCTGATTTCTTTAACCAATAAAAATTGAAAAACATTCATTGAAAAAACTGATTTTTGTCAACCATTAAAAAGTAAAATTCATTCATCAAAAAGCACATGTCATTCATTGAAAAATAGCTTTCGTTCGCAAGCCATACAAAAACATGGGCAGGCTGGATTTCGGTCATACTCAGGATTTTGCCAACCAGTGGGCTACATGGTACAGGCCTTTCAAGATTCACTATCTCCCCAGCATAGTGTTTATGTAAAATTGTAACCAGTGTGAAGTTGGTTTCTCTAACTTCCTCTATAGCTCATCTACATGAGTAAGCCTGTAAGAACCCCAGAATTCCAGAACTCTGTGTATGGCTGTCCAGGAGGCCACAGGTGCATGGTGGCACCAGCCTGTTTTGTAGGCTGTGTGTGCAGAACGGCCTTGGATTTGGAGCTTGCTGATACCAGGCCATAGGGTCCCCACACCCAGGACTATCCCTCAGCCACAGGCCCTCACCTGGTAGTTATTCTGTCTTGGTTCTCTCTACACTTACTCAGGAAGAGGCTTGCCAAGAGCCAGCATTTAGACTCCTTAATCCTTATCATCATGTTATTCGGACAAGTTATGTATAAAAAAGTAGTTGAGCGCAGGGGCTCTGAATTGCCTGGGTTTGAAACTCTATCACTTTGAGCAACTTCGGCTGAGTTAGTTATCTTCTTTGTCTGCATTTCCTCAACTACATTGTGAAACAGGCTAACAGTCAATATGCAGAAAGGATTTATAATGTACTCAATACAATTTAGCTATTAATATTCCTGTTCTGGTTTTCTCCTCTCTCTCCATCCATGTGCAATGTTTATGAAGTGCTGGGCTCTCTGCTGTGGAGGGGGATGCAAAGCCAGGGAAAACTCAGCCCCCATCCTAGAGTCATCAGTCTATTCAAGATGGAAGGTTTTTCAGTTAGCTGTTGCCACATAATGAAACACCCCCAAACTTAGTAACTGAAAACAGTAAGCAGTTATTTGCTTACAACTCTGCAATTTGAGAAGGGTTCAGTGTAGACAGTTTGTCTCTGCTCCACATAACCTTGGCTAGGTGGCTTCCTGGAGCTGGAGTGTACACCATAGCTTCACTTACATGTCTGGCACCTCTGCTGGGGTGGCTGGAACAGCCAGGGACAGGCTGAGCCAAACCCTCTCTCCTCCAGACTTCTCTTTCCACGTGGCCTCTCTCTAGCAGGACAGTTGGATTTGTTTACATGGCAGCAGGCTTTCATGAAGGCAAAAACAGAAGCAGGAAGTCTCTTGAGGCCCAAGCCCAGAAGTCATATAGTGTGACTTCCTCCACACTGTATTGCCAAAGCAAATCACAGGTCCAGACCAGATATCAGGGGAGGTGAAATAGTCTCCATGTCTCGATGGAGGGAGTGTGCACCAAAATGGAGGAACTGTGGGAGTTCATTGTGCAGGTCTGCCACAAGGATGGATCAGACAGTGAGAACAACTGGGGAACAGGCACCCACCCTGGCTTCTTCACCTTTTATCACTAGAAGCTAGAACAATATTTTTGAAGATGTTCAAGAAATATTGATTTCTCTG
>JAVSCE010004836.1:0-11796 GCA_032199065.1 Smutsia gigantea
AAATAGTGCTGCAATAAACATAGGGGTGCATCTGTCTTTTTCAAATTGGGCTGTTGCATTCTTAGGGTAAATTCCTAGGAGTGGAATTCCTGGGTCAAATGGTATTTCTATTTTGAGTTTTTGAGGAACCTCCATACTGCTTTCCACAATGGTTGAACTAATTTGCATTCCCACCAGCAGTGTAGGAGGGTTCCCTTTTCTCCACATCCTCAGCCAACATTTGTTGTTGTTTGTGTTTTGAATGTTGGCCATCCTCACTGGTGTGAGGTGATATCTCATTGTGGTTTTAATCTGCATTTCTCTGATGATTAGCGATGTGGAGCATCTTTTCATGTGCCTGTTGGCCATCTGAATTTCTTCTTTGGAGAACTGTCTATTCATGTCCTCTGCCCATTTCTTAATTGGATTATTTGCTTTCTGTTTGTTAAGGTGCATGAGTTCTTTATATATTTTGGATGTCAACCCTTTATCAGATACGTTTTTTATGAATATATTCTCCCACACTGTAGGATGTCTTTTTGTTCTACTGATGGTGTCCTTTGCTGTACAGAAAATTTGCAGCTTGACATAGTCCCACTTGCTCATTTTTCCTTTTGTTTTCCTTGCCCAGGGAGATATGTTCATGAAGAAGTTGCTCATGTTTATATCCAAGAGATTTTTGCCTTTGTTTTTTTCTAAGAGTTTAGGGTTTCATGACTTACATTCAAGTCTTTGATCCACTTTGAGTTTACCTTTGTGTATGGGGCTAGACAGTAGTCCAGTTTCATTCACTTACATGTAGCTGTCCAGTTTTTCCAACACAGCTGCTGAAGAGGCTGTCATCTCCCCATTGAATATCCAAGGCACTTTTATCAAATACTAATTGACTGTATATGTTTGGGTTAATGTTTGGATTTTCTATTCTGTTCCACTGGTCTGTGGGTCTGTTTTTGTGCCAATACCAAATTGTCTTGATTACTGTGGCTTTGTAGTAGAGCTTGAAGTCAGGGAGTGTAATTCCCCCTGTTTTATTCCTCCTTCTCAGGATTGATTTGGCTATTCGGGATCATTTGTGGTTCCATATGAATTTTAGAATTATTTGTTCCAGTTCATTGAAGAAAGCTGTTGGTAGTTTGACAGGGATTGCATTGAATCTGTAGATTGCTTTAGGTAGTATAGCCATTTTGACAATATTTATTCTTCCTAGCCAAGAGCATGGGATGCATTTCCATTTGTTAGTGTCCTCTTTAATTTCTCTTAGGAGTGTCTTGTAGTTTTCAGAGTACAGGTCTTTCACTTCCTTCGTTAGGTTTATTCCTAGGTATTTTATTCTTTTTGATGCAATTGTGAATGGAATTGTTTTTCTGATTTCTCTTTCTGTTAGTTCATCGTTAGTGTATAGGAAAGCAACAGATTTCTGTGTGTTAATTTTGTATCCTGCTACTTTGCTGAATTCAGATATTCTAGTAGCTTTGGAATGGAGTCTTTAGGGTTTTTTATGTACAGTATCAGGTCATCTGCAAATAGTGACACTTTGACTTCTTCTTTACCAATCTGGATGCCTTTGTATGTCTTTGTTTTGTCTGATTGCTGTGGCTAGGACCTCCAGTACTATGTTGAATAACAGTGGAGAGAGTGGGCATCCCTGTCTTGTTCCCGATCTTAGATGAAAAGCTTTCAGCGTCTCGCCGTTAAGTATGATGTTAGCTGTGGGTTTGTCATATATAGCCTTTATGATGTTGAGGTACTTGCCCTCTATACCCATTTTGTTGAGAGTTTTAATCAGGAATGGATGCTGAATTTTGTCAAATGCTTTTTCAGCATCTATGGAGATGATCATGTGGTTTTTGTTCTTCTTTTTGTTGATGTGGTGGATGATGTTGATGGATTTTCGAATGTTGTACCATCCTTGCATCCCTGGGATGAATCCCACTTGATCATGGTGTATGATCCTCTTGATGTATTTTTGAATTCGGTTTGCTAATATTTTGTTGAGTATTTTTGCATCTACGTTCATCAGGGATATTGGTCTGTAATTTTCTTTTTTGGTGAGGTCTTTGCCCGGTTTTGGTATTAGAGTGATGCTGGCTTCATAGAATGAGTTTGGAAGTATTCCCTCCTCTTCTATTTTTTGGAAAACTTTAAGGAGAATCGGGGTTATTTCTTCTCTATATGTCTGGTAGAATTCAGAGGTGAATCCATCAGGCCCGGGGTTTTGTTCTTGGGTAGTTTTTTGATTACCAATTCGATTTCGTCGCTGGTGATTGGTCTGTTTAGTTTTTCTGTTTCTTGCTTGGTCAGTCTTGGAAGGTTGTATTTTTCTAAGAAGTTGTCCATTTCTTCTATGTTTTCCAGCTTGTTAGCATATAGATTCTCATAATATTCTCTTATGATTCTTTGTATTTCTGTGGGGTCCGTCATGATTTTTTCTTTCTCATTTCTAATTGTGTTTATCTGTGTAGATTCTCTTTTTCTCTTAATGAGTCTGGCTAGGGGTTAATCTATTTTGTTTATTTTTTCAAAGAACCAGCTCTTGGTTTCATTGATTTTTTTCTATTGTTTTATTCTTCTCAATTTTATTTATTTCTTCTCTAATCTTTATTATGTCCCTCCTTCTGGTGACTTTGGGCCTCATTTGTTCTTCTTTTTCCAATTTCAGTAATTGTGTCTTTAGACTATTCATTTGGGAATGTTCTTCCTTCTTTAAATAGGCCTGGATTGCAATGTACTTTCCTCTTAGAACTGCCTTTGCTGCATCCCACAGAAGTTGTGGCTTTGTGTTGTTGATGTCATTATTCTCCATATATTCTTTGATTTCTGTTTTGATTTGGTCGTTAACCCATTGATTAATTAGGAGAGTGTTGTTAAGTCTCCATGTATTTGTGAGCCTTTTTGATTTCTTTCTAAAATTTATTTCTAGTTTTATACCTTGGTGATCTGAGAAGTTGGTGGGTAGGATTTCAGTATTTTTGAAATTACTGAGGTTCCTTTTGTGGCCTAGTATGTGGTCTATTCTGGAAAATGTTCCATGTGCACTTGAGAAGAATGTGTATCCTGTTGCGTTTGGGTGCAGTGTTCTGTAGATGTCTGTTAGGTCCATCTGTTCTAGTGTGTTGTTCAGTGTCTCTGTGTCTTTACTTATTTTCTGTCTGGTTGATCTGTCCTCTGGAGTGAGTGGTGTGTTGAAGTCTCCTAAGATGAATGCATTGCTGTCTATTTCTTCCTTTAATTCTGTTAGCATTTGTCTCACATATGCTGGCGCTCCTGTGTTGGGTGCATATATATTTATAATGGTTATATCTTCTTGCTGGACTGACCCCTTTATCATTATGTAATGTCCTTCTTTATCTTTTGCTACTTTCTTCGTTTTGAAGTCTATTTTGTCTGATACAAGTACTGCAACACCTGCTTTTTTCTCTTTGTTGTTTGCATGAAATATCTTTTTCCATCCCTTCACTTTTAGTCTGTGTATATCTTTGGATTTGAGGTGAGTTTCTTGTAGGCAGCATATAGATGGGTCTTGCTTTTTTATCCATTCTGTTACTCTGTGTCTTTTGATTGGTGCATTCAGTCCATTTACATTTAGGGTGATTATTGATAGGTATGTACTTATTGCCATTGCTGGCTTTAGATTCGTAGTTACCAAGGGTTCCAGGGTTGCTTCTTTACTATCTAACAATCTAACTTAACTTTCTTGTTAAGTTATTGTAAACACAGTCTGAAGTTTCTTTCTTTCTCTCCCTTCTTATTCCTCCTCCTCCATTCTTTCTATAATAGTTGTTTCATTCTTTGCCTTTAGTTAGTATTTGGGTGGTCTGCTTTCCTTGCTATGATTTTTTTTTTCTCTGGTGACATCTTTTTAGCCTTAGGTGTGCTTCCAAATACAGCAGTCCATTTAAGATATCCTGTGGTGGTGGTTTATGAGAGGCAAACTCTCTCAACTTTCGTTTATCTGGAAATTGTTTAATCCCTCCATCATATTTAAATGATAATCGTGCTGGATACAATATTCTTGTTTCGAGGCCCTTCTGTTTCATAACGTTAAATATATCATGACATTCTCTTCTGGCCTGTAAGGTTTCTGTTGAGAAGTCTGATGATAGTCTGATGGGTTTTCCTTTGTAGGTGATCTTTTTTCTCTCTCTAGCTGCCTTTAATACCCTATCTTTATCTTTGATCTTTGCCATCTTAATTATTATGTGTCTTGGTGTTGTCTTCCTTGGGTCCCTTGTGTTGGGAGATCTATGAGCTTCGGTGGACTGCGAGACTACTTCCTTCCCCAGCGAGGGAAAGTTTTCAGCAATTATTTCTTCAAAGACACTTTCTATCCCTTTTTCTCTCTCTTCTTCCTCTGGTACTCCTATAATGCGAATATTGTTCCGTTTGGATTGGTCACACAGTTCTCTTAATATTCTTTCATTCCTAGAAATCCTTTTATCTCTCTCTGCCTCAGCTGCTCTGTACTCCTGTTCTCTGTTTTCTATTCCATTAACAGTCTCTTGCATCTCATCCATTCTGCTGTTAAGCCCGTCGATCGCTTGTCTGATTTCTGCATTGTCTTTCCTCAGTTCCCTCACTTCCTCCCTCAGCTCTTGCACATTTCTCTGTAGGTCCATCAGCATGGTTATGACTTTTATTCTGAATTCTTTTTCAGCGAGGCTGTGCATTTCCATCCCTTCAGACTACCTCTGTAGGGTTGTCTGGTTGATTTTTGTCTGACCCATATTCCTCTGTCTTTTCATGCCTATATAATTGGTCACTGATAATTTCCACGTATGTCAGCTGGGCTCTTTAAGACTTTAAAAAGAGAAGAAGAAAAAAGAGAAAAAAAGAAAAAAAAGAAAGAAAGAAAAAAGAAAAAAAGAAAGAAAGAAAAAACAAAAACAAAACAAAAAACAAAACAAAAAAAAAACAAAAAAAATGCCCACCGGACGTAGATTCAGTGGGAATGCTGTAGGTGGCGCTATTGCCCCACTGTTCCACAGCTGTGACTGTGCCGCTCCGCAGAGCCCTTTATCGCTCTGGCAGGGGTGGGAACGAATAGGAGGCTGTTGATCTCAGTGAGAAGTGTTAAGTATGGGTACACCTCCTCAGTCGCCAGCTAAGGCATCTGAAACTCCCCCGGACTCCCAGCCTGCTGGGCTGAGTGTGCTGGGGCGATCCGGCTCCTACGCTGGGCTCCTGTCTCTTTAAGACCACTGAACAAAGCGCACGCTTTTTTTTTTCCTTCCCGGGAGCCGGCTGCAAGCACACTGGCGCGTTCCCTGCTCAGATCCTGCCGCTCTGTCTCTCCAATCTCCGCTGCACTGTGCAATGTGGGTCAGCGCTCCCTGCGCAGATCACTGGGGCTCGCTACTTCGCGGGATGTACTTCC
This sequence comes from Smutsia gigantea, assembly GCA_032199065.1. Taxonomy (NCBI): domain Eukaryota; kingdom Metazoa; phylum Chordata; class Mammalia; order Pholidota; family Manidae; genus Smutsia; species Smutsia gigantea. Next base: position 5,354 of record JAVSCE010004836.1, read on the forward strand.
ACTCCCTCCCGGCTCTGAATCCTCTCCTCCCGCCGGTGCGCTGGGGTGGGGGAGTGCTCGGGGCCCGCCGGGTCGTGGCTCTGTATCTTACCCGCCTCTTGGGGTGCCGAGTCCTCTCGGGTGTAGCTGCACACTGTGCGCTTTCCTGTGTATTCTCGTCTCTTTTTTAGGAATAGTTGTATTTTCTGTGTTTTCGTAGATAAATATAGTGTTGGGAGGAGATTTCTGCCACCCTGCTCACACCGCCATCTTCCTGGAAGTTCACCTGCCCATTTCTTAATTGGATTATTTGCTTTCTGTTTTTAAGGTGTATGAGTTCTTTATATATTTTGGATGTCAACCTCTTATCAGATACGTCACTTATGAATATATTCTCCCATACTGTAAGATCTCTTTTTGTTCTCCTGATGGTGTCCTTTGCTGTACAGAAGATATTCAGCTTGATATAGTCCCGCTTGTTCATTTTTGCTTTTGCTTCCCTTGCCCGGGGAGATATGTTCATGAAGAAGTAGCTCATGTTTATGTCCAAGAGATTTTTGCCTGAGTTTTTTTCTAAGAGTTTATGGTTTCATGACTTACATTCAGGCCTTTGCTCCACCTTGAGTTTACCTTTGTGTATGGGGCTAGACAGTAGTCCAGTTTCATTCTTTTACATGTAGCTGTCCAGTTTTTCCAACACCTGCTGCTGAAGAGGCTGTCATCTCCCCACTGTATATCCAAGGCTCCTTTATCAAATATTGACTGTATATGTTTGGGTTAATGTTTGGATTTTCTATTCTGTTCCACTGGTCTGTGGGTCTGTTTTTGTGCCAATACAAAATTGTCTTGATTACTGTGGCTTTGTAGTACAGATTGAAGTCAGGGACCGTGATTCCCCCTGTTTTATTCCACCTTCTCAGGATTGCTTTGGCTATTTGGGGTCATTTGTGGTTCCATATGAATTTTAGAATTATTTGTTCCAGTTCATTGAAGAAAGCTGTTGGTAGTTTGATAGGGATTGTGCTGAATCTGTAGATTGCTTTAGGTAGTATATCCATTTTGACAATATTTATTCTTCCTAGCCAAGAGCATGGGATGCATTTCGACTTGTTAGTGTCCTCTTTAATGTCTCTTAGGAGTGACTTGTAGTTTTCAGAGTATAGGTCTTTCACTTCCTTCATTAGGTTTATTCCTAGGTATTTTATTTTTTTGATGCAATTGTGAATGGAATTGTTTTTCTGATTTCTCTTTCTGTTAGTTCATCATTACTGTATAGGAAAGCAACAGATTTCTGTGTGTTAATTTTGTATCCTGCCACTTTGATGAATTCAGATATTAGTTCTAGTAGTTTTGGAGTGGAGTCTTTATGGTTTTTTATGTACAGTATCATGTCATCTGCAAATAGTGACAATTTGACTTATTCTTTACCAATCTGGATGCCTTGTATGTCTTTGTTTTGTCTGATTGCCATGGCTAGAACCTCCAGTACTATGTTGAATAACAGTGGAGAGATTGGGAATCCCTGTCTCATTCCCGATCTTAGATGAAAAGCTTTTAGCTTCTTGCTGCTAAGTATGATGTTAGCTGTGGGTTTTCATATATGGCTTTTATGATATTGAGGTACTTGCCCTGTATACCCATTTTGTTGAGAGTTTTAATCAGGAATGGATGCTGAATTTTGTCAAATGCTTTTTCAGCATCTATGGAGATGATCATGTGGTTTTTGTTCTTCTTGTTGTTGATGTGGTGGATGATGTTGATGGATTTTCGAATGTTGTACCACCCTTGCATCCCTGGGATGAATCCCACTTGATCATGGTGTATGATCCTCTTGATGTATTTTAATTCGGTTTGCTAATATTTCGTTGAGTATTTTTGCATCTACGTTCATCAGGGATATTGGTCTGTAATTTTCTTTTTTAGTGAGGTCTTTGCAAGGTTTTGGTATTAGAGTGATGCTGGCTTCATAGAATGAGTTTGGAAGTATTCCCTCCTCTTCCATTTTTTGGAAAACATTAAGGAGAATGGGTGTTATTTCTTTTGTATATGTCTGGTGGAATTCAGAGGTGAATCCTTGAGGTCCGGGGGTTTTGTTCTTGGGTAGTTTTTTGATTACCAATTCGATTTCATTGCTGGTGATTGGTCAGTTTAGTTTTTCTGTTTCTTGCTTGGTCAGTCCTGGAAGGTTGTATTTTTCTAAGAAGTTGTCCATTTCTTCTAAGTTTTCCAGCTTGTTAGCATATAGATTCTTGTAATATTCTCTTATAATTCTTTGTATTTCTGTGGGGTCTGTCATGATTTTTCCTTTCTCATTTCTTATTCTGTTTATGTGTGTAGATTCTCTTTTTCTCTTAATGAGTCTGGCTAGGGGTTTATCTATTTTGTTTATTTTTTCAAAGAACCAGCTCTTGGTTTCATTGATTTTTTTTCTATTTTTTTATTTCTTCTCTGATCGCTCCTTCTGGTGACTTTGGGCCTCATGTGTTCTTCTTTTTCGAATTTCAGTAATTTTGTCTTTAGACTATTCATTTGGGAATGTTCTTCCTCCTTTAAATAAGCCTGGATTGCAATATTCTTTCCTCTTAGAACTGCGTTTGCTGCATCCCACAGAAGTCGTGGCTTCCTGTTTTTGTTGTCATTATTCTCTATATATTCTTTTATTTCTGTTTTGATTTGGTTGTTAACACACTGATTAATTAGGAGAATGTTGTAAAGTCTGCATTTATTTGTGAGCCTTTTTGATTTCTTTCTAAAATTTATTTTCAGTTTCATACCTTTGTGATTTGAGAAGTTGGTTGGTAGGATTTCAATATTTTTGTATTTACTGAGGTTCTTTTTGTGACCTAGTATGTGGTCTATTCTGGAAAATGTTCCATGTGCACTTAAGAAGAATGTGTATCCTGTTGCTTTTGGGTGTAAAGTTCTGTAGATGTCTGTTAGGTCCATCTGTTCTAGTGTGTTGTTCAGTGCCTCTGTGTCTTTACTTATTTTCTGTCTGGTTTATCTGTCCTTTGGGGTGAGTGATGTGTTGACATCACCTAAATTGAATGCATTGCTGTCTACTTCCTCCTTTAATTCTGTTAGTATTTGTTTCACATATGCTGGCACTCCTGTGTTGGGTGCATATATATTTATAATGGTTATATCTTCTTGTTGGCCTAACCCCTTTATCATTATGTAATGTCCTTCTTTACCTCTTGCTACTGTTCGTTTTGAAGTCAATTTTGTCTGATACAAGTACTGCAACACCTGCTTTTTTCTCTTTGTTGTTTGCATGAAATATCTTTTTCCATCCCTTCACTTTTAGTCTGTGTATATCTTTGGATTTGAGGTGAGTTTCTTGTAAGCAGCATATAGATGGGTCTTGCTTTTATATCCATTCTGTTACTCTGTGTCTTTTGATTGGTGCATTCCGTCTATTTACATTTAGGGTGATTATCGATAGATATGTACTTATTGCCATTGCTTGCTTTAGACTCGTGGTTACCAAAAGTTCAAGGGTTGCTTCTTTACTATCTAATAATCTAACTTAACTTTCTTGTTAAGTTATTGTAAACACCATCTGATGGTTCTTTATTTCTCTTCCTTCTTATTCTTCCTCCTCCATTCTTTATATACTAGGTTTTTTATTCTTTGCCTTTAGTTAGTATTTGGATGGTCTGCTTTCTTTGTTATGATTTTATTTTCTGTGGTGACATCTTTTTAGCCTTAGGAATGCTTTCCTCTAGAGCAGTCCGTTTAAGATATCCTGCAGTGGTGGTTTATGAGAGGCAAACTCTCTCAACTTTCGCTTGTCTGGAAATTGTTTAATCCCTCCGTCATATTTAAATGATAATCGTGGTGGATACAATATTCTTGGTTCAAGGCCCCTTCTGTTTCATTACGTTAAATATATCATGCCATTCTCTTCTGGCCTGTAAGGTTTTTGTTGAGTTTTCCTTTTTAGGTGGTCTTTTTTCTCTCTCTAGCTGCCTTTAATACTCTGTCCTTATCTTTGTTCTTTGCCATTTTAATTATTATGTGTCTTGGTGTTTTCTTCCTTGTGTCCCTTGTGTTGGGAGATCTGTGGGCTTCCGTGGACTGCGAGACTATTTCCTTCCCCAACATGGGGATGTTTTCAGCAATTATCTCTTCAAAGATACTTTCTATCCCTTTTTCTCTCTCTTCTTCCTCTGGTACTCATATAATGCAAATATTGTTCCATTTGGATTGGTCACACAGTTCTCTTAGTATTCTTTCATTCCTAGAGATCCTTTTATCTCTCTCTGCCTCAGCTTCTCTGTATTCCTGTTCTCTGATTTCTATTCCAATAACAGTCTCTTGTATCTCATCCAGTCTGCTGTTAAGCCCGTTGATCACTTGTCTGATTTCTGCATTGTCTTTCCTCAGTTCCCTCACTTCCTCCCTCAGCTCTTGCACATTTCTCTGTAGATCCATCAGTATGGTCATGACTTTTATTCTGAATTCTTTTTCAGGAATATTGTGCATTTCCATCCCTCAGGCTCCCTCTCATGGGTTGTCTGGTTGATCTTAGTCTGAACCATATTCCTCTGTCTTTTCATGGCTATAGAAGTGGTTGCTGGGAGGTGCCACGTATGTCAGCTGGGCTCTTTAAGACTTTATAAAGAAAAGAAAACAAAAATAAAGAAGGAAAAGAAAGAAAAGAAAGAAGAGAAGAAAAACAAGAGAAAACAAAAAAAACAAAACAAAAACAAACAAACAAACAAACAAAAAACTCCCACCGGGAGTAGATTCTTTGGGGATGCTCTAGGTGGCACTGTTGCTCCAGTATTCCGTAGCCATGGCTGCACCGCTCCGCAGGGCCCTTTATAGCTCTGGCCGGGGTCGGAACGAATAGGAGGCTGTTGATCTCTGTGGAAAGTCGAAGTGCAGCCACCCTTTCCCAGTCGCCAGCTAAAGGGTTCGAAACTCCCCAGGACTCCCAGCCTCCTGGGCTGAATGTGCCAGGACGATCCGGCTCCTTCTCTGGGCTCCTGTCTCTTTAAGACTGCTGAAAAAAGCGTGCGCTTTTCTTTTTTTCTTTTTTTTCTTCCCAGGAGCTGGCTGCAAGGACCTGGGTGCATTCCTCGCTCAGATCCTGCACCCTCTTCTCTCCAATCTCCACTACACTGTGCGATGTGTGTCAGTGCTCCCAGTGCAGATCACCAGGGCTGGTTATTTCGCGGGCCTGTACTTCCACTCCCTCCCACCTCTGAATCCTCTCCTGCTGGTGCGCTGGGATGGGGGAGTACTTGGGTCCTGCCAGGTCACGGCTCTGTATCTTACCCACCTCACGGGGTGCTGAGTCCTCTCAGGTATAGCTGCAGGCTACGTGCTTTCCTGTATCTTCTGGTCTCTTTTTTAGGAATAGTTGTACTTGTTGTATTTTCATAAATACATACGGTTTGGGGAGGAGATTTCCACCGCCCTGCTCACACCGCCATCTTCCTACAAGTCTATATGGTATTTCTTAATGATTGAATTTCCATCTTAAATTCGTTTGTGAGTTCTTGAATATTTTTCTGTACCTCCATAAGCATGTTTATGAATTTTATTTTGAACTCTCTTTCAGGAAGATTGGTGAGTTCAGTTTCATTTGGCCCTTTTTCTGGGGTTTGTGATATTTTTGTCGGTACCACGTTCTTCTGACATTTCATAATTCTTTGTGGTGTCCTCTATTGCTCAGAAGCTCCAGTCTCTGGAGCTGCTCAGCCCCCTAGAGTGAGGTTGGGGGTCGCAAGGGAGTACAGTTGGTGCCTGGGGGCGGAAAGATCTGTTTCCTGGCTCCCGTCTTCCCTGCCTGTCTCCAGTATCACAGCCAGTCTGCCAAGCACACAGGTGTACACTTCTGTTCTTTGCGTCTCTACCTGTTGTACGTGTGGCCTCTCTCTGGCTGGCCTGATGCCAGAGCAGTGACTGCTGATTTGTTAGCCGGTACTGTCAGGCCAGGTGGAAGTCTCAGCAGGCTGTATATTACAGTTGGGGGCCTCAGAACTGAATAGCCAGCCTGGGGATGGAGTGCCTGAGCTCCCCAAAGTTCCCAATTTTCCGGGCAAAGCGTCCCCTGACAACCTTGTCCCCTATCCCTTGTCTTGCACAAAGCCCACACCTTTAGCAACCCTCTCGTTGTTAGGAAGCCTCTCAGACCGCCTGCCTTTCCCTTGTCTCAGATCCTGGGTGTGGATCCCATCCTCCACAAACAGCCTTAATCTCTCTCAAGCACTGTGCCTGTCCCAGCTCCCCATCCTCCAGAGCACCACACAATGTAGATTTTCTGCTTGCAAAGCAGATCTCCAGGGCTAGCTGTTCAGCAGTCCCAGGCTTCCACCCCCTCCCCTGCTCCGTTTCTCTTCCTCCCGCCATGAGCTGGGGTGGGGGAAGGGCTCGGGTCCTGCCAGATCAAGGCTTTCATATGTTACCCTGTTCTGTGAGGTCTGCTCTGTTCGTGAGGTCTGTATGCAGTC
>JAVSCE010004837.1:0-154658 GCA_032199065.1 Smutsia gigantea
GCTACTATTTTCTATAGTATATGGCAGATAGTCCAGAGTTTGTGGGAGCTAATTTACCTCTTTATTAACCAAACTCTCTTGTGAAAGCTTCATAATCTTTGGTTTAATCCATATCAGTCATTATTCCTTTATCTGCTTACGTTCTTCCATAATTTTGTCAAAATCTCTTGTCTGCCAACCGACTTTCTCCAGATTCTATGCTGGCTGCCCTGGGCAGCATGAGTGGGATCTTTGAAGAATATTCCCTCAGTGTGGATTGGTCCTTGTTTCTGAATAAGTAGTACTGTTACAGACTCATAACTTTTTAATTATTTGTTATATTAGTGAGGTCTTGGGAAGAACATAAATAAATTCATATGTGCTAACCCCATCTTTAGCCCAAACTTGAGACCCAACGGAATACTAAATTCTTCCATAGAATCTTCTTTGCTTTACTTCTTTATTTAGTGATAGATACCTCCTCAATATCCCTACTGTAATTAAAAATTTTTTAATTAATTTATTTTCACAATTTATTCATTTCACCACTTATAATTCTTTAATTTTTTTTCTATACATTAATTTCAGAGTTTTGGCCAAATCATGGCTTGTTCTTAATTTGAATCCCTGTCCCCTTCCAATCAAAACTTATGCTGAACATTAGTGGATGACTTGAAAATAATTGTTGATTGATAGAATACAGGAAATTGAGAAGAAAAAAGATACACACATGACTCATGGTAGAAACCTTGGTTATTTGGTAAAATAACAGCAGTATTGGCAAAGATAGAGAAGTTGGGAAAGGAAGCCAGTGAGTGAATTTAGTGGACATTTGTCAGACATTTTTCTTTGCACAGAATTCTTGAATACCTTTTCTAGTTTGAGGGTATTACTTACCTTATTAGACCCTGTCCAAAACTAAGGGCAATAATTCACTTTCCCAGCCTCCCTTGCAGACATGATACAGTAATATAACTGACATCACTAATTAGACAGCCCTCAGTGAGAATTCAGTTCAGAAGTGAGCAATGGGAAAAAGTAGTCACAATAAGTACATGCTTTTAAGTGAAGGTGGTGTCAGAGACAGCTGGCCTTCCAGGTCAGTAGGATTTCTGGTGTCCTGTCCTGGGTGCTCTGGGCTATGGAGGTGGGTTAGTCCTTCAGTTTGGTTTGGGTACTGTTCCTGCCTAAGTAACCTCTAAGCCTGTCCAAGTGATCTTGGACACTCCATATGCAATCTTTAAGAATATTTTTTTGTGTCTGTTTGCATCTAAGAACACTGAATGATAATGAAGTAAAGAAAAAGTATGTGGGTGTGTGAAATGAAGTATAAAATAAGACAAAAGTAGTTCTCATAGTTTTTTTCAGAAAAATATAGACATATGTAAAAAGTGATTCAGGAAAAACAGGTCTCTAAGAAGAAGTGGAACCAAAAATAAGAGGATAATTGAAGGTAAGTTTAACATCAACCATAGTCAAGGAAAGGAAGGGAAACAGGTAGCTTCCCATTTTATAGTGAAATGAAAATGGAAGGAATCAGGAGTCCTTGTCTAATTTGGTTCTGGAGTAAAATGCTTTATAAATATATTCATCTAAGCCTAACTATTTGAGCATATTACTTCTGGGGATTGAGCATATTACTTCTCCCTCTAATTCTTGCCAGGTTAATGTAGGTAGTAAATTATGTAATTGCTTATTGACATTCCTTCATTTGTTCTCCCAACTACTTGGCACTACACGGAAGAAACCATGCTCTGAGAAAAAGTAAATACCTGCTTTCCTGGTACCATGAATTGTCACAAATTAAAGCAGCCAAAGAAATAGGTTGCTTTGATTGGGACTTCTGTTCCTACTGTTACCTATGAAGGCTTGGCTAACCTATATATAGATAGAAGGATGGGAAGGTTAATGTACATCTATAGAGGGGAATAACTAGGTAGAATGTGGGGATGGGTGTATGTATAAGGAAAATAAATGTAGTTTAGTTTTGGAGATGTTGGGATTTCAAGGGTAGTATGGTAATGAGGTATAATGAAACTGAAGCTTGGGTGGAAGTGTATGCCTACAGACAGATGAGAATCAGTCACAAGAGATGATAACTGAATCCAGAACTTAGGCTATTTCCAAAGGAAGAGAGGAGAGAAGTGAAACAGAGGACCTGGTACTGAGCATGGGAGAAAACCCTGCTTAAGGAATATTGGAAGAGGGAGAACATCAAAGAAAGAAAATGGAATAATCAGAGCAGTAGTGTGAGAAGCAGAATGTTGTTTCTCCATTAATCAAGGCAAGTTCAAGGAGATTCTTTAAAATAGTCCAATGCTACAAAATGGTAAGACCTTTGTATCCCAACCCCTTTATTTCATGATACATGGGAGAGGCTCAGTAAGCATTTGTTGTATGTATAAATAAATGGGTCAGCAACATAAGGATTTGGAAAATAGAATCATTATTTTTTTGAAATTTAAGTAGAATGGGAGAAGGCAGCAAAGGTTTTAGGGGTCTAAGGGGAGAATGAGAAAGTAGGCTTAGATACATTGACCTAGACCACACATTTGGAAAATTTGGCAAGAGAAAGGAATATGTAAAATAAAATTATCAGAGGAGCAGAAGAATCCAATGAAGGGATTTTACAAATTGGAATAGACCTTTTTGTGACTAAGGATACAGGGAAGGAGCCAGTAGAAAGAGTGTAATTTAAAATATTGCAAAGAAAGTATTAAATGAAGGAAATGCATGTATTAGAAGTCTCCTTACTGGGAAATTATAGAAACAGAATTTATAGATGTATTCTCTTTTGATAGAAGGCCATGAAAAGTAATTGAGATCTGATCTACTTAAGTCATAGCACAGTATATAACCTTAGACCACAGGATTTTGTTCATATTTAAAAAAATTGAAGAATAGTTTATATACAACATTACATTGGTTTCAAGTATCCAACATAGGGATTTGACAGTTATCTACTTTATTATATGCTCACTCCAACTATTACAGTATTACCTGTCAACATAGAACAATATTACAGTATTATTGACTATATACTCTATGCTATACTTCCAAGCCTGTGAATAATTTATATTATGATTGAGATTTTGTGCCTCTTTATCCCCTTCACCTATTTCACCCACTGTAGGGAAAATGGAAGTTCCATGGGCAGGATCCTCACCTGACCTTAGTACTTGCCCACTGTGCACGCATGTTTGCACACCTGTTAGCAATGAGCTAGTATTGGCTCTATATGAAGAGCTCCTTTCAGTGTGTTGGGGCTGTGAAGAGGCAGAGGGGCCTGGAGGTAGAGATGGACTTGTTGCATGCAGACTTACTCTGAGGCAGATGTGATTCTAGTGCTTGGTCTGCTATCAAGAGAATAAAGCATGGTGTAAGTCCTTTGACACCAAAAATGTTTCATTGTTATTTGGTCTCACTGAATCCAGAGTGAACTTGCCTGAGTCTGAAACCCTCAAGCAAGACACCCACCCATCCTAACTCTGCCCCCATGGAGACCATCAGTCACTTCTCAATGTCTGTGAGTATTTCTGTTTTTTTAATGTTGTTGTTTAGATTTCACATGTAAACAAATGGATGGCCATTTTGACATTATTATCAAACTCCTATCAGTCTTGCTAGACATGAGCATGGGATAGATTTCCCTTTATCTGTCTTCTTTAATTTCTTTCAACAATGTCTTACAGAGTAAAGTATTTCATCTCCTTTGTTAGGTTTCTTCCTAATTATTTTACTCTTTTTGATGCAATTATAAATGGAACTGTTTCCTTGATTTCTCTTTCTGCTAGTTTGTTATTAGTACACAGAAGTGAAACTGACTTCTGTATATTGATTTTGTATCCTGCAACTTTACTGAATCCATTTATTAGTTCTAATGGCTTTTTGGTGGAGTCTTTGGGTTTTTCTATATGTAGTGTCATGTCATCTGTAAATAATGATGATATTACTTATTCCTTACCAATTTGTATGTCTTTTATTTCTTTTTCTTGTCTGATTGCTGTGGCTAGGACTTCCAGTACTATGTTCACTAAAGCTGGTGAGAATGGGCATCTTTGTTTTGTTCCTGGTATCAGAGGAAAAGCTTCAGCTTTTCTCCATTGGATATGATGTTAGATGTGGGTTTGCCATATATGGACTTTATTATGTTGAGATGTGTTCCCTCTATACCCACTTTGTTGAGAGTTTTACCGTGAATGGATTTTGACTTCTGTCAAATGCTTTTTCAGCATTTATTAGATAGTTGTGTGGTTTTATAATTCCTTTTGTTAATGTGGTATATCACACTGGTTGATTTGCAAATGTTGTAGCATCCTTGCATCCCTGGATAAATCCCACTTGGTCATGATAAATGATCCTTTTGATGTATTTTTGAATTCAGGTTGCTAATATTTTGTTGAGGGTATTTGCACCTGTGTTCATCAGGGACATAGTATGTAATTTTCTTTTTTTTTACAGTGTATTTGTCAAGTTTTGGTATTAGAATAATGCTGGCCTCATAGAATGAGTTTGACAGTATTCCATCTTCTTTGGAATACTTTAAGAAGGACAGGTACTAGCTCTTCTTTAAAAGTTTGGTAGAATTCACCTGCAAAGCCACCTAGACCTTAGGATATTGAAATTTCAACAATGCTTATCATCCTCATTTTACAACACAGATATTATGAACTAAGTTTGATCTTAAAGAATGGTTCAGGTTCAAGAATTGGCAAGAACAAGGATTAGCTAAGGCCACTTTCTCTTTGGTTTACTAATAAACTGAACATTTCAAAAGATAATGTAAAATCAATGGAACAATGAATGGATGCAACTTCCTGGTGCTTCCTTTGTTTGTATCACTCCAGAACCAAGGTGGACTTGCTATAACAGTGTTTTATGAGTGGTAGTGGTAGAAGTGTATTTCTCTCTCATGGATAAGAATAAATGTGAAGATACAGGGTTGTCAGATAATCTCTGTCACCCAAGGTTGCTCTAGTCATCACCATTTTACAATCAATATCAGGGGGACAGATAGAATTCAGGCAAACAAGTCTATACAAAGGTGACCCCAACGTTGTATGCATCCCTTCTTTCCACATCCTGTGAGCCTAAGTTTAGTCATATGACCACACTTAGAAAACAGAGGCTGGGAAAAATAGTTTGTAGCCAGTTGCAGTTGTTGTTACTGCATTTTAAATTTTTTAGAGTCTTGGATAAATATTCTTCCTCATAGCCTTATTTAGGTGTTTCAGATAGGAGAACTGAGGCAATGAAACAGACAAGCAGAATGAATATTTAATGAAACATCACAACATATTGAATAAATATGAGAGGGATTAAATACAAATTTACTAAGGCATCTATTTAAAACAACAATTCTATTTGGGTGCTGTTTGTGTTTTTACCATGTGGCATTTTCAGCCAGTGTGTGTCTATTGTCTCTGGGCAATTAAAATAATTCAGCATCAAAATCTCAGCTCTGGGACCAGAAGAAAGAATCTAAGAAGCATTCACTGATAGTCTGATTCAGAACAACTGCATTTCTCTTTGGTCTATTCATGCGTATTTAAACCGGCATTAATGTAAAGTACCTCATGGGCTCTCCTCTACATGAAATCCTTGTTCCCAGCTTGGCAGCAATCCTGGCACTAGGTTCTAAATGGTCATTCTGGGATGGTAAATCCGCAATCCTCAGCTGATGGGTCTAACAATGAGGAGATTGCTAGAGGCAGGTGGTGTTGTGAGGCCTAATTCTGTTGGCATTAAGTGACAATTCATATTTGCTACAGGAGCAGTAAATTGCACTGTTTTAAAACAGGAAGTCTGAGTTAAAAGCTGTGTAAAACCATTATAGTGTAGCCTGCACTCCAGGATTTTCTAATTAGGTCATTTGGAAAAAGATGACCTTTTAGTTTCTGCACCTCATTGCTGAGGACACGTTTCTAATTATCATTTGTATTTTACACTGCCAAAGCTGTTGACAAGCTGAACATTTTTTTGTGTGCGTGCTTGAATGTGTGTGTGTGTGTGTGTGTGTGTATGGGTGCTTGCTCGTGAAGTTAGTAACATTTCTGTGTTCTAGCACTGAGCAAACAGAAGAAGATAGAAGCAGTGTGTAAAGTAATTTTAATGTCAGAGCAACCAAAAATCATATGGACTTGAGTGAAGAACATACTAAGGAACATTTCTGATGTGCCTGATGTTTTAGGCCAACTTGACTGCAACTTTGTCTGTATCTGCTGTATTGACATTTCTTTTTTTTGACCTGACAAGTGCAAATACACTGTGTAGATGCAAGGGAGCAATGGACTTTGGTTTACTCTGTTTCTGGAAAGAGAACTGCTAGTCAGGCTTGAAATTCTGTTCAGGGCCCAGCCCCAAAATCTCATGATGATTTTTTAAGGCCCACTTGTCCTTCTGCATGCTGTTTTTGGAACATTTACAAGTGTAAACGAATGCTGTCTTCTAATGACTACTTCTTCCAAAAGAGGTTCTGAATAAAGGGACAACATGATTATCTATGGTTTAAAAATATATTCCATATTCTAAGAAGTGAGCCATTCCCTAAGGCTGGCTTTTCTACTGACTTCCTTTTCTGTTGTGGGGAAGTTTCTCAATGTGCTCTCAGGTTCTTCATTTGAAATCATAAAATCATAAAGTCACAGAGCTGGTAGGCCTTTGAGAAGTCTTCTAGCTCGCAGTCTGCCTTGAGGCCTCTTCTGGAATATAATGGTCTCCTCTTTATTTAGCAATCCCTCACAAGGGAGACTTGACAAGGAAGGATGGTACTATCTAAATGTTTAATATATAAATTACTCTGGCAGTTTGAGGAAAATGTATGGAAGATGATTTGGTTTATTAGGAAATTGCTCATAATTTATTCAACTCAATTTTCTCTTAGATGTTCTATAGTGGGTAATAATGGGTCTCTGATGGAACAGTTCCAGTCTGAAGAGGAACTGGAAGTCATTGTGTGACAGAGTTTGGTGACGTGCTACAGCACCTGAGCTAGAGTTCTGAGCAGCACAGCCTGGGTCATCCTCGGTGAAATTGTTCCTGATTTGAGCACTCTCTGAAGTCTACTCCTTTTCTCGAGAACTACTGCTCTGGTGATCTTGGAGAATTTGGCTCTCCTTTCCTTCAAGACCCTGTTGGTTGGCAACTATTGAAGTGTTTATCAATAATTAAAGCATCAACTGCAAGTAGGTGAAAGGGTGGCATTTGAACAGGTGATCGGGTTGAAGGTTGGTGTCCAGTAGCACCTACTCTTGCCAGTTGAATAGCTAGTTTTGGTTATATTCACGAGCTGGCCATGAAAATACACCTCCCAGACCTCCCAGTACAGTGACTGTGATTGACAACAGTTCCGTGGCTCTGGCACACTGTAAACTATTGCCATGCTTGCACCAAGGCCATGCTTCCCAGCTGATAATGAACCAGGCAAGAATACTAAGGCAGACTCTTGCCTGGGAGACAGATGACTCCTCTGACACCACCTTTGGCTTGCAGACTTCACCACTGCCTGCAGAACTCCCCTTAGGCTGTTAGGGGAGTCCCCCCAACCTTTCCCTCTGTCTCACTCAAGGATGGCTTGCATGTGGATCTCATCACTCTCCCAGTCTCCCCTGGCTCTCTCCCCAACTTTACTTGTACCTGCCCTAATGAAGTCCCTGGCTGAGTAATCTTTATGCCCTAAACACAACAAGCTCTAGAATGGGGTATTTTACACAACTTCTTTGAAGGCTTAGGGGTATTGTAAGGGAATAATAATGTGAAAAAGGGAAACTTACCACTGGCTCAAATCTCATCAATTCTGGATGCCATCTGCCATGCATATCACAGGGAGCATCCTTTTAACTGGCTTTTCTTAGTCCCTTGCCTACTGTGACATTGCTGGGGGTCATTTTATCTCCCATAGAAGAGAATCTCCTCAAATCTGTCCTTCCTGGAAATCTGGACCACTTGTCCTTGCCTCCTTCCCCATTTCTCCTAGCCAAGGCATTTAAAAGGAATTTAACAGCATACTGATTTCTACAGAGATGCTGCTGTTCTATAGAGATGCTATCATTCAACCTTAGAGTCTGAAATTCCCTACTTTGGAATAAGTCTTTGGCTTTTCTTTTGCATAAAACAATGGACGATTAAAGTGATTTGCCCCAAACATAACATACTTATTCTCTAAAATTATATATTGCTTTTACCAATCGAATAGTGTTTCTCAAACCTGACACTATTGACATTTGGATCTAATAATTCTTTGTTATGGGAGATTGTTCTGTGCACTATAGGTGTTCAGTAGCAGCCAGTAGCACAACCAACCCAGTCATGAAAACCCAGAATGTCTCCAGGCATTGCCAAATATCCCCTGGGGAGCAGAATCACCCAGGTTGAGAACTGATGCTGTAGAACAACAGGGCACAAACTGAAGGTAAATTTTAAAATGGCAGTTTTGCCTCTATAATGTGGATGGCCACCTGCATTGTGTATTAACTGTAGTGCTAACCAACAGGTACAAACTCCAAGGGAGATAGTGTAGGTGGGTGTGCACACACACATGCAGTGATTCTCCTCTATTATTCTAGGAAAAGTGAACTAATTTACCATCTGAATAACATTGTTGACTAATGCAGAAAAAACACTAAAAATTCCCCACTCTCTACTAAACAAACCACGCAGTCAAAACTTTGAAATGTGAATAGAACTATGTATTATCTTTCAAACGTTTATTGAAATCTACCATCTTTACTTTTATTTACAGTGAGAAACTTGCTTATATGACATAGGTAAATGCCTTTTCAAGATCCTATCTCCTGGATGCATCAAAGAAATTCCTGTGCTCTGTGGCCATCTTTGAGATGCATGCTATTTCTGGAGTTAGATTATACCTGGAGGGAATGAGGGCAGAGTCTGCAGCTGACAGTGGCTGGGTGTTGATTTCCTCTGGTTATGATACATCACTGCTATCTGCTGCTTTGTGAAAGTCCCACCACCTGGCCTTAGCTGGTGAAGCAGTCCGTTTGCTACAGTGGCTCACCAGGGTCATCTGAGACTTGGCTTTCATTTTAGTATGACTCCAAAGGGCAAACAGTATTTTTGGTGTCTGTTGTGGTATATGGATAGAAATGATGCACATCTACATCTTCTGGTTGTAGTAGTTTAGACCTGGGACATTTCTGAAAGCGGATGATCTAAGAATTGGACAAGATACAAAGATCTTATTTGCTATGTAGGCTTTTCCTGATGTATTTCATTCTTTAGTTTACACATATTTCCTCGTCTCCATGATCTTTTGATCAAATCAAAGAACTAAGGCATGCAATGCAACACTTACATGATGATGCAAAGCAGAATAAGACTAAACATCCGAATGAATGGCAAGCACAGAAATTGCTGCCAGAATTCACAGAATTAGATTATTATTGAGGGTAAATTTAATATGGAGAGTGCTTCGGGAAACTTTGGAACTTGGATAAGGCTTTGAAGGTTAGACTTTGTTAGCATACAGATGGGCTGAGAAAAGAGTTTGTGCAATGCAAAAAAGGGGTGTGATTGTGTGTTAAAATAGTGTGAGTGAAAGCTTGGAATTGGAATCAGCATAGAATACAGTTAGGGAGGTGGCCCTGCCAAAGAAGATTTTAGCAAAGAGGAGAGGGGAACAAATTTGGACAGATGGGATCAGGACCATCCTGTAGTATTTAACTTGGGAGTTTTGAAAATTTCTTATGAACTTTCCACAGCTGCAATGACAATAGAATGACAGAAATCTGACTTGGGGTGGTACTCACTGTTTTAGACATGTTTCCTCTAAAGAGCATCATAGGAAAAATTTATTTACTGAGAGGACAGCAGGGAAACAAAACTCAATTATTAAGGTTTGTTCTCTAAAAATGAACAGGAACTTGTGCAAAAGCAATTCTTCTTTTGTGAGTGAGGTGCATAAAAAATGAGTGAGCAAGAACCTGAGTCAGTGCTCATGAATATTGCATGGCATGAACTTTAACATCACTCAGAACATCTCACAATGCCAACCATACAACAGTGTCTGTAGTGGTAGAAATTGGTCGCACTTAAAAGAGGTAGAACTTGAATATTGACTTTGATACGCTGTTGATCTCAAATTGTAATAGGCCAATTTTATAGGTACAAAGAATGTTGGCTAGGTTTCTTCTAGTTTCAGATCAAGTTATCTTAAGTATGTATTATTAGCTCTGAAACACTGGCAGTGAGGTTGGGTAATGATTTTTAAATTATTTTGTTTCCTTTTTTAAAAAATCTGCTTTTCATGTGCTTTGAATCCTCCCAGTTGAAAGTTTGGGTTCATAAAATTCCAAAAGAGCCTGAGAAAAACCAAGTTCTAGCTTAGAAAACATAAATGTTACTTCCAAACCTTACCTAAGATAATGTTTTAAGTATGATCTGGTTATAAACTGAATGTTATTTATTCAAACCTTACCTTGTTCCAAAGACAGCTATTAAAGGAGGCTGTTTAGTATTGGGAAACTTTCTTTGAGGCATATTTTTGTTCCAATAACTCATTATATTTAGTGACCTTAAAGCAGTGACAATTGATTAGACTACAGAGATCAAAACCTGGAAAATACTGGAGGCATGCAGTGGGGAGGAAGACAAATCTTTGTCTATTTTTTATCTTTCCTCTTAAATAAGGTGAGGAAGTGGGAAAGGAAAGAAAACAGTATACCTCTTTTTTATTAACAAGTGATGGTTTGGTAGTGGAGTCAGCCACCTTACTGCCACCTACCTGAGGAATCACCTGCAAGTGAACAGTCAAGACAAGATGCCTGGTTCTGTATGAGGATCTCTCCGTCTCCTTGTGTTGCTGAGAACACTAGGGGAATCATTATCCTTCATGTTCAAAGGGTGGCAGGAAAAGTACTGGACTCAAACTCAGCTGACCTGGACTGTGTTAAGTAGCTGGGACACCCCCTAAGTCACGTAGATTCTCTGCACCTTGGTTTCCTCTTCTGTTCCCTAAGGCTGCTCCTCTCAAAGGGCGCCTTTCTGCTCTAATTCCCTGTTTCATCCTCTAAACCTATGCTTACCAAATTCCCTGATGTTTTCAATTTAATCTTGAAAATGTATGATCCTTTGAACCATCTGTGTATACGTCTTAATATAAAAATAACATTTTGTTTTTTTTCCAAGGAGTTACTTTATTTTTTCCATCTTTATTGAGATGTAATTGACATATAACATTGTATGAGTTTAAAGTATACAGTGTGTGGATTTGATACACTTTTATTTTGCAAAATGATTACCACCCTAGCTTAACACCTCCATCATGACACATAACTACTGTTTTCTGTTTTGTAGTGAGAACATTAAAGATTTACTCTTTTAGCAATTTTCAAGTGTAAAAATAACATTAAAAATTAATGAGTCTGATGGATACTGTGATAATATGGATCTCTTTTACCCTGCAACTTCTTATCTCCAAGTTCTTAGAGGGTACATTATTATTGAAAGAAGAGGGCATTCCCCTTCTTTTGATACTAGTTTTTCTCCCCACAGAAGGAGGGACAGTCCTGAAGACACGATTGCTTTGGAGGTAGGCTCTAGCATGTCTCCTGAGAGTCCTTTTCGATCACTCTGAATCTCTGATTTCTGCTTGGATCATAGCCAAGTGCTATGCCAGTTTTGAACTTCTTCCACCTACAGAATGACTGTTGACCATTAGGGAACATTTTCTGAGCATATCCTTTGTAATATGGTGCCAGGCACTCCAGACAATCTGGGGTAAACTGAGCCACTTCTCTTTTTTTGAGGCTCCTGGGATATTAAAAAATAAAGTAATTCCAAGAAAAGATCATAGAAACTGTAATGAATTTAAAGTTGTTGGATGAAAAGCTTCTTTTCAAAACTCTTGCCAGCATGTCTATGAAAGTCTAGGTATAATCTCATTTGGAGATATCATCAAAAATCTAAATTTAAGTCTTATTTTGAATATGAGGCTTATGCCAAGTGGTTCTCTTGGATCCCCATTCTCACTATCCCTGTGATAGGTTCTGGGAGTAAGCATAAGACATTCTGTCTGCCCTTGAGACACTCACAATCAATTTAGGGAGTGAATTTTTAAAAATACAATACAATGACTAATACAGGTAGGTATATAATAAAGTGCTCAGTTGGCAGCAGATACTATATGTATTTTTAGGCGTTTAGAGACTGGAGGAATCAGTTTGGGTTAGAGTAGTGAGGAGTGGCTTCATGGAAAAGTTGGGATAAAAGGATAAAGGATTTCAGGAACAAGAGCAGTCAGAATTTTAGGATATTGACTTCCTCCTACACATTTTACCAGTTTTACTTTTTGGTCCATCCTCAGCAAAAAAAGCCCCAGATCCCAGCTCTTGTGAAATCCTGGATAATTTAAGCTGTGTGCACCTGCAGTGTGAACCAACAGCCACCAGGATTGCAGATTTGAGAGCACACAACAGACTCTGCTTGCTTTTCCCTTTGAGTCCAGGAGGGAGCTAATAACTCTCCTTCCTGGGCGTGTAAAGCCTAGCATGGGATGGTAGGGCTGATGAAGGCAAACCTTCTGGAGGGGCTTCTAAAGTTGCTTCTCTTTGAAGTGAGTTAGGGTACCTCATGTGGAGCTATCCCAGTGTGGTAAGAAGAGGCACACACAACATTCTCACTGTAGTGGGGCTGTGCACATCCCCTAAGGCCTCTCTGTTGCACAAGAGGATCCTGGGAAGCATGCCCCATGGAGTCACCAAGTCTGCAAGATGGGTGAGAACAGTTACCACCCATTGACTCTTGCTCCCTTTTGTGGCACTGACTGGAGGAGGTGCTCACCAGATTGAACTTTCTTCCTTTTGAAGAGGATTATTTTTCCTCTTAAAACCAAAGCTAGACTTTTGTTTGGAAATGAATTCTTAGACTCTGGTTTTAGTTAGGAATCTCTAAAGGGAACAATTGAACTATAATACATTTCTAATTTAAAACTTCACACTGGTGATGAAGTCTTGAAAATAACAAGTCTGGGCAAGCAAACGTCTGTTACTTTCAATCTTTTCTTCCTTAACTTACAGCAAACTTGTGGCACTAGCCTAGGAATGTGGGCACTATGTCTGATCAGTATTTCGGAGGGCTTTGGAATGTACAAGTATACAGATAAGAGTCTATGCTCAAAATTTATAATGCATTGCAGATTGCACTGTGGGTTTCTGAAACAACAAAAAAAATCATGGTGGGTTTTAAAGCGGTTGGGAGGAACAACACCGCTCTTTGATGTAGGGCATTTATATTAATGTTAGTCACAACACAAAGCTCAAGTTCAAAATTTGTGTCTTCTTTTGATTACCACACATCAAGCTACTTGAAATGGAGACAAAATTTCGTATCTCTGGGGAGAAATGCAATACTGTTTTGATGATCAAATGTGCTGAGAACAAAGGTTCTTGGTAGCCATATTGGGTGTGGTGCCGGGAAGTTTCATTCAACTTGGCTGTGAACCAGTTTGGTGGCTGATCAGGTGACTGTTACTCCCAGTAGCCTCTGGGGGGAAGGTGGAGCCTGAGCTTAGTGGAGGCAGAGCCAGACCCCCAGCACTCAGTGACCTGGGGTGTGGAATACACTAGCTGTCCCGGCCATGCCTTCTGAGTAAACAAGAACTGGCAGTTCACTCTGCATAGACTCAGGAGCGCCTTAGAGACACAGCTCACCTCTGGTGTTGGTAAAGGATTCACTCTATGAATCCTTTATGAACATAAAAGGCAGTTGAAATATATCCTTTGGTAATGGAATAAATTCTTCTGTTCCACTATTAGTATTCTTATTCCTTTGGTAATGGAACAAATCCCTATATGCCACAATTATTATTATTAAGCTAAGCATATTAATCATTAATTTTTAATACTGTATACATTAGGGCATTGTGGGGAAAAAAAAGTAAATATTCTCCATGAATTGTGATATTTGGAGCTTATATGCTGTCTTAATAGGGAAAGGGGAGAAGAATTGTAAGAGCGCTAAGGGAGAGTAAATGATTTTTAGGAAAGATGAATGAACTCTTAGAAGAATAGATGGGAGGTATGATAGCTTGTGACAGAGTTTGTTTGGATATAGTGTGGACTTCCAGTCTCTTCTGTGACAAGAGTCAGTCTTCCTTGGTTGATGAAACTCCCAGAGAGGGGATTTATGACAATTAAGTTTCTCATTAACCAAATAAGGGGAGTTCAGAAAAATTCTCCTTGAATTTGCTGTTTTTCAAGAGCCTTCAGCTCAAACTAATAAATAGACTGAAGTGGCATATTTTGGGGTGGCACCTTCTGACCTCACTCCTTCTGGCCAGAAAGTAGTCTTACCTGGCCATGTGCAGTGAGGTCTTGCGCTGATCTGTGTGGGAGTGAAGGGTCAACGGGTGAGCGGGCTTGGTCTGGTGCATTCTCTCAAGGACGGAGTAAAAAGATTTTGGTATTTGAAGTTAAATGCTCTAAGGCAGCTTGGAGCTAAGGGTAGAAAAGCAAATGCTTCTAGGCCTGTGTGCTCCTGCTGAAGGCTTTTCTAGGCTGACCAGGTTCTCTTCTCCTCGGAGCTCTGTCCCTGGGGAGACCTTTGGCTCTAAGTAGTTGGGTCTCCTCAGTGCTTCAGTTTCACCGCGTGCCCTAGTTTTTCACAGTGGGCCATTTTGTCTTGTTAAGGGGAGTGTGGGTCTTTCTGGGAATAGCAAGGGAGGGAATGTTTATTTCTTTTTTTCTCCTACATTTTATAAGAGGTTATTCTTGACACTTTAAAAAATGAACTGTTTCTTCTTGATTCCTGGGGTCTAGAATTGTTTATTTTCTTCTCTTATGAAATAATAAGCTTCTGATATGTGTATATCATATTTCTAAACCACAACTAAAAACTGGAACTCTATTAGTTTCTAAATCTAGGGTCTGGCGCTTATAAAGACTAAGTTGTTTTCATCTATGCAGAAATTAATGCTTAGTATTCTACCATGTTGGACTTTCTCAGTTGTATTCTTATGATGTCTGTATCCACCTCCTAACTCAAGCTCGCATGATGGCCAGTGAGCCTACAGATTGCTGTGTCAGTATAACAAAAGCATTCCTTATCTCTAGTGTCAATGTGAAATTTTTCCTACAGGAGCAGCATCTCAAATAGAGTCCACTCGTTTGGTACCTTGTTTCATGACTATAGAAGGCCGTTGAAATATAGATTCACCAGAGATTAAAGGGAAAATTACCAGCCCCTACTTTCTCCTGCTTTTTAAGTGAAAACAGTGGAATGGTTGCATTGTTAATTGCAACCCAAACTACCAAAATTTAAGCCATCTCCCATGCAACTTAGAAATATTTTAAAATAACTAATTTCACCTTAAAGGGTTGAATTGAAAGGTGCAGAGAATTCCCAATTTTAATAATTGCTCATGATCAGTGATATATCCTAGCTTATGTTTTCTTCCTATTCCCTCCATGTCCTCTTTCAAGGGCATGTGCCTCTCCATTTTGCACACCAGTGACATCTTATATGTTCTAGAAGGATACCTTTGAGGTCATTCTGTTTTCACCTCCATTCCCATTATAATCTAACATCAACATTTACAGTATTTCTGTATGTATAACCTGCTTCAGAGGATAATTTCTGCTGCCCTTAGGTGGTTGGATGTCATCTTACTTGCCATTGTCCTCTTTGCCCTCTCTCTCGGTTTTGCTTTCACAGATATATTCACCCATACAATATAATATTTATGTAATATATACACATTCATACACAAACATCATGTACAAATTAATGTACACTGCACTCAGTAAAACTTTGTTGAATCAGTTAATAAACATACACTGTAGAGCATGTGTATGTGTGTGTGCACTCATGTGCATGCACGTGTGAACGCACATGGAGGGGGGTGGTAGCTTGTTTTGCCTCTGTTCTAGAGGGGCTGGCACTGAGAGGAATTTTCTTCTGTGCCTGAAGTTTTTATTGTGTAGCTTCTTTGATTTTCTTTCTAGATAATTCCTTTTCAAAAACTTTGAAGAAAATTTGCACAGCAATTTTGATTTACCTGTAGGTGGAAAAAAAGGATAATTTTTACACTTTACAGCAATTTTGCATTTTTCACATGTGGATAATTCTATGAGCTTTCAAAGCAAACACTTCAAAATTTCATATTCTTTAGATTGAGATGTTGAAAGTAATACTGTATGTTTGTATTTTACTTTTTATAATTATTACTATATATGCACACTTATATATTTATGTAATCAAAGTTATAATGAATTTCTAATTGATTAGTTGCTTACTTTATTAGTGTATGATTAGTGTATTTAAAAAATCTTTCTGAAATCTGTATATATCTTAGGCACAAAGGAAATATTCTTTTCTTTTTGAATCTCTGGAAAATCTACTTATTTGCTTTTAGCACTGGAAAACATTTAATTTTTTTGTGCAAGTAGGCATTTATTTTAAGCTGAGAAGACTTTTTCCAAAAGTATACTTTCATATCACCTGCAACTATAGGCAGTGGGGACTGGATCACTGTCCTCCTCAGCCTGTCCACTTGCTCCAGAGTGGTTGGCGTTTAGGCATCATCCTTTATGTGGTGACAGCATGCCCAGGAAATTTATGATAGTGTAGAGCCCTATGGAGGGGATTAGAAATTCTCTCCCTTTGAAAGTGGAATGTCTTCTACTCACTGGTAAGAATGTCTTTTTTTGTTGTTGTTGTATTGAGAGAACTTTATGGGTTCTAAAAAACTGAAGAAAAATCTTCGCAGTCTGAGAATACTATGTTTAGGAAAATTTGGCAACAAAATGAAAAAAGACCCTGCCTTAGGATTCTAAGGCTTGGAGTTAGCTGTGTTAGTGGGCTATTGAAATGTAGAGTAATCTCCATTTATTTCTTGGAGAAATAAATCAGCTGTAAAAAGGTAAGACTTTCTAGCTGTAATAATAAAGACTGAATTTTAACTTTCAGTAATCCTAATTCTAATTATTACTCCCAAACTGGACATTAAGTATTATTTTAGAGTATAGTGAACAAAACATGTAGCAAGCAACAGGTAAAATATTCTTATTACCTGTACCTCATATTTGGCATTCCCCTACTTCTCTGTGTGACATCTTAACTATGGTCTAACTGTCAGCAGCAGCATTGCATTCCTGCACACATATGTCTCCAGAGTATCTGTGACAGGGTTGACAAACCAGGACTGCAGTCTGGACAACCTCTGGCCCACACCTGCTTTTGCAAATAAAGTCTTACTGGACAGCCATGCCCATTTATTTAATTCTTGTCTATGGCTGCTTTCATGTTAAATAGCAGAGTAGTTGCGACATAAACAGTATGGTTTGCAAAACAAAAAAATTATGACCATTAGAGAAAAAGTTTGCCAACCCATAATCTAAGGATATCAGTTTTCTTCTTTTTTCCTTCACTGATGATATCATATAAAACTTTAAATGATGTATATTTACCCTCTTGTGACTGACACTCTTCTTTTGAAGGCAAAACTGAAAACAAAAAAAAGACCAAACAACAACAAAAACCCCCAAAACGAAAAAAAAAAGCCTTACAAAATTAAGAAGTACTTATGTAAATTAAACTCATAGGGTCACGAAATAGGCTCATTAAAATATTCTGACATTAATGACAAATTTTATTCTTGTCAGGCAACATAATGAGAAAAGATGACTGGTATATGAATCAGAAGTCCTATGTTTCTGTGTTTGCCATTTTGTAACTCAGAGTTTGGCAAACTTTGGTAAAGGGTAAGATAATAAATACTAAAATATTTAGTATTTTGTGGGCCATACTTATTTTATTTTATATGAAACAGGCGGTGTGTAGGCTTTGGTGTGCAGCCTGTAGCTTGAGTGCCTGTATGAGCTCTCGGTGCACCTGGAAAGCCACAACTTCCATGGGCTGCATTTTCAGGAGACTGAAATCAATCATACCTTCTGGTTTTAATACTTTTCTGTCTTGTTATTTATGTCAGAGCCAGTGTTTACATTTGATGAAATTGTACATTTTCTTATCATGTAGAAAGTAGAGTCAGAACAGTATAGGTGAAGTGGCATATGGTAAAAAACTCAAATTTTACATTTCTTAGTATAGGAATTTCTATTGCTTTGTGATAAGTAGGTTTGATTCCAAACTTTGAAGAGTAACGTAACAGCTATTTGATCTTACTCTTAGTTTTGTGGGTCAGAAATTCAGGATGGGGTGGATTGGACAGTTTTCACTTGAGGTTTCTCGTGTGGTTTTAGTTAGATGTCAGCCAGGGCTTGTGTTGGATGCCCAAGACAGTTGGCAGTTGATGCTGGTTGTTAGAGGGGAGCTTACTTGGACTGTTGATTAGAACACCTATATATCCTCTTCACTATGGAGGTTTCAGGGTGGTCAAACTTTTTATGGTGCTTGGCTTACCCCAGAGAGAGTATCCCCAGAGAATGAGGTAGGAGCTGCATACCTATCCTGACCTTCCCTGGGAGGTCAATGCCTATTCACTAAAGCAGCCACAAGCTTGCTGAGATTCAAGTGGAGGAGAAGTAGACCTTCCCTTCCGCTGTGAGGAATGTCAAAGAATTTGGGACCATATTTTTAAATCACCACACCTAGCTTTGGTGATTTTTAAATTTAACAATGAATTAATAGAATTTTTATACTAGCTATTGTATAATTAACCACAGTTACAAAGGGAAAGATATAATTAGAATATTCTCAGATCTCAGATGAAACTGATACATCTCCCACATTTCCTTTCCCCAGTCATCATCTGTCAGTGGACATTTAGAAGGTATACACACACACACATGCACTGCAATACTAAGCAACCTTAAGAAAGAAGGAAATCTTGCCCTTTGTGACAACATGGATGTTCCTGGAGAACATTAATCTAAGTGAAATAAACCAGACATAGAAATAGATACATGATTTCACTTATGTGTGGGATATGAAAAAACAGACTGTTGGTTACCAGGGCCTTGTGGGTGGAGGAAATGGGGAAATATTGGTTAAAAGGTACAGATTTTCAGACATAAGCTGAGTAAGTTCTGGAGGCCTAATGCATAACATAGTCACTGTAGTTAAAGCGATGGATTGTATGCTTGAAACTTGCTAAAAGAATAGATCTCATGTCTTCACATCATACACGGAAGAGAAGAAAAATGTATGTAACTTTTTAAAATTAATGTAATCACTTGAAAATGTATATGCATATAAAAACATATTATATCCCTTAAATATGTGAAATTTTAATTTGTCAATCATACCTCAATAAAGCTGGGGAAAAAAACCAAAGATGAAGTCAGAGAAGTGGTAGTGGTGGGAAGCTTGTGTAGGCTTTGTTAGCCATAGGAAGGAGTCTGGATTTCACTGCGCAAAGTGGCAAGTCATTTGAGTTTCAAGCAGAGGAGTGATATTCTCTGACTTAGATTTTTAAAATCACTATGATCCCTGTGTATTGAATAGGGTATTTTGGGGTCAGTGGGTAGTAGACAAGAATAGAGACAGAGGATTCAATTAGGGGTCTTTTGTTTTATTTTATTCATGAGATATTTTGGGGCTGGAATAAAGTTTTAATAGCCTAGGTGATTAGAAAAAGTAAAAAATAGATAAGATACTATCCCCATTTTCCAGGTAAGTAAATGGAGACTTAGAGAGTTTAATCCATTCTTACATAGATGGTGGTAAACTGGTATTTAAATCTACATCTAATCTTACAGATCAATTTCAGCCAAAGGTCATGTAGATTTGTCACATTTAAAATTAATGAAATCCAAATAAATATAATTTTACTGTACTTTAGATATCTTAGACTAAATTAAGAGACATCAACCACGGTCCTATTTTTAAACATTTTCTATGATCACGCCTCTCCATTGTTTCCATGAAGAAAATATTTAAGATACAATAAATTGGATGAAAGTTAAATTATATCACCTTATGTTATATGATTTTTATGGAAAAATGAGGAAATTACTACAGATATAAAATCCACAGCCTCATACAAACATTCTGTGTAATTCTGATGAACGATACCTAATAGTCAGCCAAAGAAAGTTTGTTATTTATCAGTTGTGAGCATTATCAGTTGTGGGATAAATGATCAATGATATATTAGAAATTCTTTTTTTCTTTATGTTCAATAAGGATGGAAGAGAGTCCTGACAGTTATGTTGGAAGTAATTTGGAACAGTGCATATTTTTCATTAAAAGGTAGGCAACACTAGAACTATTCACTGTGGTACCTTAAACAATCTGGAGAGGGTCTTTTGATTAAAACTCTTCTTTTGAACAGAGGATGAGAGGAAGACTCTTTGGTTCTATTTTTGCTGCAGTATTTTAAAAAAAAATGTTTATTGAAGAAGAAATTGATTCCTTTATCATCAAGTTCAAGGAATCTTTTTTGTATTTTCCTCACTATGTTAACCTCCTCTGTGATCTCTCTGACTTATTGGCAAGGTGATTTACTTCTGGCTCTAAAACCTCTCTGTCCCTTGATTTATAGGTTACATCGTGCTTCCTCTCTTCCACATGATTGGGATCTTCAAAGTAAGCATCTTTCAAAGGAGGAACAAGCAAAATACAGCTGCAGGGTCAGTAACTCCCTGTTAAGCAGCTTTGCCTGCTGTCCTTGTTGACTATAGGAGGTGGTGATCCATGTCAGTCACTAAAACGACACCTTGGCAAGGCAAGACTGGAGTCTGCCCCCAGAGTTTTTGTGTATGGGAACACTTCCAGATAGTGAGATTTTCATATATTTCTAGAACCTCACACAGTGCTTGGAACATAGTAAATACCCAGTAGGTACCCAGTGAATATTTATTAATATTAATCATAAAACTATATTTTGAAAGTTTTACTAACATGTGGAAGGTAGATTTGTTGCAGAATAGAGCAATGCAAGAATTTCCTTATCACTCCTTGATAAATTTTATTAATACTAGAATAAATAACTCTCCAAGCAGGCAGAGACTTTTAGCAAGACTCAATGAATTGATATAAACTTATATTTTTAAGCCATCAAACTAAGAAGAGGTTAAGACTTAACGTTTACTTATTAAGATAATTTCCTAATCATTCTTATAAGAACTTAATGAGTGACAAACTGACGCTGGATATAAATTTATGATTTCCCAAAATAACATTTGATTGGTTTGAGTGATGTCTTACATCAAGTAATCACAGTTAATTTTTGCTTCTGGAGAGATTTGACTTTACCAGTCTATCATGTCATCAGATGTATTTCAAGAATGATTTCTTTGTCTGTTGATACAGAGTTAAAGAATTCCTATGGAGATTCTTGAATATATAACTTGTATTTTTATCAGGGCAGATGGGACAAGTTCAGAATAATGGCAAAAAGACTACATCTTCATCTGAAATATACTGTAAACACATAAAGAATGATTTCATATTGAAAAACATTTTTAGTCATATAAATCAAGGGCAAAGTTAGGATTTTTCTCGTATATGAGTTATGGTGCAAAAAGCAAGGGTCACTGATCTTAAGTTAAAGGCAGGTCAATAAATTCTGTGACCTAAATGCTGTTGTAAATATAAGCAGCTACAATGATGAGAGGTTAGGAGTTATAAGTTACATAAACTGCTAAAACAAAACTGAAAATTATTTTTATTGCTGTATTTATTTTTTGTTATATTTATTTCTTTGATATTCAATATCTATAATTAAGACTGATGTTTGATTTTAACTAACAAAATAATCCAAGTCTGAAAGAAATTTCAGAGAATAAAAAAATGGCTGTATAATGATGTAGGGATAAAATTGTTAGTTTTGACATTTCCAGATTATTTTCTGAAGGGTGAATTTTGAATTATTTACTTATTATATTTATTATTTTTGGTAATGAACCAGTCACCCTAACAAACAAGTCCTAACAACATTAACAACACCATCACAGAAGGCACAATGAAAATTGCAAATAGGGTAATCCTTACTGTCTAGAAACAGCTCAGGCAGCATGTAGAGCTTAACCTGGGTAAAGCAAAGAATGTGCCCTGTATTACCCCAGCACTTGCTGCCAGGGCTCATAGGAGGAGTCTGTATCTGACTGTCTCTTGACCCGGATTCTTGTGTTCTCACCGGACCATGCACAGCACAGTTGTCTCACGGGTCTTTGCTTTTCTCTGTAGCAGTGGTGGGTGCTTGTTCTAAGAGCCACTGTGGTTACCCAGCTTGCCCTTGCCCTTAAGATGTGGCAGTTAGCTCGGTGCACTGGGTCTCAAACTCTGCTGCACATTAGAAGCACCTGGCCCTTTCTCCAAAGATTCTGATTTAGGTGGCCTGGCTGGGGCTTACTTAGGCTTTGGAGTTTTTGGAAAGCTCCTCTGGTATTTATTTCTAAGGCACACTTAGAGTTGAGAACCACTAATCTAGTACTGCTTGGAAAAGGAAGAGAGCGCAATCTGTGAAGTTCTGCCTTAATTCTCATTCTTAATTTTACATTTTTCCACAGGTCCCTCAGTGCCTCAGAAAATCCAGTGAAGCCAGTCTCAGTTGATCCCAGTGATGGTGCTTTGTAGTCCTGACTCTTCCCTAAACTGCATTTTGGATTCTCCTTGTCCATAATCTTTCCCAGGTGGGAAACTCAAAAGAAAGGCTGGAGAAAAATAAGGAATCCTGATGATAGCTGGCATCACACTGTGACACATGGTGGATTGGATTCTTCTTAAATGTTCACTAAGTAAATTGAGCAGAATTGGAGGGTAATGGATTGGCATGCCAAGATGCATGTGCAGTAAAATTAATCAAAGCATACTTAATTTTATCCAGCAGTATCACAATAAATAGTAAACAAGTATTGGCATAGGATTCAGAAAGTCTTAGATTCAAGTGCTGGCTTCATCATTACTACTGTTTACCTGCCTTCTTTAAGCTTTGTCATCATTTTACCTCATTTTACATCATTCAACAATTTACCTGCCTTCTCTGAGCTTGAGTTTCCTTATCCATAACACAGAAACAACATCTGCTGTACTTTCCTTACCTGGTTATTGTGAGGATCAAATTAAATTACAAAAGTGAAATAGTTTATATTATTAGGTGATAAACAAATGGTACTACTTTGTGTTCACCTGTTTTAATATACATTATGTGAACACATTTCATGGTTCACTTTTTCAACAAGGGAATAATTCTGGGGAATAATGGTTATAAAACCATAATTAAACCAGTGTGTCATAGTCTTCAACTAATCTGCTTGGGTGACAAGTTTTTATAAAATGAAGAATGCATCTTTTGTAAACCTGATGTTTCAACCTCACCTAGGGTATAATTGGTTATTGGTTTTGGAAAACAAAGATCCATATCATTTTCTCATAATTTAAGGGTTTTTATCCCAGTAACTCTTGAGCCCATTGCAACTCTGAAAAGGAGAAAAAAATAGGAATGGAAATGTTTGTGATTCTATTAGCTTGTGGAAGATGTCTTAATTTTGTCTTAAACTGTAGTGTCTCAGTAAGTTTGGACTACTGTAACAAACTACCATAGAGGGGTGGCTTAAGCAACAAACCTTTTTCACAGTCCTGGAGGCTGGGAAGTCTTATATTGGGTGTTAGCATGTTTGGGCTCCACTGAGAGCCCTCTTTCAGACTGCCTACTTGTATCCTCGCAAGTGGAAAGATGGCAAGCTGCCTCTCTAGCCTCTTTTTAAAAGGGTACTAATCCCATTCTTAAGGGCTCCAGTCTCATGACCTAATTATCTTCCAAAGGCCCCTCCTCCAAATATCATTGCATTGGGGTTTAGATTTCAAATTGTTAATTTTGGGGAAACACAAACATTCAGTCCATGGCATGAGCCTACCAGAACTGTAATGATAGCTAATATCTGTTACCACCATTTACCAAACCAATGTTCTATCCTGAGCACCATGCTTAATGTGTCAGATACTTGATCTCATTTAGGACACCCAAATTTCTGTGTGAATTATGTTCTATTATTATATCAATTTTTTGTTAAAAAACAACAAATGGAGGCACAGAGGGGCTATCATTTTCCCCTTAAACCCAGTTAGTCCAGCTCAGATCCCTTGCTTTTAATCACTGAACTACACTGTCTCCCAGTAATCACTGTTATAAGAGTTTATCAGCATGTTGATTTGGGGGCAGTTGGTGAAAGGAGCTCGGGAGGGGCGTGGGGAGGAAGAATAGTGTAAGGTTTCTTTCAGAAATAGTTACCTTGGCTCAGTAAATGACCCATGGCTGAGCTGTATGGAGGGTGGGGATGCACATACTAGCTGAAAAAATCGTTCCCCCAAGAAATTGGGGATGGCTGGGACTCAGTCATCCTGCTCCAGGTGATGGAGTGTGACATCACTGGGGCTTCAGGGCCCTGGAGCTTTGGGGACAGCATACAGCAACATCAGAAGCTCAGACATGGACTTTTTCCCAATAGCAGTGACACTGGTCTCCTCAAGCCTTGGCCCTTAGATATAACTCAGGGCACTGGATAGGAGAGGGAGAGCGTGATGGATTCCATGCTGTGGTAGACTGCACTTGGTCATGAGTACAGGCAGCAGTCCCTTGGCAGTTTCCAGAGGAAACCTGTAGGGTATCAAGGGGAGATACATCCCAGTAAAATACAGCTGATTCCTGCAGTTGGGACCTCTCAGTAACTACAGACTGGAGTAGCCTGAATAACAAATAGTAACAAGAATAACAACAATTTAATTACCATGTAACCTTCTAGCAGTTTGATAAGCTGGAGAACTAGGTAGTATTAATACCACCATTTTACATATAAGGATCGCAGAGATAAACAACTTGCCCAGGTTCACACAAGTTAATGCAAGGTGGGATTAAATCGGATCTTTCTAATTCTAGAGCCCATAACGTATATTAAACTTTGTTTTCTCATAAAGAAGCTAGTTGAAGAAGGTGTTAGACATCTTCCATTAGACCTATCATGAGTATTGGAAGTGGTTGAATGTCAACTAGTCTAGTGTACCAAAAGCATGAACACCAGAGTTGGATTCATAGTATAACAGGCACAGCTGAGCCTTTTTCTTTGACATTGTCCATAGTTCCTTCTACTGCTCCTACGGCCTGTGGGAACTGTGCTAGTCATTTAGGAATAACAAATGAAATTACCTTCTAAATGCAGATTAAGTTAGAAAGATGCTTTGAATAAAAGGACTTTGATGGTTTGTTTGTTTTGCACTAGGAAGACCAATCAGCAATTCCAAATTACAATCACAAAGTTGCATTGATCTTGAATATCAAAGAAGTAGGTCTCTAATCCTGCTGGAGGATACCTCCAATTTGAGATTTAGGTGTGGTTAGAAATATAAACAGATTCTACCTAATTATATAGGAGATGAATGTTGAAATGTTGAAAGCCATGTATCTACAAGCACTGAGAATGATAAAAAGACAAAAAGGATTCAATGGCTTTATTAGAATCCCAGGTTATAACCTAACCTAGCACGTCACACTGTGTCATCTATCCAGGATATATGGGCCTGCCTGATTCATCAGCCTCAGGAGCTGTCTTCTTTTATCATTAGGGTCCAATTGACTCATAGACACAAACTTCACCCAACATTCTGGCACTCGACATGAGGTCACCTATGCTACCAATTTATCTGTGACCTTGAGAGCTAGTTATTTAAACTTTTTCCTCATTCTTATGATTTTGTACTACTCTGTCTTCCAGCTCTGGTCTCCAAAGCCTGACATCTTCTTTGGTAGACTCCTGGCTTGGTAATTTGTCCAGTTGTTTTCTTGTGTAACTGAAATCTGTGTTAAACTCCAACGCGGTGACTGAGAACCTTTTAGTCAAGGTTCTCCGTTGCTGGCTATTTTCCTGTACAGACTAGTGACGACCTTCTGCTGCAGGACATTGCCAGCCACCTGCATCAAGGGACTGCTTGCTATTGCAGTAGTTCTCAAATCTCAACTCTTTTCAAAATCATTTGAACTTTTATAATTCAGAACTCTGGGCTAGACCCCCAAGATTTTCTGATTCAGGCAGACTGCGGAGGAGCCTAGAAATCTGCATATTTAACAGCTCCCCTAGGTGACACTCTGCAGATGGGTGAAAGACCACACCTAGGTAGAGAAACACTGCTCCATTGCCTGTTGCTATGACAATGTTGGCCAACATTGGGCTTCCTGTTCTACCAGGTGGGTCATTCTTCCCCGGTGTCTAATCACTTTATTGTACTCCAGTTGTCCATCAGGTCTCATTTTAGATGTTGCCTCCTCTCAGCCCTGAAGATTGTTAGATATTTCTTGTATGTACTATTGTGCATTCTATACTTATCTCTCTGGCTAGCACTTATCTCACTGTATTTCTTTATTTGTTTTTTTACATGAACTGCTAGACCATAAACTCTGAGGGAAAGGTTAAGTCCTGTTCACCTCTGAATCCTCACTGCCGCGTGTAGTACAAGGCACAGAGGAGGAGGACAAAAAAATCGTTATGGAATGGTCAGGTCCAGGTGGGGGCTGGTCCTAGTCTGTCGTGCTCAGCTAGGCTACTACTCAGTTCGGATTACTTTAGGGATGCTGGTCTAGATGTGTCTCTGGGATATGAGAGAACTGAAGTCCAGGATGCAATCTAGCCCAACCTCTCCTGTTGATTACTAGACTATGGCAGGACTTCTAACACTGGTTCTCATGTAAGGTTCTGTCTCACATAAAGATATGAAACCAAGCCCATGTGATTTCTTAAAATTCAAAATATTCTAAGTTTCAGTGTGAAATACATTCTGGATGTGAGGCATTTAAACATTAGAGAAAATGGGAAGTCTTCATTTTGATTCTGAGATGGATCTAGTGTTTAGAGATGGTTGGTGATAAACTTCAGAAGCAGCAGTTTCCTCATATTTTTTTGCCTTTCCAGTTGCAATTAGTCTCCAATTCCACTCCAGGGAAACCTAAAATCTTAGAATCATTGCATGCTAGTTCTGGAAAGGACTTTTCAGATGATCGTTTTTACAAGATGTGTAGAGTTGAGTCAAGTAATTATTCAGTGTCTATAATATGCCAGAAAACTAAACTCAGACTGGAGGCTATCACATGCTCAGGTTCACACAGCTACTTAGTTTTACATTTCAGCTAGATCTCTGATCTCCTGATCTCCATGACAATTTCTGCTCTGTCCAGAAATTCCCATGATGATATGGAATCATGGAGACCACAGTACATACTTGTCTGATTCAGTCCTGCCCTGCAGCCAGCTTATTTCACTCTCTACTGGGTTTTCATGAATTCTTTTTATAATGCATTATTTTTTCCAAGGTCTTGTATTATTTTAATAGTTAGTGTGTTGAGTGTGAATACTTCAGGGCTAATTATCTTATTACTTATTTAAGACACATATCTAGAATTGGCAATAAGGGAACATTTAAGTGGCGCTTAAGAAGGAAATGGAGGGCAGTTGAGAATGGCCATACTTAGGCAGTTAGATGTTTTTTGGCTCATGTTTCATGAGCATAGATTTTATGTTTTTGTATATCTCCTAAAATATAATTTAACTATTTCCAACTGCTGATGATTCCACCTAATGGAAGAAAGCTTAGGTTTGAGTAATATAAAATGGAAGATAGTCCAAAAATTATTAATATTTGACATTCAAATGCTTTCGACTAATTTTTTTTCCAGCAAAACTTTGCTGAACATCTTTATGCCTCAGGCACTGTTCTGGGCACTGGAGACATTTCTGTTCATCTGAATATAAACATGGAAGCCAGTTTAGAATTTCATCTTAGATGTCAAAGGCATAATTTTAAACAGTAGAGAAGCTATGGAGAAGCTTTTTTTCATCCTTAATTTCACTCCTACTAGAAGTTTACTCTTGGAAGGGACTTGATTTTTTTCCCTTAGGTTTACGTAAGATTTGCTTTCTCTCAAACTGTCCTTGTCAGAATCCTCCTGGATTAGCTGGTAATTTTGTATGCAAATTGCATAGAGAGATTAGGATCTCCACAGAGCTGTCATGCAGATTAAATGTTAGCTGCTAATGTAATTTCTGAGATATAATCTAAGTAAGGATTTAGATAGAACCAATGTTTTCAATACACCAGGAGGCAAGTTCTGCCTTTGACTAGCCATATTGTATGGTCAGGTGCTTAAAATTGAATTGTACTATAAAAGAAAATCTCAGTAAGTATGAAAAAGATTTAATGATGTTGAATTTATGCTATTTTAGAATAGGAAGGAAGTAAAAAACAAACTAGTAGATGGTATTGGGTAACTATTTTTTGCCTCTGATAGTTAATATTTCTAAATTGTTACAGTAAGGATATTAGAATATTTCTGATGCCTTTAATCAAACTAAACTGTGACTACAGTTTTCTCAGAGATGGAAACCAAGCATGTCAGATATCCACCCACTAAATAATAAATAGAATATAAGAAATGCAAATATCTAAAATCGAAATATAAAGGAAAACACAGAGGACCTATGTACTGATGAAGGTTAGAGTGCAGAAGTAAAGACCTAGGAAATATCAGTCTTAAACTAAAAGGATATATAGACACACAGAGAAATATATATATATTAGATGATAAGAGTGAGAGATAGTTAAGCTTCATTCCAGTCTACCCAGTTTACCTTTTCACTAGACAGACCCAATTGGTTGGGTAAAGCCTATGGTGGTCTAATGTCATTTAAGAGACATTCACCAGATCTTCTTGCTTAAAGAATTATTCTTTTCATTATATTTGTATTAACAAGTCATATTTATAAAGTCTGTCAAAATATAAATAGAAGGGTAACATGTACGGCAGACTATGTAACACAAAGACAGTCTCAGATTAACTCTGTGTTGCTCAGCATATGGGCAAAAACATGGAATTCTAGAAAGATGAGTGAGTTTGGATGGAGGCTGAGGGGTGAGGGATGATGGGGGGCTCCTGTAGGTGGGGTGTCACCCTGAAAGAGATAATAAAGCTACTGGGGAGATGGGATGGATGGGAAGGCTTGGGCAGATAAACTCATGGAGAGACTCCTTTCTGGAAGGCGGCCTGTACTGTTGGGAGCCAGACTTGGTAGTGCTTCACTGCACACTCTCTTGCTTGTATAAAGTGGGACATTTAAAACTGCAGAGCAAATAGTTCTACCTACTTTATGTAGCTGCTTTGAAGATTAATGAGGTAATGTTTAAAAAGTTCTGGGGATGAAAGGTTCAATATAAATGTTTATGTACTCTGGCAAGAAGAGCTTGCTTTCAAAGCGGCTGTTTTTTAAATAAATGTAAACACCTAGTGTTCCTTGTGCCTTTAACCTGTTATTAGAGAGCTACTATGTTGGCACCTGGACAAAACATTGGTATTTGATCATCTCTGATGTTTTTCTTACAGTTTCCCCGGGACAGTCTCCACAGGGATGAGCCATGTCAGGTTGGTTAGTCATTTCATTTAGATGTGAAGTCCGAGGACCAGCAGCCAATCCAGGAGCAGTAGGCATTGATTGATAGGTTACACACTGACGCTCAAGACCCCAGCACCTAAGAGCCCAACAAAGAGACCCAGGCAAATATATACCCACATTAGTAGATCTAGACAGAACCTAAATTCACTTTTGCATGAATAGAATTTGGTGTAATTTTGAAAACTATGAACTAATAAGGCATGGTTTGGTGCTGATTTTGTTTCTAGTGCTGTATTGGGGCTAAGAATAGGGGCCCTATAAAGCGCATAGGACATCTCAGGGTCATAATCCTGCTGTGGTCAGGAAAAATAGTTGAGAGCTGTGCCTGAAGGAAGAGGTCAGGGATTCTAAATGGGAAAGATTTCCTGAGAGTAATCAGTAATTTTGTTCTTGCCTTTTTTCCCTCCATGTCAGAGACCAATGCTTGATCTGTAATTTATAATTGGGTGTTTGAAGAGTGAAACCTGGATCACATCATCAACTTGCATCTTATTCTGCATCGTGACCTGATGGTATCACAATGGTGTGATTGGGGAATCACAGAAGTAGTAACTTGCCAGGGAGAATAGAACACATGAGAAAGACCTGGACCATCTTCTTACTTTGTTGGGCTACATTGAGAAGAGGAGATTGAAAGGAAGAATAGGCGTCTCCATTTTGATAAAACTAGGAAATGAAGGTGTATATGTTGTATATGGGGAAAGAAACAGAATTTCTAGACATAATAGTTAAAAGTCAGCATTTATTTTTTTGCCTCGGGGTGCGATCTATTTTCTCTACCCCTTGCATTTCTTCTCTCAAATATTGGACACTGCATTTCAACATAAAATACCTAGGAATAATGTACCAGAAAATATCTCCAGAAGGAAATGTCTATACCTGCCTTGCCTGTGCAGGGTCCTAGGTAATAATTTGGCCTACATATCTTACTAATGATACACTCTAACTCCAAGCACTGGGTTTCAGAATGGGATAAAGAATTTTTCAGAGAGTGAAAAAAGATTAAAGAGGGAAGTTAAACATGGGAAATGTCTTTTAATCCTGGGGTTTTTGGGAGAGGGAAAGTGGATCTCTGACTCTTCCAGGGAACAAGACCAGAAGGCCAGAAGCACCTTTCCTTTTGTTCTTGCCAGTCTGCCAGAACCTCTGCTTGCCCACAGAAAGAAACATGACAACACTTTGGCCTATAAACACCGGCATACCAACTGTACTAAATCGCTGCCTAGCTATTTTGAGTAAGCTAGAGGAAAAATAGCAGACTGCATAGGAGGAAGTTTGGGGGCCCGCCAAGGCCATGACGTACAGGTTTCCAAACAAAGCTATGGCTGAATCAGAAAAAGCATGTCTGAGTCAGGCTTGGATACAAGGCCTCCTCTTCTTGAATTTCTCAGCTTGTAACATAGGAAGAAGAGGTAGGGATTCATAGTAACTCTCTACCTCCCAAGATGGATCCAATAAGCCATCAAAACACATTTTGTTGAAGTTTCATGAAACCTAGAAGGGGATGTCGGTGGAGGTGTTCTCTATATTGTTTTCTTTTTATTCTTCCATTTGGCCATCAGACAACTCATATACCCTTTTCCGTGAAGCCAAAGGTTCCCAGTGGAGAAATAATTAGGACCACTGGTAATTTCTTAAAGCTTTTTGGGGTTGCAAAGCTCCACTGAGTTGGCTGCATGGTGGGAACATTCACTGATGTTAACATGAAATAAAAGAGACTTTGAAAAAGAGTATTTTTGTTGTGTTAGGTAGTTGCTACTTTCTGGACTTGATGTGTGGATGAATGGTTTATTTTTCCTTTATCATATGTGGATGGAATTGGTAGCAGGGTCAGCTATTAGATACTGAATAAAACAACAGAAATAAAATGTCACCAAATTTCAAATCCACATGTAAATAAATGTAGGGGCTTTTCCTTCCTTTCTTCTTGTTTTTCATGGGAAAGATCCAGGTTACATCTGTCAAAATCTCTTAGCTTTTCAGAAAGATGGTTTTCTATCTTAAATGATATTTGATGTGATTTAAATAATGGATGTTTTAAATATAAGCATTTTAGGAATATGTTTCTTTTTTGCCCAGGAAACATCTTAACCAAGGCTCTGTAAGTTCAAAGCTGTTCAGTAATGAGGTGAATGCTTATCACCTTAAAGTATGAAGCATCTTAAGGCCTTACCTCCAGTACAGTTCCATAGTGGGTTAATGCTTCAACATACGTGTTTAGGGAAGGACAAACAATTCAGTGCACAGCACCAACTGTGGCTAGTGTAAAATCTTTTGATCTAAGTAAGCCTTTATTCAAGAAACAGATCATTCAAGGGACACATAGAAGTAAAAAGCTGTTTAGTTCTGATACATTCTTTTGTGGGGGAAGAGACATAGACAGATGATCTATGGGTATGTCCTTCTCTGATAATGCCAATGCACTTGGAATTAAAAACAGGCTACAAAATGGTGTCATCATTTTGAGAACTTATGTGAACTCCATATTCAGTTTGACTTTGAGAGAGAAAAAGGAGGAAAGTCAGGGAGAGGAGGGGGAGAGGAGAAGAGGAGGGAGGGAGAGAGAAAAGAGATGTGTTGAAAGAAGGAGACATAAATGGAGACAAAAATGGTCTCAGAGAAGGAAAGACATTCAGGAGAAAGAATGAGAGATGCATGTAGAAGAGTAGAAGGTGAAGATACATGGAAGGGTCAGTCAGTGAGGGGTAAGGTTGGAGGATGAACCTGTGGCTGTCCAGCACGGGGGTAGGTAGAGGCTCTGGGATCAAGGACCTGGGTTCAAAACCTTTCTGATCTCAACAGTTAGTCACTGTGTGGCCTTAAGCAAATTACTTCATCTCTCTGAGCTCAATGTTCTAGATAAAATGCTTATCTCATGAAAGTATAGTAAGGATTAAATGAGTTAATACTTGGTGTCTGACAAATAGTCAAAGCTCAGTATATGTTATCTTTTCCTATTACCATTTGTCCTCCTTTTACATATGATCTGTAGATGTTGTTGATGGTCCTTACATGGGGATCACATTCAGGTTATTTTGCTCTTTGACTTGGAATCTGTTCACCATGCTGGTTATAGACTCTGAGTTATCTTGCATATGATGTTACAACAGGCATCTTGATTTTCTGAGGACCCTGCCTCCCCCACAATAGTCATTGAAGGTGGTATCCTTGATGGCAAAACTTGAAGTTATTGAGCCTCAATAAAGATCTCTTAATAGATAAATATCACTTGATATATCTATTCATGTATTTAAGAGAATGATTTGGCTGTTGGATTTAAGGGGCTTTGAATCTATTTGTGTTAATCATTTGCACAAATTACAGATTTTCTTGATCATAATTTTTCTCCTTTATTAAAGGGATACTCAAGATGTTTGTGAAATCTGATTCACCAAGTGAGTGGAGGCTCTAAATGTGTTCTTGTTTATCTTCCTCTCTTACCTTTTTTAATTCCAAAGTCCTGTGTTCAGAGAGAGGCCTGACTTCGGCCCTGATTAACATGGCCCTGTGTGTGTTTGAGAATTTGTGAATGGT
Source organism: Smutsia gigantea (assembly GCA_032199065.1). NCBI lineage: Eukaryota > Metazoa > Chordata > Mammalia > Pholidota > Manidae > Smutsia > Smutsia gigantea. The sequence continues at coordinate 32,862 of JAVSCE010004837.1, forward strand.
GTACAGGTGACTGGAGGCATGACAAAACTCTGGTTCTTCTGTTCACTGTCATTCCTTCTTACTTACTGTTCTCATTTTTATTTTCTCAGATTTCCTCTTATCTTTGCTTTCTATTCTCATGCTTACCGCCACATCCCCAAGAACACGGCCCATTTGGATGGTAACATTAGGTCTGAGGAGAGACTTGTAACACGGGCAGCGGGGAGAAGGCAGGTGGATAAACAGAGCAATGGAAAGAAGGCAATTCAAGACACATGAAAAACTGTGCTTCTGGTTACCTTCTGCCTCTATTTGAGGACTCTTATAGCAGACACTTTGTAGTTTTAGTTTACACAGTGATTTCCTTTCTTTTTGATTTTTAAATTCTCTTCCTCTCTGCTCTTGGCCATATTAAAGGTTGCTTATTCATACACTATTGCCAGTCTACATGAATAAATGTACTCCAAACTTCTGTCATCGGATATATTACACTAGGAATCTCATCATTTGAATTTTATCTGGGGTTTGAGGGTGGTAGGATGGGAGACCTGCGGGATACACTTTGCAAAAGTTACGGGAGGGCCAGCAAGAGAGTTCAGATCACAGAGCACTATTGTTCCCTTGAGAGCTGTTGATCCTCATTATGACTGTTTGCATTCCCTGCAAAGTTTCAGTTTCTCTCTTTCCACCTTTCTCATTTTTCACTCGCTCCACTGCTGGGCCTGACCTGGCTGTGGATTTGTGGGTTGTAGTTCTGTGCCCGGGTGTTTGTTGCAAGGAGCTTCTCCCTCTGCTGGCTTGGTGGCTCTGCACTTGGGGATGTGGCTGGCACACTTTCTCTCCTGTTAGTATCCTGTTCAATTAGTGTTGCATGACAGGCTGAGGGAGTGTCTATAGACTCACTGGGGAGTGACAGCAGGAACCTGCTTTTTGTCTGGTGACTCTACAGGGACTTTTCCATCAGGATTTGAATCTCTGGTGCACAACTCATTGCATCTCATTCTCTGCTAATTTGCATCTTAAGCGAAGCATCTTACTTTCTAGCCATCCATATTTATGATCTGTCATAGTACATGGGTGACTCTTTTCAGTGCCATTTTCCAGTGCCATTTATCTCTGTATTCCAAATTAGGGCCACCCTGATAAATAGGCAAATAGTTTAGCAGATTTCAAACAGGAACTAGATAAATAGGGGTAAATAAGAATAAAATAACCCTTGTAGTGAGACCAACTTAGAGAAAAAAATGCATATTTTTTGTCAACATATGATCACCTTATGTGATATATTAATAGCAAATAAATAGTAATAAAAAGTACCTTGATATTTCTATAATGTTAAAAAATATATAAGAACTTTCATATATATCTTTTCATGTCTCCCCCTTGAAAAACCTGTGAAGTTTGGCAGAATGGGATTACAGGTGAGAGAACTATCAGAGAGATAAAAGCTTATCAAAAAGTTCCAGGGCAGACCTGAAACCCTAATCTTCTGGGTCTTAGTCTTATATTCTTGTCATTGTAACATGTTTCATAGAGTAATTTCAGACTGGATAAATGTTTAGGAATTCTGTTCAGTCTAACAAACAGTAATTGAAGCTCCTTGCTAGGTATTGTGTTAGGTTCCAGGTGCAGGAAAATAAACTGAACCTTCATATGTCTTCTACCTACTAGGTTCTGCCACCAATATTCATGCTCAGAAATTAGCCGGGGATTGTATGGTCTGGATGCATAATTCAGCAACACCTCTTTTCAACAGCATTCTAAGGTGGAACCAACTCCTGCACCGGACCTGGGCTTTGTGCTTTCTACTCAGCCAAGAACTTGCATCCTAGTACACACTTTCTGTTCTTAGATCTCTTTCCATATGTTCATGGAGATGAATACTAGGGGGGCCTGGATGGTGGTTCGGTTATCTTCATGTTCTGTGGCAAGTGTATCAGTGTACTCTTAACCCGGTAAACTTTGTCTTGCTTCCACCAGAAAAGTGTGGCTGCTGTGGAGGATGAGTGTGAGAGAGGGTTTCAAAGCAGGGGGAGAGGTTGAAGAAACCTGATTTAGGCTGGTATTAAGAGATCCTTGATCATTCCTCATGGAAAGGTTCTCCCCTACTTTGAAAAATATACTTCTTGGCATGTTGTAGTGACCATCTGATTTCTCTCTTTCTTATTTGGATGAATGGATATAGTGAATATAGTTCTAACACCAGTTTTTAACCCTCAATTCCTTCTTGTTAGCATAAAATATGGCTTTCTCTCCTACTCCTTGCTTACTGTCTCAAAGCTACAAATGCCAATACTTTTTTTCTGTTTTCATCTTCTATAACTTCAACATAATAACAAACAAAAATCACTAAACTTTTTCTTAAGACTACCCTTTTCTTTGGACTCACATGTTTCCTATCCCACAAGTTTTTCTTTTCTCCACCTCACCATTCTTATTCCTGCTGTAAGCTCCTAAATATGGACACTGCTAGATTCAGTTCTCTCTCTATACTGGTCTGTCGTCTCACTGGATATTTCATTTATATCCATTGATTGAATATTCATCTAATGACAATGATTTACAGATAAGTAGAGCCAACTACATCACTTTCGATGATAAGCAACTTCCTCTAAACTACCTGTATTTAAGAAGTCCCCCAAGTCCCAACCAAAAACACAACTCAAAACATACAGTAAAAAAGACTATCTTTCCTGAGCTTAACTTTTTCTTCTTTCTGTGTGCTCTTTCTTAATGTTATCATCAACTACCCCCAGTTGAAATTGAAACTACTTGGGCTCTTATCTCCTAATCAAAATGCAGTTATTTACTAAGACTAATCTACTTTTAGGTGTGTCTCAAAGCTCCCTTTATCATTCTGTTTTCTGTCTTTCTCTGGTCCTTCATCATTTCCTCTTATACTATTCCAACAGCCTTCTAACTATTCTACAATTTACTTGTAACTTTTCATGGGGATGTGACTTTGTTTCCAAGTAGATAGCTAGAACTCTTGTAAAAATATCTTATATTTCCTGTGGTGACCAGGACAGTTCCTTATACATCATAGGGACTCAGTAAATATTTGTGAATTGGTTTTTTAAATCACAGTTGGATTTCGTTTTATTTAAGACGGGCCTACCAGCAAGCTGATTCTTTCCAGGAAGAATTGTAATTGAATTTTCCTCTGACTTCCATCCTGGAGGACCTGCTGGCCTAGAATGCTACCCAGGCTAGACCTGCTCAGGCTTCTTCAGTGCATTTGGGAAAGGCTTATTTACTGAGCATCTCCCATTGATAGTTACCACTAACTTTTTGGATTTTACTAAAATATTAGGCAAACATCAAGTTGCATTATGGATATGCTCTAATTCTATGTGAGACCTTTGAGATTTAAATATTCATATTTATCAGCATTTATATATTCAAATCAAGTTGCATTATGAGTGTGCAATGCATTATGGGTATATAATGCTTCAATGTGAGATATAAATATGCAAATATAATCTGCTCTGCAGTGAGGGAAAATGTTTCTTGGCATTACTGAGAGAACTTGGGTAACTGTGTGATAATAGGTGGCTGCAGTGAGTTTAGGTACAGTGGCTTCTTTTATATGTAGGTCAGGTTTTTAAACAAACAAATGGAGCAAAAATTGCAGAATGATGTTGTTACAGGAGAGATGGATATCACCTGTTGTCTCCTTGAGTCCAAAATATCTATATTTTCCTCCCAGTGTTGAAAATATTGCTCTTTCGTTAGTGAAACAGATGACTAGCTAACTTTTGCTTACAGGTCACATTAATCTGAAAATGTATACCATCAAACCTCAGAAACATACTCAGTCTGATGGGATGCTCAGATTATGAGAGGCATACATGAACTATGATGACTGTGGGGATATGAAGTTGGCCTCCCATTTTGAGCATCCTAGTCTCTACCCTGTGTGCTCACTGAGTGGGAAAGTGAGTAAAATCACCTGCCCTCTTTATTTTTTAAATTGTTGAATGCATATAATTAATTTTGCACAAGTTAAATGAGCTTAGGTGTAGACTCCATTGAACATCCAATCATTTATGCACAGAAAAGATTTTGGACAGCCTGATAATTTTTAAATAAAGTAATTAAATGCTATTTGCTGCTTGATTTGTGTTCAGAACACTTCTAACACCTGAAACAACTTTTAACTTTTTATCATTTGGAATGAGTCTTGAAAAATGAGACATAAAATTTAGATTCTCCAGAAATTGAAGATTGTATAGTGTTTATTTTATTATTATTATCTTTTTGATTAAGAGGGATGTGCTGCACTGCCCCTTAAGGACCTTGGCCACATTAGCACAGGCATATGTGACATTTTACTCTAAAATATTTCAGCCTCATAATTTTGAAAAGGTATAACTGTTGAATTTACTTTTATTAGGCAGTCCAATTTCTTTTGGAATGTTGTAATTTACTGTTAAATTATGGTTATATCTTGTCTCAAATTTCTGAATGTATTTAAATAAATTTGTGGGACTCCTAAGGATACAACATTCTCTACTAAGGAATTGCTAATGCAAGATGAGTTGTAATTATCTAAGTAACTTTTAACCTGGTCAAATTTTCTTAAAATAAGTGTGTGTGAGGTTCAGCAGGATCAAACGTAATTAATGTTTTCCAGAAGTAAGTGCGCTAAATACTTGCTTGTTAATTACATCAAGACAAAACTTGAATGTGAAGTAAGGGTGTATTATAAGTAAATTGCAAATAGCATTTATGTGATAGATCCACTAATTTGCTACTTGCTATTCCAGCAAGATTTGAAAAATTAGGTAGCTGAAGTTGCTGTAAAGAACACAATTTATTGCAGATGCCCCAAGAGAAAACTTTACACCTCAGCTATTCCCATTGACTTTTGCCAAGTAGTTACCCAGAGTCTGTTTTGAAACAATCTGTGATCATTCACACCAAAGCATTAATTGTATAGAAAAATTAGAAACAAACACTCTGCTTCTTGATAATATTGTTACTATTTGCTGAAGGTCTGCAAGTACTTGCTGCAGAGTATCGGTGGTACTGGCCTAAAATTTGAGTATAATAGGAAAATCCATGGAAGAAATGAGCATTCCCCACTGAACTGAAATTTAATGAGGATGGTGAAGAGATGCAATTGTGTTCTACCTGACTCAACTTTTAATTTAACTGGAATCTGTAGTATGTGTTCTCAAGTTACTGGTACTTAGTAAAGTAACTTACGATTCTTACTTCTCCCTATTTACTCAGGATTCAAAAAAAAAATTGAACCAAAGTTGTAAAAATAAATCTTTTCTACATGGTCCATACTTTTGCATTCACACGTCAGGAATTTTTAAGATGAGGAATTCAATTTATTTAAAAATTAGATACGGTTGATTTATTAATATACAAGGATAAATATTCACATGAATAATTATTTCTTCAGTGTCAGTCCTCTTAATAGTGTAATATACTCTTGTTTAGTATTCAGATGCCATAGTTTTCCCAGATATGGGTGTTTTCAACCTTTGACATTTACTGATGAAGAAATTGAAAATGCCTAGGGAAGATAAGAAAGTACCTCATGATTATAAGTAGCTGAGTTTTATTTTAAGTTTGATTTTATGTCTCAAATATTTAATTTATTCATATATATGTATTTCTTTACCATCCTACTGATTTACTTGCTTTAATTTTTCATAGTTAACCTAAGTTCCCTTTTCACTTGGGAATTGTTTAGAGTAGGCTCTGGGAAATATTACAGTAGATTCACAGCATGAGGAGAGAAATTTTCAACACTAAACTCCCCAGGAAAACATTCTCAAATGGTGCACAGTATTCATGATAAAAACCGAACACATTTCTGGAGGAATGGGTTTTTCTGTTATGAGATAATGCTTAGACAGTTCTGGCTTTTAAGTTAAAAATGCTGTCTCACAGACACCTTTTTTCTTGTTTTCTCATGTTTCTCTCAACTCTTCTTTCAAAGTTCCCAGCATCCTACTGGAGGTAAGAACTCACACCAGCCCCCGGCAGACCTAGATTCAGGTCCTCACTGTCCCTATTTGTCATGAGACTCTACTCAAGGTGCTCCATCTCTATAGCTAAAATGTATGTTGATAATAAAGGGATGATGACAATAGTTCCTATTTTATAGGGTGGTTGTGGGGATTAGCAAGAGCAAATGTTTGTTAAATACTTAGGACAATTCTTGACCCACAGAGTCAAAGTGACAGCTCCTTCCAGGATGAAGAGCAAAGGCTCTGCTTGTCTCAGCCTCATCAGTTACCCAGCCCTCATCTGTGTCCCAGTGAGAATCGGTTCTGCATCTCCCCGTTTGCAATGTAGGTGGAAAAAACACAGCCTCCACATATTTTCATTTCCCTCCTCAATGTCATATCCTTTATCTGAGTCCCAATTTTTCTTGCCTAATTGATGATGATAATGTTAAATAGCTGAAATGAAGATGATGAAAGCCATCCAGTTTTGAATACTTATTGGGTGCCAGGAACTACGTTAAACATTTTGCCCTCATGATACTATTTAATTCACAAAAAATCTTGATCTGAAAATTTTTTCATATATTTATTTTATAAGTGAGTCATATATTTATAGAGGTGAATAAGCAATCTTTTTCAGCTTTTTATGAATAAACTACCAGTATTGGGTACTACATAACAACAAGATTGGAAATAGGATTAGAACTCAAATTTTTCCAAAATGAATCCAGGAAATCTATTTCTAAGTAACTACAACATCAACAGTTACTGTTACTCAGTGTTTGTGCCAGGCATTGTATTCAACACTTTTCATGTTCTTTCTCAGTTCTTATGCCAACCCGATGGAGAAGGCACTACTACTATTCCAGTTTTACATGGGAAGAAACTGAGGTAATACCTTACTGAAGGTTATGAAACAGGTGTCCGGGAAGGCCAGATTTTGACCTCAGCTAATCTCGTTCCACCCTTAACCTTTATGCTGCCCTGTCCCCTAGTACATGTGAGGATATAGATATATAGTGGATAGCATAAGGGTTGTGTGTCCTCTTAGCACTAAGAAAAATTTCAACAGCTTCCAGAAAAATCCTTTTTCCTGTTCTTTCCCAATTTTGCAATTACTGTCTCCTGTAATCAGTCTTAATTTCACACTCTTCTCTGCCAAAACACATCTCTTTCATTCTTCCCTGTACAGTTTGAATCTTGACTCCAGACAATCTTTCTGGACAGATCAGAAAAAGAATAATGTGGCCCATAACTCTCATTACCAATAGCGCTTTGCCCAAATTCATGAACTTAAGTCTATGTATTTGTGATTTTTGCTTATTTCTGTGCATAGCTGCAACATGCGTAGTTTCTTCTTTGCCTTACAATTTGTGTAAATCTTGAGTTCAACAAGGGGTCACAAATAGGTTACCTCTTGGTGTCCCTCTGAAGTATGTTGCATGCAGTAGTTCAGTAAATAGTTTTAGATAATTTTATAAACCTAAGAGGAGCATAAACAGAAATTGAAACTTCCTTAATGATTTAAACCTGTGTGAGCCATCTGCATATTGTCTGTGCAGAATTCTGCATACTAAGTGTTAATTTTGAGATTCCCTCTTACTCTGGAGGCATAGTTGAAATTATTAGGTTGAGAAATCACAACCCTGATAATTAGCTTAGAGATACGGAATCAGGATATGTGCTACAAAAAAAGTGATTTATGTAGAAGTTGGCCCTATGGGGTTGAATAGCCAGCTGTCTTAAATTTTATACCTGCCAACATCTGGTTTGGCCAATAGGTATTAGGGACTATGTTTACAATAACTTAACAAGAAAGTTTAGTTAGATTGTTAGATAGTAAAGAAGCAACCCTTGAACCCTTGGTAACCACGAATCTAAAGCCAGCAATGGCAATAAGTACATACCTATCAATAATCACCCTAAATGTAAATGGACTGAATGCACCAATCAAAAGACACAGAGTAACAGAATGGATAAAAAGCAAGACCCATCTATATGCTGCCTACAAGAAACTCACCTCAAATCCAAAGATATACACAGACTAAAGTGAAGGGATGGAAAAAGATATTTCATGCAAACAACAAAGAGAAAAAAGCAGGTGTTGCAGTACTTGTATCAGACAAAATAGACTTCAAAATGAAGAAAGTAGCAAAAGATAAAGACGGACATTACATAATGATAAAGGGGTCAGTCCAACAAGAAGATATAACCATTATAAATATATATGCACCCAACACAGGAGCGCCAGCATATGTGAGACAAATACTGACAGAATTAAAGGAGGAAATAGACAGCAATGCATTCATCTTAGGAGACTTCAACACACCACTCACTCCAGAGGACAGATCAACCAGACAGAAAATAAGTAAAAACACAGAGGCACTGACAACACACTAGAACAGATGGACCTAACAGACATCTACAGAACTCTACACCCAAAAGCAACAGGATACACATTCTTCTCAAGTACACATGGAACATTTTCCAGAATAGACCACATACTAGGCCACAAAAAGAACCTCAGTAATTTCAAAAATATTGAAATCCTCCCAACCAACTTCTCAGATCACCAAGGTATAAAACTAGAAATAAATTTTAGAAAGAAATCAAAAAGGCTCACAAATACATGGAGACTTAACCACACTCTCCTAATTAATCAATGAGTTAACGACCAAATCAAAACAGAAATCAAAGAATATATGGAGACTAATGACAACAACAACACAAAGCCACAACTTCTGTGAGACGCAGCAAAGGCAGTTCTAAGAGAAAAGTATATTGCAATCCAGGCCTATTTAAAGAAAGAAGAACATTCCCAAATGAATAGTCTAAAGACACAATTACTGAAATTGGAAAAAGAAGAACAAATGAGGCCCAAAGTAACCAGAAGGAGGGACATAATAAAGATTAGAGAAGAAATAAATAAAATTGAGAAGAATAAAACAATAGAAAAAATCAATAAAACCAAGAGCTGCTTCTTTGAAAAAATAAACAAAATAGATAAACCCCTAGCCAGACTCATTAGGAGAAAAAGAAAATCTACACACATAAACACAATCAGAAATGAGAAAGGAAAAATCACGATGGACCCCCACAGAAATACGAAGAATCATAAGAGAATATTATGAGAATCTATATGCTAACAAGCTGGAAAACATTGAAGAAATGGACAACTTCTTAGAAAAATACAACCTTAAAGACTGACCAAGCAAGAAACAGAAAAACTAAACAGACCAATCACCAGCGACGAAATCGAATTGGTAATCAAAAAACTACCCAAGAACAAAACCCCTGGGCCTGATGGATTCACCTCTGAATTCTACCAGACATATAGAGAAGAAATAACACCGATTCTCCTTAAAGTTTTCCAAAAAATAGAAGAGGAGGGAATACTTCCAAACTCATTCTATGAAGCCAGCATCACTCTAATACCAAAACCGGGCAAAGACCTCACCAAAAAAGAAAATTACAGACCAATATCCCTGATGAACGTAGATGCAAAAATACTCAACAAAATATTAGCAAACCGAATTCAAAAATACATCAAGAGGATCATACACCATGATCAAGTGGGATTCATCCCAGGGATGCAAGGATGGTACAACATTCGAAAATCCATCAACATCATCCACCACATCAACAAAAAGAAGAACAAAAACCACATGATCATCTCCATAGATGCTGAAAAAGCATTTGACAAAATTCAGCATCCATTCCTCATTAAAACTCTCAACAAAATGGGTATAGACGGCAAGTACCTCAACATCATAAAGGCTATATATGACAAACCCACAGCTAACATCATACTTAACGGCGAGACACTGAAAGCTTTTCATCTAAGATCGGGAACAAGACAGGGATGCCCACTCTCTCCACTGTTATTCAACATAGTACTGGAGGTCCTAGCCACAGCAATCAGACAAAACAAAGACATACAAGGCATCCAGATTGGTAAAGAAGAAGTCAAATTGTCACTATTTGCAGATGACATGATACTGTACATAAAAAACCCTAAAGATTCCATTCCAAAACTACTAGAACTAATATCTGAATTCAGCAAAGTTGCAGGATACAAAATTAACACACAGAAATCTGTTGCTTTCCTATACACTAATGATGAACTAACAGAAAGAGAAATCAGAAAAACAATTCCATTCACAATTGCATCAAAAAGAATAAAATACCTAGGAATAAACCTAACGAAGGAAGTGAAAGACCTGTACTCTGAAAACTACAAGACACTCCTAAGAGAAATTAAAGAGGACACTAACAAATGGAAATGCATCCCATGCTCTTGGCTAGGAAGAATAAATATTGTCAAAATGGCTATACTACCTAAAGCAATCTACAGATTCAATGCAATCCCTATCAAACTACCAACAGCTTTCTTCAATGAACTGGAACAAATAATTCTAAAATTCATATGGAACCACAAAAGACCCCGAATAGCCAAAGCAATCCTGAGAAGGAGGAATAAAACAGGGGGAATTACACTCCCTGACTTCAAGCTCTACTACAAAGCCACAGTAATCAAGACAACTTGGTATTGGCACAAAAACAGACCCACCGACCAGTGGAACAGAATAGAAAATCCAAACATTAACCCAAACATATACAGTCAATTAATATTTGATAAAAGTGCCTTGGATATACAATGGGGAGATGACAGCCTCTTCAGCAGCTGGTGTTGGAAAAACTGGACAGCTACATGTAAGAGAATGAAACTGGACTACTGTCTAGCCCCATACACAAAGGTAAACTCAAGGTGGATCAAAGACTTGAATGTAAGTCATGAAACCATAAAACTCTTAGAAAAAAACATAGGCAAAAATCTCTTGGACATAAACATGAGCAACTTCTTCATGAACATATCTCCCCGGGCAAGGGAAACAAAAGCAAAAATGAACAAGTGGGACTATATCAAGCTGAAAAGCTTCTGTACAGCAAAGGACACCATCAGTAGAACAAAAAGACATCCTACAGTATGGGAGAATATATTCATAAAAAACGTATCTGATAAAGGGTTGACATCCAAAATATATAAAGAACTCATGCACCTTAACAAATAGAAAGCAAATAATCCAATTAAGAAATGGGCAGAGGACATGAATAGACACTTCTCCAAAGAAGAAATTCAGATGGCCAACAGGCACATGAAAAGATGCTCCACATCGCTAATCATCAGAGAAATGCAGATTAAAAGCACAATGAGATATCACCTCACACCAGTGAGGATGGCCAACATCCAAAACACAAACAACAACAAATGTTGGTGAGGATGTGGAGAAAAGGGAACCCTCCTACACTGCTGGTGGGAATGCAAATTAGTTCAACCATTGTGGAAAGCATTATGGAGTTTCCTCAAAAAACTCAAAATAGAAATACCATTTGACCCAAGAATTCCACTCCTAGGAATTTACCCTAAGAATGCTGCTGCCCAATTTGAAAAGGACAGATGCACCCCTCTGTTTATTGCAGCACTATTTTACAATAGCCAAGAAATGGAAGCAACCTAAGTATCCATCAGTAGATGAATGGATAAAGAAGAGGTGGTACATATACACAATGGAATATTATTCAGCCATAAGAAAACAAATCCTACCCTTTGCAACAACATGGATGGAGCTAGAGGGTATTATGCTCAGTGAAATAAGCCAAGCCGAAAAAGACAAGTATCAAATGATTTCACTCATATGTGGAGTATAAGAACAAAGAAAAAATACTGAAGGAACAAAACAGCAGCAGACTCACAGAACCCAAGAACGGACTAATAGTTACCAAAGGGAAAGGGACTGGGGAAAATGGGCGGGAAGGGAGGGATAAGAGGGAAAAAGGGGCATTACGATTAGCAGATATAATGTTGGGGGGGCACGGGAAGGGCAGTACAACTCAAGAGAAGATAAGTAGTGATTCTATAGCATCTCACTACGCTGATGGACAGTGACTGTAATGGGGCTGGTGGGGGGGACCTGATGAAGGGGTAGTTTAATAACCGTAATATTGCACATGTAATTGTAGATTAATGATGATAAAATAAATTATATTAAAAAAATAGGTATTAGGAAATGTGAGAGAGCAGGAGGGAGTACTTCGCCTAACTCTGTCTTGACCTCTGGAAAGTAGGACAAGGCCCTGATTCTCTTTTGGGAATGTTGGAAAAATATAGAAGTATTTATATGCATAACATTTGCAAAGTGCTTCACCGGCATTTTTTTAAGCTTTTGCTCTCAACCTTATTTGAAATGAGTTGTACGTTATTCCCCTTTTTATAGAATTTAGTAAGGTGCAGAAAGATGTAATTTCTCTGCTTTGGTACCCAAAGGAGCTAATAGCAGTCCAGAACAAACACTCATATACTTTCAAGGGTCATTCTGTGTTTCCAGTTTCCATGTTATCATATTTCAAAGGCAAATTGAACCAAGAAGGGAGAAGAATAGAAAAGAAATATAATAGAGGGACCATCCAAGAAAAGTTAAAAAAAAAAGTAGGGGATTATTTATGTACTTTTCTTTTTATTTTTTATTTTTTATTTTGCCTTATTAGTGTACAATTACATGAGCAATATTATGGTTACTAGACTCCTCCTATTATCACGACCCTACCACATACCCCATTACAGTCACTGTCCTTCAGCGTAGTAAGATGCTATAGAATCACTACTTGTCTTCTCTGTGTTATACTGCCTTCCCTGTATGCCACTCCTCCGTTACATTATGTGTGCTAATTGTAATACCCCTTTTTCCCCCTTATCCCTCCCTTCCCACCCATCCTCCCCAGTCTCTTTTCCTTTGGAAACTCTTAGTCCATTCTTGGGTTCTATGAGTCTGTTGCTGTTTTGGTCCTTCAATTTTTTCTTTGTTCTTATACTCCACATATGAGGGAAATCATTTGATACTTGTCTTTCTCTGCCTGGCTAATTTCACTGAGCATAATACCCTCTAGCTCCATCCATGTTATTGCAAATGGTAGGATTTTTTTTCTTCTTATGGCTGAATAATATTTCATTGTGTATATGTACCACATCTTCTTTATCCATTCATCTACTGATGGACACTTAGGTTGCTTCCATTTCTTGGCTATTGTAAATAGTGCTGCGATAAACATAGGGGTGCATATGTCTTTTTCAAACTGGGCTACTGCATTCTTAGAATAAATTCCTAGGAGTGGAATTCCTGGGTCAAATGGTATTTCTATTTTGAGTTTTTTGAGGAACTTCCATACTGCTTTCCGCAACGGTTGAACTAATTTACATTCTCACCTGTAGTGTAAAAAGGTTCCCCTTTCTCCACATCCTTGCCAACATTTGTTGTTTTTGTCTTTTTGATGTTGGCCATCCTAACTGGTGTGAGGTGATATCTCATTGTGGTTTTAATTTGCATTTCTCTGATGATTAGCCACGTGGAGCATCTTTTCATGTGCCTGTTGGCCATCTGAATTTCTTCTTTGGAGAAGTGTCTGTTCAGCTCCTCTGGCTATTTTTTATTGGATTATTTGCTTTTTCTTTGGTGAGGTGCAGAGCTCTTTACATATTTAGGATGTCAACCCCTTATTGGATATGTCATTTATGAATATATTCTCCCATACAGTAGGATGTGTTTTTGTTCTATTGATGGTGTCCTTTGCTGTATAGAAGCTTTTTAGTTTGATATAGTCCCACTTTTTCATTTTTGCTTTTGTTTCCCTTGCCCGGGAGATATGTTCATGAAGAAGTTGCTCATGTTTATGTCCAAGAGATTTTTGCCTATGTTTTTTTCTGTTTTATGGTTTCATGACTTACATTCAGGTCTTTGATCTATTTTGAGTTTACTTTTGTGTATGGTGTTAGACAGTAATCCAGTTTCATTCTCTTACATGTAGCTGTCCAGTTTTGCCAACAGCAGCTGTTGAAGGGGCTGTCATTTCCCCATTGTATATCCATGGCACCTTTATTGCTTATTAATTGACCATATATGCTTGGGTTTATATCTGGGCTCCCTGGTCTGTTCCATTGGTCTATGGGTCTGTTCTCGTGCCAGTACCAAATTGTCTTGATTACTGTGGCTTTGTAGTAGAGCTTGAAGTCTGGGAGCATAATTGCCCCTGTTTTATTCTTCCTTCTCAGGATTACTTTGGCTATTTGGGGTCTTTTGTGGTTCCATATGAATTTTAGAATGATTTGCTTTAGTTCATTGAAGAATGCTGTTGGTATTTTGATAAGGATTGCATTGAATCTGTAGATTGCTTTAGGCAGGATGGCCATTTTGACAATATTAATTCTTCCTAACCATGAGCATAGGATGTGTTTCCATTTATTGGTGTCTTTAATTTCTCTCATGAGTGTCTTGTAGTTTTCAGAGTATAAGTCTTTCACTTCCTTGGTTAGGTTTATTCCTAGGTATTTTATTCTTTTTGATGCACTTGTGAATGGACTTGTTTTCCTGATTTCTCTTTCTGCTAGTTCATTGTTAGTGTATAGGAATGCAACAGTTTTCTGTGTATTAATTTTGTATCCTGCAACTTTACTGAATTCAGATATTAGATCTAGTAGTTTTGGAGTAGATTCTTTAGGGTTTTTTATGTACAATATGTCATCTGCAAACAGGGACAGTTTGACTTCTTCCTTGCCAATCTGGATGCCTTTTATTTCTTTGTGTTGTCTGATTGCCATGACTAGGACCTCTAGAACTATGTTGAATAAAATTGGGCAGAGTGGGCATTCTTGTCTTGTTCCTGATCTTGAAGGAAAAGCTTTCAGCTTCTCACTGTTAAGTATAATGTTGGCTCTGGGTTGTCATATGTAGCCTTTATTATGTTGATGTACTTGCCCTCTATACCCATTTTGTTGAGAGTTTTTATCATGAATGGAAGTTGAATTTTGTCGAATGCTTTTTCAGCATCTATGGAGATGATCATGCCTCTTTGTCCTTCTTTTTGTTGATGTAATGGATGATGTTGATGGATTTTCGGATGTTGTTTGATCCTTGCATCCCTGGGATGAATCCCACTTTATCATGATGTATATCTTTTTGATGTATTTTTAAAATCAGTTTGCTAATGCTATGTTGAATATTTTTGCATCTATGTTCATCAGGGATATTGTTCTGTAATTTTCTTTTTTTGTGTTGTCTTTGCCTGTTTTGATATTAGAGTGCTGTTGATCTTGTAGCATGAGTTTGGGAGTATTCCCTCCTCTTCTACTTTTTGGAACACTTTAAGGACGATGGGTATTAGGTCTTCACAAAATGTTTGATAAAATTCAGCAGTGAAACCATGTGGTCCAGGGGTCTTGTTCTTAGGTAGTTTTTTGATTACCAATTCAATTTCTTTGCTGGTAATTGGTCTATTCAGATTTTCTGTTTCTTCCTGGGTCTGCCTTGGAAGGTTGTATTTTTCTAGAAATTTGTCCATTTCTTCTACATTATCCAGATTGTTAGCATATAATTTTTAATAGTATTCTCTTATAATTCTTAATTCTTTGTATTTCTGTGGTGTCCACAGTGATTTTTCCTTTCTCATTTCTGATTCTGTTTATGCGTGTAGACTCTCTCTTTTTCTTGAGAAGTCTGGCTTGGGGTTTATCTATTTTGTTTATTTTCTCAAAGAACCAGCTTATGCTTTTATTGATTCTTTCTATTGTTTTATTCTTCTCAATTTTATTTATTTCTGCTTTAATCGTTATTATGTTCCTCCTTCTACTGATGTTGGCTTCTTTTGTTCTTCCTTTTCTAGTTTTATTAATTGTGAGTTTAGACTGTTCTTTTAGGATTGTTCTTCTTTCCTGAGGCCTGTATTGCAATATTTTTCCCTCTTAGCATGGCCTTTGCTGTGTCCTACGGATTTTGTGGTGTTGTAATATTGTTGTCATTTGTTTCCATGTATTGCTTGATCTCTGTTTTTATTTGGTCATTGATCCATTGATTATTTAGAGGCATGTTATTAAGCCTCCATGTGTTTTGGGGATTTTTCATATTCTTTGAGTAATTTATTTCTAGTTTCATACCTTTGTGATCTGAGAAGGTGGTTGGTACAATTTCAATCTTTTTTAATTTACTGAGGTTTTTTTTGTGGCTCATATATGATCTATTCTTGAAAATGTTCCATGTGCCCTTGAGAAGAATGTGTATCCTGTTGCTTTTGGATGGAGTGTTCTGTAGATGTCCATTACATCCATCTGTTATAATTGTTGTTCAGTGCCTCTGTCTCTCTATTTTCTGTCTGGTTGATCTGTCCTTTGGAGTGAGTGGTGTGTTGACGACTCAAAAAAATGAATGCATTGCATTCTATTTCCCCCTTTAATTCTGTTAGTATTTGTTTCACATATGTAGGTTATCCTGTTTTGGGTGCATAGATGTTTATAATAGTTATGTCCTCTTGTTGGACTGAACCCTTTATAGTTATGTAATGTCCTTCCTTGTCTCTTGTGACTCTCTTTGTTTTGAAATCTATTTTGTCCGATTCAAGTACTGCAACTCCTGCTTTTTCTCACTATTAGTTGCATGAAATGTCTTTTTCCATCCCTTTACTTACAGTGTGGGTATGTCTTTGGGTGTGAAGTGAGTCTCTTGTAGGCAGCATATAGATGGGTCTTGTTTTTTTATCCATTCAGTGATTCTACGTCTTTTGATTGGTGCATTCATACCATTTACATTTAGGGTGATTATCAATAGGTATGTACTTATTGCCATTGCAGGCTTTAGCTTTAGTTTTTTGGTTACCAAAGGTTCAAGGGTAACTCCCTTACTCTCTAACAGTCTAATTTAACTCACTTCATATGCTATTACAAACATAACCTAAAGGTACTTTTTTTCCCTCCATTTTCTTCCTCCTCCATTCTTTGTATGTTATGAATCATATTCTATACTCTTTGTCCCTTCGGTGACATCTGTTTAGTCTTAGGAATACTTCCATTTACAGAAGTCCCTCCTAAATGTACTGTAGAGGTGGTTTGTGGGAAGTAAATTCTCTCAGCTTTTGCTTATCTGAAATATGTTTAATCCCTCCTTCAAATTTAAATGAAAACATTGCCAGGTAGAGTAATCTTTGTTCGAGGCCCTTCTGCTTCATTTCATTTAATATATCATGCCACTCCCTTTTGGCCTGTAAGGTTTCTGTTGAGAAATCTGATGATAGCCTGATGGGTTTTCCTTTTGATGTGATCTTTCTTCTCTCTCTAGCTGCTTTTAAAAGTCTGTCTTTATCCTTGATCTTTGCCATTTTAATTATTATATGTCTTGATGTTGTCTTCCTTGGGTCCCTTGTGCTGGGAGATCGGTGCATCTCCATGGCTTGAGAGAAAATTCCTTCCCCAGTTAGGGGAAGTTTTCAGCAATTACCTCCTCAAGGACACTTTCTATCCCTTTTTATCTTTCTTCTTCTTCTGGTACCCCTATAATGCAGATATTGTTCCATTTGGATTGGTCACACATTCTCTCAACATTCTTTCATTCTTAGAGACTCTTTTTCTCTCTCTGCCTCGGTTTCTTTGTATTCCTCCTCTCTAATTTCTATTCCATTTACCGTGTCTTCTACTATACCTAATCTGCTTTTAAATCCCTCCATTGTATGTTTCATTTCAGATATAAAATTTCTTAATGATTGAATCTCCGACTTAAATTCGTTCCTGAGTTCTTGAATATTTTTCTGTACCTCCATAAGCATGTTTATGATTTTTATTTTGAGCTCTCTTTCAGGAAGATTGGTGAGTTCAGTTTCATTTGTCCCTTTATCTGGGGTTTGTGAGATTTTGGTCTGTACCATGTTCTTTTGATGTTTCATATTCCTGTGTGGTGCCCACTAGTGCCCAGAAGCTCTCGTCTCTGGAGCTTCTCAGCCCCTAGAGTGAGGTTGGGGCTCTTAGGGGAGCAGAACTGGTGCCTGGGGGGAGGAAATATCTGTTTCCTGACTCCTGTCTGCCCTTCCTGTCTCCATTATCACACAGCCAGTGGGCTGGGCACACAGATTTTCACCTCTGTGCTTGGCATCCCTAGCTGTTGTAGGTGAGGCCTCTTGGCTGGCCTGACGCCAGAGCAGTGACTGCCAGTTTGGGAGCAGGTGCTGTCAGGCCAGGAGTCAGGCTTGGCAGGCTGTGTATCACAGTGGGGGGCCTCAGAGCAGAGTCGCCAGTCAGGGGGGTGGAGCACCTGAAGCTCCCCAAAGTTCCCAATCTGCTTGGCAGAGTGCACCCAGACAACCTTGTCTCCCTATCCCTTCTCCCACGCAGAAAGTTCTGTATAAACCCGCACCTTCAGCAGCCCTCTCGCTGCTAGGAAGCCTCTCAGACTGCCTGCCTTTCCCTTGTCCCAGGATGCGCAGATGTGGATCCTTTCCTCCACAAATGGCCAGAATTTTTCTCTCAAGCATTCCGCCTGTCCCAGCGCCCCATTCTCCAGAGTACCACACAGTGTAGATTTCTGCTCGCAAAGCAGATCTCTAGGGCTAGGTGTTCAGCAGTCCCAGGCTTCCACCCCTCCCCCACTCCGTTTGTCTTCCTCCCGCCTGTAAACTGGGGTGGGGGAAGGGCTTGGGTCCACCAGATCAAGGCTTTCATACGTTACTCTGTTTTGTGAGGTCTGATCTGTTCGTGATGTCTGTATGCAGTCTGGTGTAGCCTTCTTTCCTGTTGCTGTTTTAAGGTTAGTTGTATTAACTATATATTCACACTCTCTCTGGTTTTGGGAGAAGTTCTCCATGTCACCTCTCACGCCGCCATATTGAATCCCTGTACTTTTCTTCTTTTGAATGTCAAACATGTGCTGGTCCTGTAGTGACTTACAAATGTATTCATACTCCATGAGATGTCCAAAGAAAGCATCACTTCTTTATTCTATAACTCATATAATCTTGCTCCCTCATATCTCTCCCGTCCAACTCCAGCTGTGCTATGTAGTGGAGGAAAAATAAAACAAAAACCCTAACCTATAACTTTAAATGTCTGGGGTTTGTGGTATTTCAGACTCTTATGGTTTAATTGATCTTTTGATTAGTCCCCAGGCCTTTTCCCTTTTTCCCAAGGTAACACTTGGATTCAGGAGAAAGACTGATGATCTCAGTGTCCTGGGTTGCAAGAAAGGAACCTTGATCTTGTGCTGGTCTTGGCTGCAGGATAGCTGTGTTGCCCTTGGGTGAGGATCGGCTTGTCTTTGCTGAAGTGTGGTTGATGATGCACTGGGTGTCCTGGTCCCCTGCTGTAGTTCACAACTGGTGTACCTCCTGTTTTATTAATGCCATAATTATGTTCACATATTAATGTATATAATTCATATATTTTTATAAAACATATACACATGCATGTCATATAAAATACATAAAACAAACATATTCACATGTATATACAATTTAGAAAATCTAGTACAGTATGGAATTCCAAGCTCATAAGTACCCTATTTTGTGGGGCTGCTTTCCTAAATAAATGAAGTAGTATGATATATATAGATTTCTCTTTAGTAAGAACTTATTTCTTTTCTGTGTCATTAAAGGTTTTCTTCATAGCTACTCTAAGTTACTTCTGATTTGGAGGTTTGTCAAAGCACCCTAGACACAAAAAAACATTGTACTTAGCTGATCTCTATAATGCTAGCTTCTAGAGACTCTTAGTTCCCAATCCAAAAAATTTTGCCTAACCTTTTACAGATAGAATCACTTAGTTTGTGTAATGGGGAAGAAGAAATCAGAGAGAAAGATAGTTATAGCTAGATTGCTGTAATGATCTATATGATATGATGCATAAATATATTTTTCTTTTTTTAATGTTTATCTCTGTACCCATGAATTCCTGAAGAATGTACCTTGGTCAAAGGTAGTCGTCTAGGAAAAATATTTTATTTAAATATCTGTTACAAAAGCCATAGTATACTTCTAAGTAGACTTATTTTCAATGAATGAAAATGGTCTCTTAAAAATGAAAATTCTCTAAGCTACATACGTACGCATTACTATGCCTTTGAAAGGAAGCTTTGAATGTGTGCATTAATTTCAGAATTGTACCTAATGATGTTGTGAGAACTAAGAGAAAAACAAAAGTAATCAAGATGCAGTTTGCAAATTATATTATTTGTTGAAAGAAGTCACAGTCATGAGCATCCAGTTTAGAATTCCTGATATCCTTTTGAATTTGTAGCAATTTGGCATTACATTGTAATATAGGGGACTGGTTTCAAATAGCCTGAAGACCTATTTTACATTAGTCTTCCAAAGATGGATATTTATAAACAGGAAAAGAGCTTCACCTAATTTTGGAAGCATCATGGAAGATACCCAAAATGAATTACCAGGCTTCAAAGTCAGAATTTCTTTTTGAAATTGAACCAAAAGGAAGTTTTACATTGCCTGCATAATTTTTACCTGGAGGACTCCTCCAAGATTTGTTGTATCCCTGAAGAAGTGTGATTCCAAGATCTATTGAGATTAATAGTAAAAAATATTTACTGGGTGTCAGCACTGAGAGAGATGTTGAAATCTAGCATGTCTTAATATTTGGTTAAAGGGAATTATTTTTCATCATGGTAAGTTAGGTCTATTTTTTCTAACTGAGTGGAAAGTATAGCAGCCTCATAGGTTAAACTGGGAAAAATGCCAGTTTTACACTCATGCACAACTACCTTGGAGGCATCTTACACATTTTGCAATCCTTCCTGATTTCTTTTGGACAGTTTCTTTCTTTGGTTACCCAACTTATTCTATGATGTTGAATTTCTTATGTCTTTCTTCTCAAACACTGGCCTGATCTTAAAGCTATGTGAAGGTACAACTTTATAACAGCACCTTTCCTTTGGCAACAATTCTTTTTCAGTTTCTTTTCCCCTCTCTCTCCCTTTCTTCTTTTTTTCTCCTTCCTCACTTACTATTCTTTTCTTCCCATCTAGAATCTCCCCCACTCCCATTAAAAGTAGTAAAATCTATATTTTATTAATTATATATTTGTGAGTCCCGCAATTCAAAATTTGTCAAAATATTTGAGAGCTTTTTCCTATTACCTATAAAAAGTAAAATACATTTAAAAAGTAACTTCCAATATTCTTTTGAATACTTTCTAGAGCACCATTAAATCGTGTCCAGTGTTCTGCTCTGGACCAGGGGTGGATATTTTTTCCATTAGATGCCTGAGACTTGTCAGCTCAGAAAGCAGTTGGGTCAATTTGACATGCTGTTACTTTCTGTAGTTTACTCATAGCAAAATCCTGAATTTTTACCTTGATTTTTTTTAAGTATTACTCAGAAAGACTACATTGGGAATAAAATTGATTCAGTGTGTTTAAAAAAATAATTTTGTAGCTCAGTGAAATTATACAAATAACTTCTATGTTGGCGATCCCAGTCAACTTTCCCCTTTATTGCCCCACCCCCACCCAGACCCTTCATCATTAATTTTCATAATACAGATAATTACACTGAAGAATTACTGGCCTGGGAAAATTGTGAAACCAGTGAAGATTATCGTTTATTCCATGTTCTGTCAAACTTCTGCTCACATTAATTTCTAAGGAACTTAAACTTTTGGAAACAGTGATGAAGCTTCATAAAAGAAGTATGACAGGACATGGGACATTTTGGAACTACCCACTAGTGTGCTTTAACTAAAGTGTAGAGTATGGATAAGGGAGAGGAGGTCACAGAGTCTGCTAGCATTACCATGAAAGACCCATTTTGCGCCATGTGAAAGCGTTTGGACCTCCTTCCGAAAGCAATGGAAACCTGGACGATTTGAAGGGACAAGAGGGTAAGGGTGCGACACTTTGGATTTATGGATTTACCTTTTAGGAAGTTCCTTCTGGCTGCAGTTATGAATGTGCAGTTATGAGTCTCTCAGGACGCTGTGGTTGTGATCTAGGTTAGATGCAGTAGTGACCTGATCCAAGCTGCAGCTCTGGGCAGGGAGAATAGGGAAGCTACCGCAGAGACACTGATCCCAGGGCCTGGCATTGTGATCGAATTCTTGGGGATTGTGAGTCAAGTCATTTTTGTTATTAGTTTAAGTGTGGATGCATTCTCCAATCTAATATCTGGGTTTCTAACTTGTTTCAGAAGCTTAATCTCTATCTTACACTCCAGTTCTGATATTCAAGTATTATTATATGTTCAGTTATATGAGACATTTAGCTCAGCTAATTAGCGTATTGTGTTAAAGAAATAAGGGGGAGAGCATGCTCTTCACAAGAACAAGCTTATTTTACACAGAATACACAGCTTTGTAGCTGCAGACTAGGCTTCTAATTCTTAGAGGGCACCTCACAAAAACTAGCACTCTGTAGATTATAGATCAGGCTGGGCAGCAGATTTTGTGAGGGCTTGGTACAAACATATCACCATCATGGAAATAAATGAAGTGAACTCAACTAAACTATTCCCAAAGTGTCAGCAGCTGTTGAGAAGTTAGTAGCACTAATGATCATTGTCAAAAACAGAACTTGGACATATTCTGTATTTTTGGACTTGTACTAGAAATCTAGTTGGAGAGTTATACCCCAAAACAGATTCCTATACAAATTAAACTCAGAAGGTGAACAGTCAAAAGATATAATTTCTTGAATTACTTGATAGCCTAGAACTGTTCAAAGCATGAGGAAGTCAGAGATATTGTAGGATCTAAGGATCTTATCCATCGTGGAAGAAGTTCTTGTGTGCCCTGCATAGTACTGAAAAGGGCCTGCCTCAGAACTCTCCTTAACTGCCTTGGAGCTGACTTAGTTCCCTTGATTGGACATTGTCCCTAGGACAGGACTTTGACTCGCTCAGTCAGGCTCCTCTCTAAGCTCTCTTCTCTTCATGCCAGAGGTACTGTAGCAGCTTTCTAACAGGGAATGAAAAAATTCAGATCTTGTTTGCCTAGCTCCTAGAAACAAGTAGTGAGAATAGAAATGGAAGAAATAACATCAAAATTGGTTGGCCGAGATAGCAGTGGCAGCATTTGTTGGTGTTTTTGGATGTAGAGCATTGATCAAGGTGGTGTTAGGGAGTAAAATTGGTGAAGGAGAAAGTGGCTGTGTTGACAGAAGCAGAAAGTGATTTCATAGGAGCCTGAGTTCAAGAGATCTTGTCTCCAGTGTCCGCTAGAGAGTGAGTATCTGTGTCCCTTCAAGACGTATTACGGTGAAACCTTACCCCCACTGTGATGACACTTGGAGGTGAAACTTTGGGAGGTAATTAGACCAAGAAGAGGGAGCCCTCATGAATGGGATTAGTGCCCTTATTAAAGAGACCCCTGAGAACGCTTGCTCCCTCTGCCATGTGGGGATAGTCTGTGAACCAGGAAATGGGCTCCCAGCTGACACCAAATCTGCTGGCCCCTTCATCTTAGACTTCACAGCCTCCAGAATGTGAGAAATAAATTTCTGTTATTTATAAGCCACCAATGATGTTTTGTTATACCAGCCAGAACAGACTGAGACAGTGCTGGCATCAGCAGCTGAAATGGTGAGACAGCGAGGGCTATGGTAGGTGGTTGGAGAGCCTTCAGTTAGTATATTAAGATGATGGCTTCCTTGTGCAACTGAAGTTTGTTGAACATCAAAAGAGACTGTGAGAGCATGGTAACCACATGCATTAGTGTGTTAGCTCTAATTGTTCCAAGATTGTTTTTACTACCATACTTTGTGCTATACCTTTAAATCTAAATTTTAACTTTGGAGCAGTGCTCATTGTTATAGTTTTGTTAGATTGATGAAATGCCCATTAAGTGCTTAGTTCTAAGCTGGCTTTATTTTATGTACAGAGTAGTAGGTAGAAGTAGGCTTTAAGCAAATCACTGGAAATTGCAGAAAATATTTCAGTGTGTCTGGTGATTTAGGTTGTCAGGAAGGATCAGAGATTAGTTCAGTTACTGAATTTCATGCTTTTTCTTTTTCTTTGCCAAATAAAACTGGAAAACAGAAGTTAGCTATTACTCTTATTTTAATACTTCTCTTCTTGATTGGAATTGACGTTTTTATGGGGATCACAAAGCATACAAAATATAGACATATTCTTCTTTCTCTAAAAACAGCGTTACATCAAATACAATTCAAACCATACACGTGTTTCTATTTCTCCTTCATTCTGATGCTGCCAACAGAGGATCTGTACTTATTTCTTACAGAAGATACTTTCAGTAATTCCTCTTCATGCTGCTGGAATACACTAATTTAATAGTTATTTTTGAAAGTCTACCACATGCCAGTGTCTTGGTGGTTGGGATGCCTTATTGAATAAAATAGACCAGGATCTCTGCCCTAGAATTTACATTTTTAGTAGGGGAAGGCAGACAATAAATAGTCAAATAGTAAGTAAGTAATTTATAATATATTAGAAAGTGACAAGTGTTATGTGTATAAAAGAAAAAGTAGAGCAGGGTCAGGAGGATGGAGTTATAATTTCAAGTTCAAGCTAGTCTTCACTGAGGTGACATTGGAAAAAAAAACTTGAAGAAAGTAAGAATATAGCCTTGAAGATATCTGTGTAAATGTCCCCAAAAGAGCTGTCCATGCAAATGTGTATTTTTGCAAACACGGGTTTCACCTTGTCCAGCGTTCCCTGTGAGGCATCTGACAGGGTGGGGAGTCAGGCCTCTTTCCTGCATTCAAGAACTACACAGCGAATGCCTGCTCAACACCAAGCACTCTGCTAGGCTTTTGAGAAGATTAACATATATCCTGACCTCTCAGAGGAGAGGGAAGATACACATCTTAGGAAGAAATACCTAAAACCTTAATTATAACTGTGGAAACTTTTCCAAAATGTAAGGATGCCACAGAGGAATATAATAGGAGAATTTAACTAAACCTGGAAGTCAGCATTATTTTCTCGAGGAAGAAATTCTTCTGGTGACATGTGAAGAATGAAGAGTGAAGGGGGGCAAGGAATGAATGTCATTTCTGAGGTAGAAGAATTAGTCTGTGCAAGAGGGACTGGAGCCGAAAGGAGCCAGCAAGTGTGTGGAATTAGCAAAAGGCCACGTGACTCGAGCATGGAGAACAGGACACGAGGCCTGCACGGAGGCAGAGAACAGGTGGTGCAGGTCCTTAGACTGCGTTAAGGAGTTCAGACTATATCCACAGGGCCAAATGAAGCCATGGAATCAGCTGTATGGGCCATTGGCCATACAGACAGAGCAGCTAACTGGGAATCCACAGACTCGGCTTCTAAGGCTGGCTGTGCTACTAACTGCTGTGTGACTGTGAGTAAGTGAAAACAACCTCCGGGCCTCAGTTATTTTGTACATCCGTATCTGTATATCTATGCCAAATCTATACTCTTTTCTATATTCACATCCAGTCTAAATTTATTAGCTGGATCACCTTGTCTCTGGGCTGCTGTGACAGGTTCAGTTGTGTCTCCAAAAAGGTATGTTGACGTCATAACCTCCAGTACCTCGAATGTGACTTTGGAAATAATGTTATTGCAGATTTACTTGGTTAAAATTAGGTCATACATAAGCCAATATGATTGATGTCCTTATAAGGAGGAGGTGATTTGGAGGCACACAGAGAGAAGACAGCTGTGTGAAGACAGAGGCAGATCAGTGATGCAGCTACAGGGTGAGGAGTGCCAAGAGTGCCTCCTTAACTAATCACATTGCAAATACCCTTTTTCCAAATAAGGTCATATTCACAGGAATCAGAGACTGGGACTTGAACGTACTTTTTTTAGGGGAAACAGTTCAACCCACTACGCTACCTATTGTTCCTATTCTCTAGACAATCATTTATACTCAAGGTTTTGAATTTCTTACCATATGATTTAATCCTTAATAGTTTGATTTCTATTTCCATTACTAAATAGCTGCCATGACAGAAGTCACCCATGATCTCCTAATTGTCAAATCCTTTATATAATTTTTAATCTTCTTCATAGTTGACCTCTAGTGGACATTTGAATCTGTTGACCACTTCTTTCTTTTTAAAGCTTCCTCATGTCTCAGTTTCAAACCCACATTCATAATTTTCTTGCACTTTGCTCAATTTTTCATTTTCTTTGTGCCATTCTCTTCCTCTGCCTGCCTTTTAAGGACTGATTTCCCAAGAGTCCTGAGCACATTTTCTGGTTCACCCATTCATCCCTGTGTCTTCACTTACTGAGTGCAAGTTGATGACTCTCAGTTTGTATCTTTAGTCAAGCCCAACTTGAGTTCCAGATTATGAAGTTGAAATGCCTATTGCATAGCTCTGCTTAACATATCCAAGCTGAACTCATTGTCTTTACCCCCTAACCTATTCTGCTTACTGTATTCTTCATCCAGTGAATAGCACTGCTTTCTACTTACTCATGTGAATCAGATACATAGGAGTTTAATTAGGTCCCTCTGCCGCTGTCATTCCTCACAATTATTTAGTCACCAATCCTTTCTATTCCTTTTCATCTCCATGGCAGTGGCACTGGTTCTTGGAACCTAGATGGAACCCCCATTCCCAGCTTTGCACTTTGTCAATCTACTCTCCACTTCACCATCAGAGGGACCGTTCTTACCAAGAACCTTAAGATGTAAATCTGCTTAGCCCCTTGAGCTGTCTTTTATTGCTTAGAGAATAAAGTTTATACTCCTTATCATGGCATCCACTATCAGCTTTCTGCCTATAGCCTAGCCTATTTTTACTTGCCAGTCCCTAGATTATGCTTCACTCACACCCAGGTGGCTGCCGTTCTCCACACATGCCAGGTGGTTCTCATAGCAATGCTTTTACTCATACTCAGGCCTGTTAATAAAAGCCCCTCCCTCAGTCTGCCTTGATGAACATCCTTGGTCTTCCTTCAAATCTAACCTCTAGCATTGTATTAGCTATGAACTTCCCCTGATTTTTCCCATTCCCCGATGAAGTAAATTGCACTCTCTCTTCTTTGAGATTTTCTATCATATCATCTATGACACTTTCTGGATTTTATGTGTATGCATCTATTTACCTTCTGCACTGCAAATACTCTGAGGGCAGGGACTATCTTTATTGATCTTTTTATTCCCAGGACCTAGAATAGTGTCTTCCCGAAACTAATGCTTAATGAATGCTTTCTGAACGCATGGCATATAGTTTCCAAATACTTTATTTTTAAAAGGAGCCACTGATTTTAGCATGTTCATTTCTCTATGTACTAAATTATTTCTGAGTTATTAAAAAAGGCAAATCTTAAAGAACATCCAGGAAAGGAAAAAAATATCCAGCTGTGGGGAAGTTAGGGTTCCTACGGCCGGATCCTCATTGAACTCAAACCACCTGATGATGTAACTGGCCTGTTGCTAGGCTACCGCTTCCACACCTTTAGGCAATAAGCTATTACTGTGCTATATAGGGAGCTCGGCCCAGTGCTCTGGGCGGAGGCAGAGACGCTAGTGCTCGACCTACTGCTGGGAGAACAAGCTGGGTAATAAACCCTTTCACCCCAAAGAATGTTCTGCTGTCAATTTCTTTGGTCGCATTGAATCCATAGCGAACTTGCCTGGGGCTGAAACCCATTGGCAAGACACCAAGCCAAATATGAAATCACTTCATAGAGTAATAGATAATGAAATACTGTACCTTGCAATTTGCCATGATCTAAACCACGATATGCTTTGTAGTTAATCACTTTTGCTTTAGAAATTCTAAATTGATCAAAAGGTCATCACTCAATTCTCAGTAGACACCTTAAGAGGTAAAGTATTTATTTCAGTCAGCAATGGCAGGTGAATTAGTATGCATTGCCTCCAATGGAAAGGAGCTGGTCAACTTTTCCACATGTTATCATCTTGGAGGACAGAGGGAGGGTAGTGGTTGTTAGCAGTAAGCAGTAAGTTCTGCTTAAAGAGGCCTGTCAATAAAGGTTTCCCCACAGTGAGGAGGCTGCTCCTGGCTTGTTTTGAATGCTTCGTGCTTAATTATGTTGTTTCCTCCTGTCTTCTCTCACTTCTTGGGCCCCTCCTCTAGGGCTCAGTAGCACGGTAGAGATGCTTTTTGACAGACAAGAGATAATCTTACACTTGACTTCCAATATCAAGGCATTTTAACTGGCACACTTTATATTGAATAATTCATGGGTATTCAAGCTTTACTTCATTCCACAAAGAGTGCTTTCTCTTAGCAGCCACAGTAGATATGAGCAGCTAATTCATTATTTAAAGAGATTAAGTATTAGCAACTGGTACTGACTCTTCAGCGCTCTCTTTATTCCCTTTGCTCATGTTATCCCCAGCCTTTCAGCTGCCTAGAACAGTTTTTAGATTGATTTTACCATATTTAAGTCTTTTAAAAAACAGATATACCCCCAAACCTCACTATTTTCAGACTGCTTTGTCCTATTTTAAAAACGTACAGCAATGTCTGTTAGAACTCTGTGAATCTCTGCAGGCTCGTGGGAATATATACAATTGCAACACTTTCTACTTTCAGTTAAGAAAATGTGGCAGGTGGGAGGAATGTAAGAAATCTGAATTTGCTCAGATTTACAGACCACTGGCTGCAATAGGCCAAGGAAGGCTTGGGTGTTTTACAGGTGGTGAAAGTGGATGAATCCTCAACTTTCAAGTATTGTTACTCTGAAAGGAAAAGTCCCTATGGAGAACTGTCCTCTTTATATTTTCAGAGAAAAAGAGAAAAGGTTTGAAATGTCTGTTTCTCTTTTGTAGACGGATACTCAGGTTGGGTCTCTTTCAGCACAGATTTTCACTCTTTCATTACCAGTCAAGAA
This sequence comes from Smutsia gigantea, assembly GCA_032199065.1. NCBI lineage: Eukaryota > Metazoa > Chordata > Mammalia > Pholidota > Manidae > Smutsia > Smutsia gigantea. The sequence continues at coordinate 61,418 of JAVSCE010004837.1, forward strand.
GAGAGGAAAATTTGTCAAGAGGTTATGAAGTTTCACTTTCTATAGACCTTGCCAGAGGGTAACATAATGACATAATTGGGTCTGAAATGGCAAAATAGTGAGATATATATATATATGAAACTTCTTTTAAAAAGTGACTTATTCTAAGGAACTATATTTCTAGGATTGAAATGAAAGAAAACATTGGCCATCATGTTGTTTAAAGCAGTAATAAATGTTTTTCTTAATTTTATATTTTAGAGTTAGACTTTTCTAGAAGTGCTTTAAAGTAGATATTTCACTAGAATGATAAAATAAGTTTATAGTTTTATTTTTACTCTATATGGCCTGAAAAACTGGGTGCCTCTAAAACTAAGGAACTTTTAACTTCCATAGCTTGCTTTTCCATTTAAATCATGAAAGGGTATAGATTGTAAATGAGCTTCCTGTACCTCTAGAAAGCACTTGAATTTTGGGTATCTTTTACTAACTAAATAGGCAATATATTATGTGCATTCTTCATTCATTCAAAAATTTCTTGAATTAGCAATCAGGAAAGCATATAGGAGATGATCAATAAAAATGCATTTCTTGAATGACTAAACCTTAAATAAGCCCACAGTGTGAAAAACCTTGTGTTGAAAGGTAGAAAAATGAGTTTGCATCAAAGATCAATACCCTTTTATTGTGTTAAAGGCAAGGTACTCTATACTGACAAAAAACAGACAGAAATAAGACACTATCCTCAACTCACAACACTTAGAGTCCACACAAGTGTCCTGCCAATGGGTTTCAGCCCTGGACAAGTTCACTACAGATTCAGTGAGACCAAAAAAATGACAGTAGAATGTTCTTGGGGTGAAAGGGTTATACCCAACTTTATTCCCACAGTGGCAGGTCAATCACTAGAATCCCATCCACCTCAGAGCAAGTCTGCATGCAGCAAGCTGGTCTCTGCCTCTGGGCCCCGCTGCCCCCTCAGCTATCTGTCTCTGTCCTCTGTGCTGCCACCACTCTAGTCTCTGCAGTCCTACAGCTATGCAGCCCTGAGCACTGGGCGGGGGCTCTTTATAAAGAGTCAGTAACAACGAATTGCCTACATGTGGGTAGTGAGCAAGCTGACCAGGGCCAGGTGAGAATCCTGCCCATAGGAACCTTCACTTCTCCCCAATTATGCATTGAGTATTTTAAACATTCAACTGAGATAGACATGGTAGTTGAAAATTTTGTTTCTTGAATGGGAAAAAGGATTGGAGAGTGAGGGTCCATTTATTATGAGCCAACATTATATCTATTATAGTAATATTCCCTAGTTTTAAAAACTTATTTAGGAATCTGAATTGTGAGAAGTTCAAACAGCCTGGATTGAAACAAAATTTGTTCACCAAGAATCAGAATTTAAATTGTGAATTCCAGGTTTAAAAATTTACCTATCATGTCATCCATGATTTGAAATCAACATTTTTCTTCTACTGGATTTCTTCCAGAGATATTTTTAGATGATACTACCTTTTTCTAACACACACACACACACACACATACACACATATACGCAGACATTTATAAACACAAAACTTTTCAAATTAGGCAGCCACCCCCACTTCTTCTGCACTGATGAAATCTCAATAAAAAGGAGACAAAATGGAGAAGACTAAAATATCATACATTTATTAAACATTTATAAGTCGTTCCAAAACTTTATAAAAGGAAGCTATTTTTTTTTCCTTTGTAAGCATGCTAACTTTAATATGGATTAAAAGTGCTGACAGCCAGTCTGGAGGAACAAACTGTCTTTGGCAGTTCTCATTTGCAATTAGTGAAGGAAGGACATTTCTCAGTGGTAGGTTCACCTAACAGATGCCAAATTGGATCCCACCCACAATTATTGAATGCTGACAGTGTGCCCTCTTTGTACCATATTACCAGGATCTTAAGTAGGAAACAAGGCTGGAAATTCAAGAAGCTAAGGATCTCATGAAGAGGCTTTCAGCTGAGGTCAGATACTCAAATATTTGTATAATTTTGAGGTGTGTAGCAAGTACTCTGTGGCTAATCATAGTCAAAGATCTAAAGTTTGGGAATGGCATTCATTTCCCATCCAAGAGGAGTCAAGGATACTCCTACAATAGTGTCACTGAAACTCATGTAGTCTGATATAATTTTGATAAAGGTGAGTTAAATCAGAAGTAGAGCCAGAACCACACAGATGCAGCAGCCTCTGGTGACCAGCCATTACTGCTCTGTGGCTAACAATTGTGTGCTTAGAGTGTTCTATAGAATTCGTGAATTATAGTATTACAGTTACTTCCATTGTCTTTTTAATTTTATCTATGAACACATTTTTAATAAAAAGAAGGTGAGACTAGATAAAACAAGAGTGCTTACATTTTATATATATGTCTTATTGAGAATAATGTTCCTTGTATAAAAATGTTACAGCCTGTATATGCTATATATTTTAATAAAAAATGAATTATATTTGTGAATATTCCTTAGTATTACATAATTGGTCAACTTATTAGTATTTTTTTTCTGGAGAGTTTAAAATTCATATTTAAGAAAATGTAGTTTAAAATTAATTATTAGTTGTACCTATTTTCCTCTATACAAACCATTTTTTTGAGATCTTTAAAAGTATGGTTTAATTCTCATGCTTTAAAAACACTTTTTTGAATGCTATGCTAATGAAAATAAGACATCAATACTATTTGGTATATTTTCTGATTTTCTCTTGTCTTTTTTCCTTTTTTTAACAAATCTACTTTTGGTCCCTGAATCGTTTTGCTTTTGTAAGCATCACCTGACATGTGGGATACAATAGAAAAAGAAAATTTGGGGACAGTGGCCTAGTAGATTTCATTTATGATTTCAGATGTGATTGTCCTATAAAGACAAGGGCAACAATGCCTGAGGTTCATTCACTTTCAGTGCTGGGCCAGCTACAGATCTTGCCTCTGATACTGTCAACCTGTCCATTTTCTAAATTTCCTGATTTTTGTCATATTTATTTTGATATTAAGATTGCCAACTTCTCTGAGATACTAATATTAGGGTTGAGAAACTCTTTCCAATTATTGACCAGTTCTGTCCAGACAGGGTAAATGAGGACCCTTTCCAAATGCTCTTTGGAAAGAGAGTTATATTTAATGTCTAAGATTTGATTTATCAATCTTACTTCTGTTGACTGCCTCACTCTCTAATTCCACATTTATAAGAAACTGAATTAGCATATATGGGGTGATTCAAGAGTAGTAAAATATTCCAAAATCTCTATGAAGAACAGGTGTGTTTTGAAATAATGTGAGCCTAACAGGGCTGAGAAAGCTGAATGTATCTGGTGCTAAACAGACTCATAAGAAAATAAAGATATATTGCTGGCCATATGTGGTGCCAAGATTGTGAGTTCTAAAAGTTTAGTATCAAGAGAGACATAATAAAACCTTAGAAATTATGTTATCAAAAGAGAAAAATGAGATAGATAAATGAATCATCAAAAGTCTTTTGGTAATTTTTATTGTATTACACCAATCTCCCCTCTAAAGATAAAAACAATGAATAAATTCAACAAATAAGAATGGGTTATAGAATTCTAGTGTCTTTGGGGCGACTCTTTATGATATTGTATTTTATCATCAGCCTATTAATATGTACATGATTTAGGTTTGAAAGTATTTCTTTCCCTTTAACAACTTAGGACTTTTTGCCACTTTAACTCTAGACAATATTTTGAACAAATGGAACCATTTTTGTTTACTGTCTCATGGGTATCATCTTTTAAATACAGGCTCAAACCATGGATTCTAGAGCATTCAGATCAAAACAAAGCAAAATGTTGTATACTCAACTTTTGTGTCAAAAGGCTGTGTTATTACCCAACAATTCAAGTTAATGTAAATAACTTTTGGGCATTTTGTTTCTGAAAAATATTATTTGACACAGTTAAAATATCTAAGAAAGCTGGATTAGAATTACTTCAGAGTTTCATTATTTTGGTGTTCATTTTTGTGTTAGTCAACTATATATTTTGAAAGTTAAATTAACTATTATCTGCCATCTTGTCAGCAAAAAATAACAGATAATGTGATGTACAAGTATGCAAAATATAGTATGGTTTGGGAAGCATCACATGGATTTCTGTTGATTGATTCTATCATCTATTTATAAAAATTTCCTTCACATATGATTACTAGATAAGAAACAATAACAGACCAAGATTAAAATTTGGCAGTGTATAAGCCACAAGATAAATCATTCTGTACATGGGAAATCCAAAGTGATTTCTTGTGTGAGTGAGAGACAACACTTGGGAGAATTTTGTCAGACCCTAGGCAGCCATGCTCATAGAGTCCTAGGGCTTAGATTGTAAGAGAAGAAACACTGCGCCTTCCATAAACATTTATATAGTGAACATGGCAAATGAAGGCAAAGTTGTAAGGTAAGAAACTGAAGGTTTTAACATTTGAATTCTTTTTAGTTTGTTCCCGTTCCTGAAAATAACTGAATTAATCTGGAAATTTGGCTACTTGCAAAAGCCTGTCTACATTGTCTATCATCTATCCTCTATTCTGTATCTACCACAGAAACTTTAAATATATACACATACAAATTAATTGTTATTGTCAGGACATATATTATTTCATATAAATACATAAATGACTTTCCATATCACTGAAGCATAACCTTATGAAAACTTCACTTAAAAAATTAACAGTTTGCTACATTAAAGACACTCTTTCTTCAAACACTTCTGGCGGTTCCTAAAAAGAACACAAGGGACAATAATTATTTCCTGCTAACTTAGTGTTAGAAAGTATTTTGGCTCCTAATGCACCAAAGCTTGCAAGACCCCCAGAGGTGATTTGCTTCCCCACTGAGTAGTTTACAGGGCTATGTTCTGGGGCACTGCTATGTTTACTTTCATACTTTGTTTCAACTAGATTCTCAATATTCATTGCTGTCCATGAGCCTGCCTTTCAAATGACTCTTCTATTGATCTCCACTCTTCTCTCTACCTTAATTTGCTATTCTGTACTACCTTGAGCTGAGTCTTTGCTTAATAGAATGTTCTCTAAATACTCGTTTAACTAGGTGCCAAGGAAATTCCTGGGGGACTGCTCTATGTCTTAAAAAATCAAAACAATTTTTATTTGTAATTATGTGAATGGACACTTATTGAAACTGTTTTGATCAGAGCCCAAAGAAACAAACGAATGTAAGTGAGATTTGGGGCCTTCCATGATGAAACAGGCAAATAATTCACACTTTGCTTTGTTAATGTTGTTGAAGACATTGCTTAGGATGGGGCTGATAAGGCAGGATTTGAGCTGAAACTATAAAGATCTACTTAGCCTAACATACTGTTATGAGAGACACAGACATTCTGTTTTGAATTGCTAAGCTATTTTGAATTTCATTTAGTCAGATATCCCAGGGTTTCTATTTAGCATTTACTAAACCACTTATAAGATTTTCTTCTGGACTAGCAGAACTCAGCTCTGGCAGGGACCTGATAAAGTTCTAGCCCTAGATGAGAGTAAGAAATAAAATCTCTCTGCAATCCTGTCTTTAAGGGAAGATAGATAAATAAATCCATAAAAAATGTATGTCTATTGTATTACTTTCTTTAAGATGTTGGTTAATTTTTTTTTTCTCCCCCATTGCAATGCATTTTGAAGCCCTAAAACCAGCTGCTAAAAAGTTATGGTGTCCTAAAAATAGAAGACATTTAAAAACCTCAAGTAGTAGCTAGTATTCAAATGCTAGGTTAATTTGAAATTAATTTCAATCACATGAATGTCTAAAGAAATCCTTTAGACAATGCTCAAGGTTTAGGGAGGCAAAAACATAGCTATATTCAGTTATGTCCCTACAATAACTTTGGCTTGAAACTATTAGCCTATGTGGCCAATTCAAATAGCTGGTTGGAGAACTCAGGATGTCAAGATATTCCTCCTATTGCAGCATTTATATTATTTTAGCTTTGCAGAATTCAACTATTAATAATAGAAATACTCAGAGCTAATGTCTTATATAAGACATTTCTACTATACGTTTATTTTGTATCTAATAAACAGAATTTGAGATTTGCAAAGAATTTCAAAATTTACCTGTTGAAGTTCTCTCTCTGCTTTTAAATAAGAGCATTTCAATCATTTGGGACAAATGTCTACCTTTAAAAAAAATTCTTTGGGAAATGTACTTTGTTTCAGTTGTTTCCAACTAGCATATCAAACTGTACTAGGAGGCTTCACGTATGTAATGGATTGTTGCCATTACAATTTCTTAAATTGTGGGCAGAGATTTGGGAGGGGTTCTGGGGGTGTGTTTGGGAGGAGTGATCTTTAGCTTTCTTTTAGTCTATTGCTTTTTTGGCAATACCTTCTCTAGCCCAACCTGATAAAATTTAGGGAAATGGAAGTTTTCCTTTCCTTTTCTCTCAATTTTATAAAAATTCAAGTGTAATTGACATACATTATATTAATTTCAGATGTATAATGATTTGACATTTGTATACAATTAGGAAATGATCACCACAAAAAGTTTAGGTAACATCTGTCACTATACAAAGTTACAAAATAGTTTTCTTATAGTCCGAACTTTTAAGATTTACTTTCTTATCAACTTTCAAATTTGCAAAACAATATTGACAGTAGTCACCATGCTATAAATTACATCCCCATGATTTATTTATTTTGTAACTGTAAGTTTGTACCTCTTTGTCTTTTTCATCTAACCCTACTTCCTTTCCCTCCTCTTTGGCAACTACCAGTCTATTCACTGTATCTATGAATTTTGTTTTATTTATTCATTTGGTTTGTATTTTTAGTTTTCACATACAGTGATATCATATAATATTGGTCTTTGACTTATTTCACATAGCATAATGTTCTCAAGGTCCATCCATGTTGTTGCAAATGGCAAGATTTCATTCTTTTTTATGGCTGAGTAGTATTCCAGTGTGTATGGTGTGTGTGTGTGTGTGTGTACTGCATCTTTATTCATTCATCTATTGATGGACATCTAGGTTGTTTCCATATCTTGGATATTGTAAAGAATGCTATAGTGAACATAGGTGTGCATATATCTTTTTGAATTAGTATTTTTTTTGTTTTCCTCTGATAAATACCCAGAAGTTGAATTGCTAGATCATATGGTTCCATTTTTAATTTTTTGAGGAACCACTATACTGTTTTGCATAGTGGCTTCACCAATTTATATTCCCATCAGTAGTATACCAGGTTTACCTTTTTTTCACATCCTTACCAACACCTACTGTTTGTACTTTTAATAATAGCCATTCTGATGGGTGTGATTGATGTTTAATGATATGTCATTTGGTTTTGATTGGTATTTCTCTAATTAGTGTTGTTGAGCATCTTTGCATGTGACTGTTGGCCATCTGTATGCCTTTTTTTTTCTTTTTGTAAAATTGTCTATTCAGATCCTCTGCCCATTTTCTAATTGGAGTGTTTTTTTTCATTATTGAGCTGTGTGAGTTCTTTATATATTTTGGATTTTAAGCCATTATCGGATATATGATATTTACAAATATCCTCTCCCGTTTAGTAGGTTGCCTTTTTATTTTGTTGATGATTTCCTTCACTATGCAGAAGCTTTTTAGTTTGACATAGTCCTGTTTGTTTATTTTTACATTTGTCACCATTGCCTTTAGAATCAGATGCAAAAAATATCAACAAAGAGCTATGTCAAGGAGCTTACTTCCTGTATTTTCTCTAGGAGTTTTAAGGTTCCTGGTCTTACATTCAAGTCTCTAGTCCATTTTGAGTTAATTTTTGTGTATGGTGTAAGATAGCAGTCCAACTTCATTCTTTAGCATGTAGCTGTCCAGTTTTCCCAGCACATTTATTGAAGAGACTGTTCTTTCCCCACTGTGTATTCTGGCTTCATTTGTCATATATTAATTGGCCATATATATGTAGGTTTATTTCTGGACTCTCTATTCTGTCCATTGATCCAAGTGTCTGTTTTTATGCTAATACTATACCATTTTGATTACCATACTTTGTAATATTGTTTGAAATCAGAGAGCATGATACCTCTAGTTCTGTTGCTCGGTCTCAAGATTGCTTTGGTTATTCAGTGTTTCTTGTGGTTCCATAAAATTTCAGGATTGTTTGTTCTATTTCCATGAAAAATGTTTTGGGAATTTTGATAGGGGTTGCACTGGATCTATAGATTACTTTAAGTAATATGGACATTTTTACAATATTAATTTTTCTAATCCATGCACCTGGAATATCCTCCCATTTATTTGTGTCTTCTTCATTATCTTTCATCAGTGTCCTACAGTTTTCAGTGCATGGGTCTTGTACCTCTTGGGCTAAATTTATTCCTAGGTATTTTACTATTTTTGATGCAACTCTAAGTGGGACTGTTTTCTTAATTTCTATTTCTGATAGTTTGTTATTAGTGTATAAGAAAGCAACAGATTTTTGTATATTGATTTTGTATCTTGCAACTTCACTGCATTTGCTTACTATTCTAGCAGTTTTTTGACACTATCTTTTGGGTTTTCTCTATATAAAATCATGTCATCTGCAAATATGGTAGTTTTACTCTTTTCTTTTCAATTTGGATGTCTTTTATGTATTTTTTTGCCCAATCACTCTGCCAGGGCTTCCAATAGTATTTTGAATAAAAGTGATGAGAGTGGGCATCCTTATCTCATTCCTTATCTTAGAGGAAAAACTTTCAGGTTTTTGTCATTGTGTATGATGTTCACTACGGTCTTGTCACATAAGGCTTTTATTATGTTGATGCACATTCTGTCTGTACTGACTCTGATAAGTTTTTATCATAAATGGGTGTTGAATTTTGTCAAATACATTTTATGCATCTGTTGAGCTGATCATATACTTTTTATTCTTCATTTTGTAAATGTGTCTTATCACATTGATTGATCTGCAGATGTTGAACCATCCTTGCATCCCTGAATCAATCCCACTTAATCATGGTATATGATCCATTTAATGTATTGTTGAATTTGATTTACTAATATTTTGTTGAGGTTTTTGCATTTGTGTTCATCAGTGATATTGGTCTGCAATTCTCTTTTTTTGTGGTGTCCTTGCCTGGTTTTGGCATTAGGGTAATGTTGACCTCATAAATGAGTTTGGGAGCAGTCTCTCCTCTTCAATTTTTTGGGAAAGTTTGAAAAGGATCAGCATTAACTCTTCTTTGAGTATTTCGTAGAATTCACTAGTGAAGTCATCTTATCCTGAACTTTTGTTTGTTTTCATTACATTAAATTTCCTTACTAATTATCAGTCTAATCTTATTTTCTATTTCTTCATGATTCAGTCTTGAAAGATTGTATGTTTCTAGGAATTTATCTCTCTCTTTTAGGTTGTCCAATTTGTTGGCATAAAATTGTTCACTGTAGTCTCTTATGATCCTTTGTATTTCTTTGGTATCAGTTGTAATTTCTCCCTTTTCATTTCTGATTTTATTTATTTTCACTCTCTCTTTTCTTCTTAGTGAATCTAGCTAGTGGTTTGCCAATATTCTTTATTTTTCCAAACAACTCTTAGTTTCATTGATTTTTGTGATTGTCTTTTTAGTGTTTATTTCACTTATTTCCACTTTAAACTTCATTATTTTCTTCCTTCTGCTAACTTTGGGCTTCATTTATTCTTCTTTTCTTAGACCCATTAGTTGTAAAGCTGGGTTGTTTATTTGAAATTTTTCTTGTTTCTTGAGGTAGGTTTGTATCACAATAAATGTCCCTCTTAGAACTGCTTTTGCTGCATCCCGTAGATTTTATATGTTGTATTTCCATTTTAATTTGTCTCAAAGTATGTTTTAATTTCTTTGACCCATGGTTTGTTCATTAACATTTTGTTTAATTTCCACATATTTGTAATTTTTCCAGTTTTCTTCTTGTAATTGATTTCTAGTTTTATAGTTTGTGGTTGAAAGATTCTTTAAATGTTTTCAATCTTCTAGAATTTATTGAGATTTGTTTTGTGGCCTAGCATATGATCTGTCCTGAGAATGTTCCACATCCACTTGAGAAAAATGTATACTCCGATGCATTTTGAAGGAGTGTTCTCTCTCTATATATATATTAATTAAGTCCACCTGGTCTAATATGCCATTTAACACTGATGTTTCCTTTTGATTTTCTGTCTGGATAATCTATTGATATAAGTGAGGTATTAAAGTTCCCTACTGTTACTATATTGTTGTCATTTTCTCCCTTTAGTTCTGTTAATATTTGCTCCTGTGTTGGTACATAAATATTTGCAAATGTTATATCTTCTTGTTGGATTGACTCCCTTATTATGTAATGTCCATCTTTGTCTTTTATTATAGTCTTTGTTTTAAAGGCTATTTTGTCTAAGTGTAGCTACCCCTACTTTCTTTTGGTTTCCATTTGCATCAAAAATCTTTTTGATTACTTCACTTTAACTCTTACGTGTTCTGACATCTGGAGTGAATTGCTTATAAACAATATAAAGGTGGGTCTTTTAAAAAATCCACTCAGTCATTCAATGTCTTTTGATTGAAGGATTTAGTCCATTTAAATTTAAACTAAATATTGATAGATATGTACTTTTTGCCATTTCATTCATTGTTTTCTGTTTATTTTGTAGTTCCTAGCTGTTATTTTCTTCTCCTGCTTTCTCCCTTTGTGGTTTGATGACTTTCTATAGTGTTATAATGAAATCCTCTTTCTCATTATCTTTTCTGTATCTATTTAGATTTTTGCTTTGTGGTTTCTATGGGGCTCACATATAACAGCCTGTATATATTAAGTCTATTTTAAGTTGATGACAAGTTTTGTATATATTCTGAAACTCTACGTTTTTGCTACCATCCCATGTTTATGTTTTTGATGTCACATTTTACATTTTTAAAATTTTGTATATCCCTTAACTAGTTATTATAGTTTTACTACTTTTATCTTTTAACTTTCATACTAGCTTAATTAATTAATTAATTCACTTCTTTACTATATATTTACCTTTACCATTAAGGCTTTTACTTTAATATGTTTTCTTTTTACTAACGATGCTCTTTCTTTTCAGCTTAAAAAAGTTGCCTTAATGCTTCTTGTAGGGCTGGTTTAGTGGAGATGAACTCCTTTACCTTTTGCTTGTCTGGAAAATTCTTATTACTTCAATTATGAATAATAACCTTGACAGATAAGGTGAGGGACTTTTTGGGTTCCTCTTGTTTGGAATTTTCTGGGCTTCCTGGCTCTGGATATCTGTTTCCAGATTCTTGGTTGGAACTCTTTTCCTTTCAGCACTTTGAATATGTCATGCCACACCCTTCTGGCCTGTAAAGTTTCTGTAGTGAAATGTGCTGATAGTCTTATGGGGGTTCCCTTGAACATAACAAGTGTTTAACTCTTGCTTCTTTTAAGAGTCTCTCTTTATTTTAACTTTTGATATTTTAATTTTAATTTCTCTTGATGAAGGTCTTTTTGGGTTCCTCTTATTTGGGATTTTCTGGGCTTCCTGGCTCTGGATATCTGTTTCCATCCCCAGGTTAGGGAACTTTATAGCCAATATTTCTTCAAATAAGTTTTCTGCCCCTTTATCTTTCTCTTCTCCTTCTGGGACACTTATGAGCAAAAGTTATTCCGTTTGATGTTGTCTTGTAAGTCCTTAAGCTATCTTTACTTTAAAAATTTTTTTTAATTAAAAAGATTTTTGTTGCTCTGTTTGGGTGAGTTTTATTGCCATGTATTACAGATCACTGAATCTTTCTTCTGCTTCATCTAGTCTGTTACTGAAACCCTCTAGGGTATTTTTCAGTTTAGTTACTGAATTCTTCAGCTCTGTGACTTCTGTTTGACACTTTCTTATATTTTCTATCTCTTTATTGAAGTTGTATCTGTATTCATCCATTCTTCTCCCAAGTTCAGTGAGTATCTTTATAAACATTACTTAGAGCTCTATCAGGTATATTATCTCTGTTTAATTTTTTCTGGAACATATTTCTCTATTTCCTCATTTTGCTTGACTCTCTGTGTTTGTTTCTATGTGTTAAGTGAAATAGCTATCCCTTCCAATTTTGAAGGGGTGGCCCTGTGTATGTGATGAACCTTATTGTTTAACCTTGCTCTAGTTCTTGATCATCTCTTGAACTGTCTCTCTGATTGTTTCAGACCCAATGGGGCCTCAAAATACAGTCCCTCCTGGCTACCAGAGTCTTGTGCTTACAGGTATCCTTTGTGTGGTTTTTGTCCACCCACTGGCTTTGGGGAACCATAGGTAGAGGTGACACACTCACGTGCCAGGTGCTAGCAGGTTAGAGTAAGAGTGTAAAAAAGATGCTCCTCAGTGCCTCTGTCCCTGGAGAGAGTCTCAGTGGGCTTTTGCTCCTCTGCTAGATGCTTGAGATTACAAAATAAATCTCCTTCACATATGGTCTAGTCATTTTTTAAACTGCTGCTTTTGTGCTGAGTTCTGAGGTGAGCGAGTCTGTGTGTGAACCCATTAAGAGCAGAATCTCTGTTCTCTATCGCCCTGCGGTTCTCTTGGAGGTAAGCCCCATTAGTTTACAAAGGCAGAGGTTTTGGTGGCTCAGCTCTCTGGTGCAGGTCCCAAGGGTTGTCTTGTCTGATACGGGGCACAAACCCCTCACTTCTCAGGGAGGAATTCTGTATTTGTGAAATTCCTTCCAATAGTGGATTGCCATGCTGGGGGTGGGGTTTTTGGCAAGACCACATCTCCACCTCTCCTATCTTTCTTGATATGGCCATTTTCTCCTTCATTGTGGAGTAGCTGTTCAGCTAGTTCTCAGGTTCTTCTCAGAAGGGATTATTCTGTATGCAGCTAGGGATTTGAATTGTCTGTGGGAGAAGGGGAGTTCAGGAACTTCCTATACCACCATCTTGAACAGCTTAATCTTTAAGTTAAAAAGATTTAAAAATTGGGATGACCCCCACTTTGTTACCACTGGTCAATTACATTTTCTCACAACTTTTACAGACTATGTTCTTATAAAAATCCATTCTAAATATTTTGTGCTCCAAATGAGTCCTTTCTGGTCCTCAAAAGAAACAGGGAAAAGCTGCTCCGAATCACTGATCGCACAGCTCTCCCTGTACTTGATGGCTTTTGGCTCATGGTTGATCTGCTGTGACAGAAGCAATGTGTGACTCATCAGGGGCTGCTCTTGAGTCAGTGAGTGATAAGACAACTGGCTGTATCTAAAATACTCCTCAGATCGGATGCTCACACTCACCGGCTTAGGAGCACAAGATGGCAGAAGAAGATTTTTGGCCTCCTCTGAGTCTTCACATTTCTTTATTCTCAGTTCAACACTCAAAACTCATTTCTAAATGTTCAACACACTTGCTTTTTGATACATAAAGGTGATTTCTAAGTAGTACTGCATTTACGATAGAGAGACACAGTACCACACGATGTGAGGGATGCCACAAAGGTCCTACCGTCAATAAAAAGTCATCATAATCAGAAATTCCTTGGAAAGGAGCAGAGATTAGTGAAAAGAGCTTTGGAGATAAACAGCCCTGGATTTGAATTTCTGCTCTTCCACTTAACAGCTGATAGAAAACTGGGAAGGAAAAGGTTAGAGATAATAGAGCTAAAGTGCTGAGGACTGAGTGGGGGGCACCGTCTGCTTGCCAGGAAGGGTTTGAGCATATATGTGTATATACTGGGCAAAGATGAAGAAAATCATAGCAAAGATGAGGTGAGATAGCACCAAAGACAATACTAAATACTTTCATTAAGTATTTAATAACAATAAAATAGGAAGTGAGAAATTTCAAAATTTATCAGCTAACTCTATTGATACCCAAACGCAGTTGTTAGATTTATTCATCCTTCTCCATCTTTTTCTTTCTTTCCATATATATATACATGTATGTATATATATACATGTACATGTATGTATATATGTATATATATATATATATACATGTATGTATATATATATATATATATATATACCTTTTGCATATCAGGTATTGTGCTGGATGGCTGGATGTTAGGAATACAAAGACAAATAAGCCATTGTTTTACTACCTTAAGTTTGTATAACCCTTTGTATATTTAAGGGTATTTTTGCATAGATTATCTCATTCTGTATCCTCAGCAAATTCTGACGGGAGATGTTTAGCCTTCCCAGGGTATGCAAGGTTATAAAGTTTGTAGGGGAATGTTGCAAGGTGTGATGTCCTATATCTTGATCTGGCAGCTTTCTGTGTGACTTTGGAAAGAGTGTAGCACTATACAGGCTAGAAAAATCATGACTTCCACATGTAAGGATTACAAGGTACTAGAAGGTATAAATTATACAGCTTTATGAGTGTTGAAGAAGAAATCGTCTCCCTTTATCACTTTTATGAATGTCCTGTGCCCTAACAAAAGAATTCTACTCCCTTAAGGAAGTGCCAGGGTATCTGAGAGACCATCTGCAAAATCACATTACCTGAACTATTATGAGGCCCATTTGCCTCCCAGGTGCCAAAATCAGGATCTTTCAAAGCAGTTCTATGGACTGGTTATGTGAGAGTTGCAGGGTGAATGAGCATTTACATTCTTAAAACAAGATACTCTGGGAAGGCATTTTTCCAAATGAAGGGGAAATGGAGAATGAATTTTGTAAAAAAGTCATCAGAGATATTATCCATTATCATTAAATATAGATACGCAATATAGAATGCAATTAATGTTATTTTTGATTCCTGGCAGAACTTGAGACAGTGGTTTGTCTGACTGCTATAGGATATCACTGAGTGGGACTGGGCCTCATTAGGGAGATGAAAGGAAGAACAAAAACTACCAGCACAACAACTGGAGCCCCTTGGTACAGACGGTTAATGTACTTTGTCATATTACAGTGGGAAGTGTAGATCTCATTGGTCATGATGAGGATAGAGGGCTACTAGCTAAGATGTTTAAAGATCTAAATGTTGTGAGTTTTATGGAAATTCAGTAAGGAGTGTCCTATGGAAAAGAGCCATGAAAATTGAATTTCAGTTTAACATTAACAGGTTCAAACAATAAAGGTTGGTGAAACCGTTATTCCAGGTGCATTATGGAGAATTTCAGAGTGAGTCAAATGTAAATTAGCAGTATTTATTTAATTTAGCTTAGGAGCTAAGAAAATATCATATATAACTAGGTCATATATTCCAGCTTCAGAGCACCATTTTCTTCAGTCTCCTTTCAATCTAAGTGCTGCAGAATTTTTCAAGTTTTAGCTTAAATGTCACCTCTTTGGGGAAGCCTTTACTGATTCCACTGTGCCTCCCCTGCCCCTTCTGTTATATTATTTCAGCCCCGTAATTTTCCTCCAGTATTTTTTACAATTTTCCTAATTTTGTTAATTTTGTTGCATGTTTTGGACCTATCTTCAGTACCAGAGTAGGAGGTCCATGAGAGAAGATTCTGCATTGTTTACACCACCTCTGTGTTCCTGTTGTCTAGTAGAATAACTGATAAGAGTAGCTTCTCAATACATGTTTGATAAAGAAAGGAATGCAAAATGTCAGTTATTCATATTAAATTTGCAACATTGCGTGACTGCAGAGGACCCTGGTTCTGAAGTTTCTTTCTTTAAATATTTTCAAAACAGACATAGAGTTTGAGGAGACAGACTAGGCCAGAAATAATATTCTGTGTCCATAGCAATTAGTAGTACTGGTGTGTTTGTTGAAATGCCTAATGCTATTGTCACAATAACTGCAGTTTTCTGAGCTGATTAAAAAAAAACATATAATGCTACTTTAGATGCACAGGAACTGTTACAATAAATTACGTACGAGAATGGAACTGTTTACTTGCTTCTGCTGTCATATCTCCTTAGTTCTCTGGATCACTGAGAGAATGAGAAGAGTCCTGGTGTGTAGCGAGCACCCACTCCATGTCCTAATTTTGCCTCATATACTCTTTTTCCACACAACAGGCATTGGCAATCCAGTGATGAAGAGAGACAGGGTCCGTGGCCTCATAGGGTTTATAGTCTCAGTTTTTATTGGGATTTTCCTCTTAAGCTTGTATCATTATCTAAAACAGAACTTTCTGAGTGCCTGAGGGCATTTCCCAGTGAATGTCTTTAAGCATTTCTAGTTTGATAGCTCTCCAGATTTTTCTCCAGTGTTTACTTTTGTCATCTTGTTCCAATGCTACATGTTTAGTAAAATTTGAATGGAAAGTCAGCATTTAGGGGGGGAAAAAAACAGGACTTTGAAATACTAATATTTTTATTATAGCATTTTTTAAAAATTGGGGAACTAAAATAAATAGTCATATGACATTATATCTTGGGAGAAAAATGATTCCAGTATGAATATACCCCTCAATTTTCTTGCATGAATATGTCCCTCATCTCCCCATCCCGTTGTTTGGAAGCACCCATATTTTAAACAACAGCAAAAATAAAACAAAAACCACTATATTTTTTACATTGTAAAATGCAGTGTATATCCTATAAATTAAACTTGCTGATACCAGAATATAGAAATCACTTGGTATGTATTCCGCTGTATTTAAAAATGAATATACTGAATATATCATTATAAGCATCATTTGTCATAATGCTTTTTAAATTCATGATAGCCTCTAGGAATTTTGGGATATGAAGGACATTTTAATTATTTAACATTACACTAATTTTTCTATTTATTTATAATATTAATGTGCCTGCTTTTTATGTTTTTTTTCCTGGATCTTTCCATGTAACTTCTTATTTTCAATATATTGCCAATATTACCTACAAGGGTTCCTCTTTTTACTTCATATTTTGTATTTCTAGTCTGTGGTGATTTTAAGATATCAAATAGTCAAGTATGTTACATTTGCCTTAAAGTAAGAGTAAACTCTTGAATGAGATTCTTTTGTGTCTGAAGTATATAAAATTAAAGACATAGATATTGTGACACTAATTTTGTTTCCTCAGAGAACTTTTATTTGCTTACTTTTTCTGGTACAGCTGTATTCTGGATAGTTGAGCTCATTAGATAGAAAACTTCTATAAAGGAGACACATAACTGTATTTTTAGCTCTCCATTTCTCTTTGCTTGGTTTTTCTTCCTAATCATTTGAACTCCAATTAGCTCAGTAGTGTTAATTCATATTTCATGCGAATCATTCCAAATAATGTGTGAAATAATAGTAAATGAAACCAGGAATTCCTTCTCTTTAATAGTCCTCTAAAACTGAGCAAATCATCTTTGCTTTGCCTCTTTTTTGGATGTATGAATAAAAGTAAAAAGAAAAAGGATCCAATTCCAGAACTTTTTAAATAATGTGGATACACTTAACACTCCTGAACTGTACATTTTTAAATGGTTAAGATGGTAAATGCTATCTTATATTTATTTTACCACAATTAAAAATTAAAGAAAAAAGTAAAAGGGAAAGGAAAATAAATCTAAAGGAAAAAAGAAAAGAAAATCACTTGAAAGTTGCAATGATCCCACTCTAGGAAACACTAAAAAGAAGAAAAAAAATAAAAGCCCAGCACATTCCAGAGATGTCAGCATTGCCTCAGAAAGACAAAAATAAAGAAAAACAGAACTAATAATAAAAGTAGCATGCAAGCAAGACAACTCTAATTATTTAATTATAGAATTTAAAATGATGCTTTAACTACATTATTCCGAGTAGCTATCAAGACAGTTGCAATTATGTAACCACAGTGTCCAGAATCACTTTATTACAGTATTTCAATGATGTTAGAAGTTTTTAAGATGTATAATACAAAAAAATGACAGAAAAATAAATAAGAACTTCTTTCTCCTGTGGGTTTGAGGGGAGAATAACATTTAAAAGTAGAGAAGAAACTTATTGGAAGAAGAAAGGGTGAGATTTTATTTCATATCATAATTCTTGACTGCTTTTGCTTCTAATAGAAGCATTAATGCTGTAACAAGGAAAGATCTTAAAAAAATGACAACTAAATATAAAATAGGAACAAATTTTGGATGAGAGTTTGGGAGACAACAAAATTTAAAAATTGCCCTATCCTACATTAAATATTGTTTTAGCTTATAATTCTTAAGTTTTTAGACTTACAAAATTCTTGCAAAAATGGTGTAGATTTTTCACCCATTCTTCACTGTATATTAATATATTATGTAAATATGGTTCAAATAGTACAAATGATCAAAGCATGACAATAAGATAGCAGCTCTCATACCCACAATATATTTAACTATTTGCTAAGTCCTAGACTGTACACAAAGTAGTTTCACAATTATTAATCTATTTATGTATTAAAACACAGTGGATGCACATTGGGACTGTGGCAATGGCCAAAGCCTCTTTTATGTTTTATTTGGTTTTTAATTTATTCACTTACTATGGTGTCTATATTAGATAACTTTTTTGACAAAATGTAAACTCTATTGGGCAAAAGAACATTTTCTTATTATTTTTTAATTTGATTCATGTAATTTACAAAAGACATTTTAAGAATTAATGTGGAGAACCATGGGAGAAAGCAAGAATACAATTTGTGTTTATTTTTAAAGTGCATTTTTTCTGATTGTGAAAGTAATAAATGCTCATTGTATGAAATTGATTTAAAAATTATAGAACCTAGTAAAAATCATTTTTATGGCATTTTCTAGTGATAACTATGGTTAAAATCCCAATACATTTTCTTCAGTTTTACATATAGGTATAGGAGTAGCTCCATGTAATTTTTAAAACTCTGCTTTTATCACTTTTTATTACATTATAAGCATTTTCCTTGTCACAGAAAATCCAGTAATTTGTGGAATGTGGTACAGGTTAGAAAGCGTTATCCATAAATAATTACTCTGTATGTCTTTGAGTTTGAGGTGAGTCTCTTGTAAGCAGCATATAGATGGGTCTTGCTTTTTTATCCATTTGTTATTCTGTGTGTTTTAATTGGTGCATTCAGTCCATTACATTTAGGGTGATTATCTATAGATATGTGCCTATTGCCATTGCAGGCTTTGGATTCATGGTTACCAAAGGTTCAAGGGTAGCTTCTTTACTATCTAACATTCTAACTTAACTCTCTTATTAAGCTATTATAAACACAGTCTGATTATTCTTTATTTCTCTCCCTTCTTACTCTTCCTCCTCCATTCTTTATATGTTAGGTGTTTTATTCTGTACTCTTTTGTGTTTCCTTTGACTGCTTTTGTGGATAGTTGATTTTATTTTTGCCTTTAATTAGTATTTGGCTGGTCTACTTTCTTTGCTGTGATTTTATTTTGTCTGGTGACATCTATTTAGCCTTAGGAGTGCTTCCATCTAGAGCAGTCCCTTTAAAATATCCTGTAGAGGTCATTTATTGGAGGCAAATTCCAACTTTTGCTTGTCTGGAAACTGTTTAATCCCTCTCTCAAATGTAAATGATAATCGTGCTGGATATAGTATTCTTGGTTCAAGGCCCTTCTGTTTCATTGCATTAAGTATATCATGCCTTTCTCTTCTGGCCTGTAAGGTTTCCTTTGAGAAGTCTGATAGCCTGATGTGTTTTCCTTTGTAGGTGATCTTTTTCTCTCTCTGGCTGCCTTTAATACTCTGTCCTTGTCTTTGATCTTTGCCATTTTAATTATTATATGTCTTGGTATTGTCCTCCTTGTGTCCCTTGTGTTGGGAGATCTATGGGCTTCTATGGTCTGAGAGACTAATTCCTTACCCAGCTTGGGGAAGTTTTCAGCAATTATTTCTTCAAAGACACTTTCTATCCTTTTTTCTCTCTCTTCTTCTTTTGGTACCCCTATAATGCGAATATTGTTCCGTTTGGATTGGTCACACAGTTCTCTTAATATTCTTTCATTCCTAGAGATCCTTTTATCTCTCTCTGTCTCAGCTTCTCTGTATTCCTGTTCTCTGATTTCTATTCCATTTACAGTCTCTTGCACCTCATCCAGTCTGCTCTTAAGACCTTCTATCAATTGTTTCATTTCTGTTATTTCCCTCTGGACTTCATCCCTTAGCTCTTGCATATTTCTCTGTAGGTCCATCAGCATGGTTATGACTTTTATTTTGAATTCTTTTTCAGGAAGATTGGTTATATCTATCTCCCAGGCCCTCTCTCTTGAGTTGTTTGAGGGGTTTTCGACTGGACCAGATTCTTTTGCCTTTTCATGGTGATAGAAGTGTTTGTAGGCAGGTGGCACGTGTGTCAGCTGGAAGAGCAAAGTCCCTTCCTGCTTGCTGGTCACCTGGCCCTTCTCCACTGCCTGTGTCGGTTACCTGCACACAGGGAGCAGTCTCTGGGATAATCTCCTGAGCTGCCATGGGCAGGGCGGCCCTTGGGATAGCCTAGTGCACTGCCATGGGGTCGCAGGCACTCCGGTTGTGATCTGCAAGAACAGTGCCCCTTTGTGCCTTCTGGACACTGCTCCGGCTTCCACTGTCTGTGCTGGTTACCTGCACACCCGGAGTAGTCTCTGGGATAATCCCCCGAGCTGCTGTGGGTGGGGCAGGCATCGTGATAGCCTAGAACCCTGTGGGGGTTGCAGACATGCCGGGTGTGTTTTTCCTGTGAGAATGGTGCCCCTTCATGCCTTTTGGACCTTGCTCCAACTTCCTCTGTGCTGGGCAGCTGCACACCGGCGGCAGCCTCTGGGTCTGTCCTAGTTAGCTGCACACTGGGAAAATACTCTGTGTGGTAGTTGTGGGCAGGGCTGATCCCTGGCTGCTCCACAGCTGTGACAGGTCAGCCGTTTGCTAGCAGTGCCAGCCGGGGGGCATGAATGCAGGCTGCTTATCGCCATGAGTGGCTTCGGGGCTGGGTTACCCCTCAGGGGTTTAGGCCATCTGAAGTGCCTTAAGAGTCCCAGCCTGCTGGGCTGAGTGTGCTAGGATGATTTTGTTCAGCTGTTAAGCCCTTGTCCCTTTAAGACTTTTAAAATGCACCTGCTTTTCTTTTGTGCCAGGGGAGCTGGCTGTGGGGACCCACTCGCAGTCTCCATCTCGGATTTTACTTTTCCGTTTTCTCTAAAATCCAGTACACCATGAAATGTGTGCCTGTGCTCCCAGTGCAGATTACTAGGGCTGGTTATTTAGTAGTCTTGTGCTTCCATTTCCTCCTCACTCTGATTCTTTTCCTCCTACCAGTGAGCTGGGGTTGGGGAAGTGCTTGGGTACTGCCAGATCATGGCTTTGTATCTTACCTTTTCCATGAGATTCTGAGTTCTTGCTGATGTAGATGTAGCCTGGCTATTGTACTGTATCTTCTGCCTCTCTTTTAGGAGTAGTTGTACTTGTTGTATTTTCAAAAATATATATGGTTTTGGGAGGAGATTTCGCTGCCCTACTCATGCCACCATCTTGAGCCTCTCCCTGTCTCTCTCTTTTTTTGACTTGTATTTACACATCCAGGCACCAGTCCCTTGTCAGATATATGTATTGCCAATATACTCTCTAATCTTGGGACTTGTTTTATTTCCAGTCTCAAAGCATACATAGTATGATTCTGTTTTATGAAGTTCAAAAAGCATGCAAAACTTACCTATTGTAATAGAAGTCAGGCTAGTGCTTGCCTTTGGTGGCTGGGGGGAGTGATAATGACCAGGGAGGTGCAGGAGGAAGCTTCTGTAGTGTTAGTGTAGTCTACAGTTTGATCTCGATGGAGGTTCTGTGGCATATGCTTTTCAAAAATTAAAGCTGTACATTTAAGGTTTCTGCACTTTATGTTCTATTTTAATAAAAAGGAAAAGGAAAAAGGAAATTAATGCATGGAAAGCTTTTAAAACAATGTTTTCTTTTAGTGACTCTCAAAGGAGGGAAACTGAAGTCATACTGCCATTCCATTAGGACAAATCACAGACCTCTGGCTTGGTTAATGTGATCCAGCCCAGCCCTTGCACACTTGGGTATTTCACTCCCTATGTGATACTCTGGCATACCTATGGTCCCAAATTAACCAGCCATTTTGGATCACTTATGTGTATTAACTATCATCATCTCTCAGCCATTCATATTTGCCACTTGGGGATATCTAAGTAGTCTGTTGAAGGGATCATGTCAGTCAGAAGACCTGTCCTTGCTGGATTCTGGCTCATTTGGCCTCTTGAGGCATATCGTAAGTCATGTGGTATGAACAGATTTTCAGTTGTTGAACTACTCCCAGTTAGCACTTTGCAGAGAAATTCTTTTCCCCTTTTTACTTAAATTGGATTTGAAGCTTTCTACTATATGTTAGATCCAATGTGGTTGCAAATGGAAATGTTCTTTAGCCTTTGCTATTAGATCTCTAAGACTTTGTCTAAATGGAGGATCTGGTTAGGTTTCTTCTTGCAGTGAAGAAGAAACCTTCTTCAGTTTATTCAAAGAAAATAAGTTCCAAAAAGTTTTAAAATGATCACCATTTTTTGTCTTGTGTCGTCCCTGTATGTACACTCCCTCAATATTAAACTGCTGTCTAACATTTTTCATTCTAATTTTAAAGACTTGCAAAGGACATAATTTCCAGTTTATTGTAAATATTAACATTATAAACTAAAACTATAACATCACTCTTCTAAAAGTATTCAATGAAATATAAATATTACAATGACATCACCAACATCATCCATTTCCCCAAGACAATATTAACCTAATATAATACATTTTTATGCTTGAAAATGTTATATTGTATATATTTTCTTAATTCTTGGCAGCAAAATTACTTACATAAATTGAAAGTAAAATCTCTATTTCCTCTGACCATACAGCTATAAAAGTAAAATTTTTCTTTAGGATTGAATTACCATTACAACTATTATTAGTACATAATTGACCAAACCAATAGGCAAATTTACAAATCATGAAAAAATAATTTTAAAATTTAAAGGTTTTTTTTGTATGAAAAATATTATGTATTCATAGATATATGTGAATTACTAGAATGAAACAAATTTTACACCCATTCTATTTATATTTTCTATTTCGGTAGTTGAACACATTGATAAATATTTCCACATGAGTAGATGGAAATAAAGTTTATTTTTTATAGGAATGTCACCATTTTTAGTTTTTTGTCAGTCATATGTCAAAAATCATAAAATGATGCAGTATAAAAATTATAATTCATTGTCAATTTGATCAGAGCCTCCTTCAATTTCATTGTAAGTAAAGCATTAAAAGTCATCTTTCTTTAAAGGGCTTATTATGCAGCTGTTAGTCAGTTACCTTCTTAACAGCATAAAGGCTTTCCCAAGGCTTTTTCAGTGACAGTCATTCCTGTTACTTTTTCATATAAAAGCACCTTGTTTAATTCAATATTCACAGAAAGTATTGGTGAAATAAAAATACCACTTGTTTCAATGCATCTATGCCAATGTACATTTCTTGATAAAGCACTTTCTTCTTATAAAGTATTTTATACATATTTCCATCAAAACTGTAGACTTAACTCTTCAATTCATGGAAAATGCTCAACTTATAACCTAATTGGAAAGTTCAGTTTCACTGCTGAATAATCAGTCAAAGCCAACTTACTGTCAGTCACAAAATGTCTGCCTTCGTTTATCATTTCTAAAGGCATTTTTTTCCTAACTTACAAGAATGTTTTCTTATGATAATCATGCTACTTCTGACTTCCAGGAGTGATTCTGATGGATAAATCAGGGATGGAGTCTTAACAAGGACTTGTCCCTGGATTCATTACCATGGGTGCACCCTTGGGATTTAGTGTTAACCACTCCTAAGACTCTCCTTCAGCAGCAGGATCAGCAGGCAGGGGAAGAACCAGAGGGAGCAGGTGGCACATGGTCTGCACTCCTGCTACCCCATTCACAGTCTATCTACGTTCAAATCTTTCCAATGTGGGCCTAATTATCCCAACTTTAATTTCACTCTTAGCTCTTAATGGAAATAGATAAAATAATCATAAGGACAGACATTAAGCCAGATCATGCATTTATTGGCCTTGATTTAAGAAGTCTTCACAGACACCAATATTTCAAATTGTTCCTTTGATGGGCACCAGGAAATTTATACTTCAAGGCAGCTCACCATGGTGAGATTCTGGATGAATAAAGACAAGTGAGCTTTTTCTTTTCAAAGTGGGAAAACAGTGATTATCAAAGGGCAAGTGGGAAAGGAGAATATGTTTGATTCCTGGACGAATTTCTCTAAAAGTTGACTATGGTGTTTCCTATTTGAAAATAATGTATGTTTATGCACAAATATTCATATGTGTACTATGTATGAAAACTAACTAAAATGATTTTGTCAGCCTTTTATTTTTAGCATTTAAATTTGGCAGATGAAAGACAAAGCTTTATTATTTTTTTTAAATAACAAGCATGAATTTATTTATATTTCCTTTATTTCTTTTACCTTTCCTTTCAATTTTTTAAAAGACTATATTTTAGGTTCACATAAAAATTTAGATGAAACTATAAAGATATGTGTCTACATATATACCCTCTGTCACCAAACGTGCATAGCCTACCGTTATCAACCTCCCCAACCAGAGTGGTGCATTTGTACCAAGGAACCTACGTTGATACATCATTATCACTTAAAGTCCATAGTTTTCCTTGTGGTTCACTCGCTGGTGTAATGACGTGCTCTGTCATAATAGCATAGAGTATTTTCACTGCCCTGAAAACCCTCTGTCCTTTCTCTATCCATCCCTGTGCCCCTTCACCCCTCACAACCACTGCTTTTTTAACTGTCTCCATAGTTTTATCCCTCCTTTTAATTTTGTATATTCCAGAAAAACATAGGAGGCTATGATATATCCACAGATCTGAAAGTTAGGAAGATGACTTGTAGAGTTAAAATCAAAAATCCTGTCTTTTCTGAAAAGGTTACCTACTGTCTAGCTAGAGAATAAAGTGGGAGAATTCATGGAAAATAGAATCTGTTTGAAACTTAAATAAGGAAATCCAAATGGCATTGGATTTAGTACTTTGAAGAATTTATATTAAGAATAAAAGAGCAAAGAGCATAAATATAACATTTGTCCTTTTTTCATTTACATTGTTTTGATTTATAATACAAAGTCTTAACTCCAAGTAGTTGTCCTGTGCTTGACTGGAGGAGGAGGAGAAGAAAGTTTCAGAGGGAGATAATAAAATATTTGTATAAAAACATGGCTTAATTCAAACACATAGTACTGTTTTTAAAAAGGATGTTGTTTTGAAAGTAAAGCGTACAGAATTCCATTTAAAAATTAAGAAAAGAGCATAATAAAGATTAGATATTGCTCATAACTGCAAAACTTAGAAATAGTTACATTATTCTTTTTCCAGTCATTTGTCAATGCATGTATTTTTTCATATAGTTGAAATCATATTATATATGTAATGTGGTTTGCAACACCTTTCACTTATCATAATATTTTTCCATATAATTAAAAATTTTAGAAACCTAATTTAATGACTTTATAGTATTCTATCATACAGATGCATCATAATTTAAGTCATTTCTAATTTTTGGTCTTATAACGTCTCCTGTGATGAGTCACTTTTTGTATACATCTTTTTCTACATTTCTGTTTTTTTCCTTAGGACAGAATTTTAGAAATGGAATTTTTAGAGCAAAAAACACGAGATTTTTAAAGCTTATATTGCTGAATTGTTTTTCAGAAACAGAATGCTCATATTTTCACTTCTACTACCAGTGTGAGAGAGTGATCATTTCTTTGTAGCCTTTCAAGCACCCTGAGTATTAGCTTTAAAAATACTCTACTAACTATGTTGGTGAAAAAGGGCATCTCATATTAAAATGCATATTATTCCTAAGTCATTCACA
The DNA here is from genome assembly GCA_032199065.1 of Smutsia gigantea. Lineage (NCBI taxonomy): Eukaryota > Metazoa > Chordata > Mammalia > Pholidota > Manidae > Smutsia > Smutsia gigantea. The sequence continues at coordinate 87,079 of JAVSCE010004837.1, forward strand.
AATCTCTTTCTCTCTTGATTGGTTTAGTTTTATAAATATTGATGGATATTACCTACAAGAGTATGAAGAGTAATTAAACAAAACAGCATACCTAAAACCCTCCAGATTTTTGTCACAGAAATAATATAAATTATTGATTTTAAAATATTCTCTTTTGAAATATTATTAATTTCAGTCAATTTTGATGTTGAAATATTTTCAGTTTCCTTCTTTTTAATTTTAATTTGTCTTTCAATGCATGCCATAGTTACTCCAAATATCTTTTCAATGATATACTTGTATTACCTGTGGTGGGAAGAATGATGTCCTCAAAGATGTCCATGGCTTAATCCTACAACATGTGCATATGTTACTATTTATAGCAAGGAGGAATTAAGGTTGCTAACCAGCTGACTTTATAATAGGGAGATTATTCTGGATTACTTGGGTGGGCCCAGTGTAATTACAAACATCCTTACAAGTAGAAGAGGGTGGCAGAAGAGTTCAGGCTAATGCAATGTGAGGACTTTATCTGATGGAGGAGGGGGGCCCTGGGCCAAGTACGCAGGTATCTTCTCGAAGCTGGAAAAGGCAGGGAGACCTTGTCCCTGAGCCTCCACAGTGGAATACGGCCCAGCCAACACCTTGATTTTAGCTCAGTGAGATTGTCTCTCAGGGATTATCTCACAGCCTCAAATTTTATTCTTTTATTATATAGACTTGAAGACCATATCTCCAAAATACAGGATAATAATTCATACTTTTATACTCTAGTGAATCAGCCAAAATTCTTTTTTGCATGAGTATTTCTGTTAAAATGTTTGCGATATTTGGACCTCTTCAGCCTGAATTTCTTTAAAAGTTTGTTTGAGTAGGTTTATTTATAATGTTAGAAAACAGTTATTGAGTGCTATAGTATGCCAAGTTTTTTATAAAATGTTGATGACAAATAGGTAAGAGGCCACTTTCTTCTCCTAAGGAGGTCACAGTTTTATCAGGATAATGGCAAGCTAGCCTTACAGTCAACTTGCAAAAGGAACACATAGGGATCCTGTATTATCTTTCCTCTAACCACTGTAAAATTTTAACTGATCTGCTAGCTTCCTTCCTGGTCCCACTACAGTCCATTCTTGAGACAGAAATCAGAGTAATTAACTTAAACATAAGTTAGATTATGACACCCTTCAGCTCAAATACCTACCAAGTGGCTTCTCACCTCACTTGGTAAATGCTAGAGTCCTCAAGGCCTACAAGGTGAAATATACATATACATGGAATATGCATATGATGGAATACTATAAATGAAAAAAGGGCAAATGTTACATCTATGCTTTTTTCTCTTTTATTCATAATATAAAATTTTTAAAGTACTAAATCCAATGTCATTTGGATTTCCTTATTTAAGTTTCAAACAGATTCTATTTTCCATGGATTCTCCTCACATGTCTACCTGTCTCTTATCACACGCTGCCCTCGATCACACAGCCCCAAGAATGTCCACATTCTAGTTCCTAACACATACTGAGCATGTTCCTGCCTCAGGTTTTCTGCACTTGCCATTCCCTCAGTCTGGAGCATCCTTCTTCTAGACATACACCGGGTTTGTCCCCTTACTTACTTGAGACTGCTTCTTAAATGCCATTGTACCATGAAGGTTTTCCCTGACTACTCTATTTAATAGCAAATACACTACTGATCAGTCATTACCCTACCCCTAGTCTGCTTTATTTTTCTGCCATTCTCTGTTACTTATGCGTATTACTAGTCCCTGTAGCATATCACGTGTTTTGTCCGTTCTCTTTCTCCCTCCATTAGAAGTTAAGCTCCAGGAGGGATTTTTAGTTAATGTTGTCACTACTGTATTGCCAAGTATAGAATAGTACCTGGCACATAGTAGGTGCTAAAATATTTGTTGAGTTAATGACTGAATGAAGGGAATCTGATTCAGTCTCAGGATGTCAAAAGGATTTTACTGTGGAAGTTACCCATGAAATTGGTTTTGAAAGATGAATATGCTTGATACTGAAGGGTGAAGAAAGAGTATTCCAAGCAGAGGAAAAGGTAGACAGCAAGGCAGGAGGCCATGAGACTTCCGCTGCCACAAGTGTAATTATCTTCCAAAGTGATTAGCCTCTAAATGGATTAAGGTTATATCAAGGGTATTGAACTAATCTCCAAGAGAATTTGTAAATTGTCTTCTGCGTGTATCTTATCTTCCCAACCCAGAAAGGCAAATTCTTTCCATTACCAGTGGAAAGAAGATGAACAGTGAAGATGGTTAGACAGCTGCCCATCCACGACAATGGAGGCACAATATTTTATAGGATAAATGAAAGCACTTAACATGGCCATGCATGTTTCTAGTATTATGATCTTTGTATGTAAGGACCTTAGAGGGATGGAGACTCTAACTTGGGAAAAGCTTTCGTATTATTTGGGCAAAATATTTATTCTGCTTCTCACTCAGTGTTTCTGTTTTTGAATTTCAAAGGACATTTGGTGACAGCTATGCTTTAGGCTGACTTCCCTTGTAAGTTTCACAGACATTCAAATCTAAGGAATGGTAGATAGACTATTAAGTAACTCACGTAGAGGGTAAAGGAGAGGGAATCTCTGAAAAGCAGGCATTCAAGGCTGGGAGTGACAGTTGCATTGTTAGATGAGTTAGGAAAACATATATGGTATAATGATTGCCTTAACAATACTTATAATCTAATGAGAGGAGTAAAATGAACAATAAAGTTACTTTTATCAAAGCCAGCACTTATTGATGGCAACCCGTATCCAAGAACAATATTAAGTTATTTCATAGAATAATTATTTAGTTTTCACAGCAACCTTATGGGATAATTACTTTTATGTTTACGGATGAGGAAATTGAGGCTTGGAGAGACTAAGTAACTTGCCCAAAGTCATAAATAATACTTGAAAAAAGTAGAGTCCGTACTTGAGCCCAGATCTCTGACCTCCCAGCTCCTACTCATACCATTTTTACCTGAAACCACAAAATTACATATTTAGAAGAAATGAATAGAGTTTCACATGGGAATACATACATATTTATATGTATGTGTGTGTGTGTGTATATATATATATATATATATATATATACACACACACACACATAAGCAATAATATAAATCATACAATAATAAACTAATAGCAGCTCAGTATATATATAGAATATTTATATAATTAAATTAATCTTTGCTCTTGTGTACTTGGCTAAACTCAAATATCAAAGTACAGAAATTACTAACATTCCTTTGTATTTAGTTATATTTTAGGCAGTGGGAGGAAAGTTTTAATGGTTTTATCAGACTTTTATTTTTCCTGAGAAGTCAGAAAAATCAAAACTTTTTTCAAAAAGGGCTTACTTTTTTTCATTATTTTATACAGTTGAGTAATATCTGTTATGAGTATTCTAATATATATATGTAGTACTCTGGTTGACATCTATCTTTTAAGATAAACCACTTTGTAAAAATTTGGCATTTAGAGAGGTGCATCAACTCTTTCAGATTCCCATTTACTGCTCTGCTGGAGTAACTCATTGGTCTGTTATACATCCTGGAGTACTTTGCTGGCAAAATGAAGAATGTCATCTGTTAAAGCTCCAGAGAACATGTTGGCTTCTTTAGAAGCATAATAACTTATTTAAAAAAACCCACAACTCTAGAGATTCCGTTGAAGTTTTTGCAAATAATCCTCAGTGCCTCTGTAAAGATCTCCGTGTTTCTGAAATTCTTAAAAATCCAGTAAGATCTCATTAACTTGATGCTGGTATTTTAAAATGAGTTCTGATTTGAAGAATAATTCCCAAGGCACCTAAATTATATTATCTCTACAAATACAAATGTTGAAAATTTGGCCCAAGTGCAATGTGCCCTAGAAACAGTTAATATCAAGTAATTGTCTTTAAAAGTCTGAAAATAAGAGTTAACTCACAATTTGTAAAGCACCTAGCAAAAAGCAGAAAGGAGAAGGATTAAAGCATGGCTCACATTTTATTTTTTTCCTTCAGACTCTTTTTTTTCCAATCCCTCCCCGAATAGTAATTTATGTCAATAGCAAGTGGTGTGCCTAGAGGAGCAATCTCTGTATGTGCTTGCTTAGCTCATTCAAAATCAAATAATGTCGAATTTATATATTTTTAATTTAAGGTGTTTCTAGTTGGTCTCTGTCATTTTAAATCATTAGAAGGTAATTTTCTTAAGATAGAAATAGAAAAAATGTATTTATATGGATGGAAAATAAACTGCAGTTTTATTTCATAAAATCAAATTCTTTTAAAAACCATGATCTCCTCCAGCACTTTCTCTTGCTAGCATCTGAGTGAGCCAGTGAACTCAGATTCAAGGAGCTTCAGTCTTCTTTGAATCTTATTTTGCCTTTCTTCTCTTCTTCCATCTAATGAGTGGCCAACTGTGACTTTTCTTTTGCAACACTTTTCATTGTTTTCTGTTTTTGCACGGCTATTGCTGCAAACCAAGTTCGGGTCCTTATGGTCTAATACTGGCATGGCGCTCCTGTTCCCACCCCTGGTTGCAGTTTTCTTTTGCACATCCCATTCAGGACACTCTGTTTGATTTAACCTCCTGCTCAGGAGCCAATGATGATTTTCATTTTAAGAATCGTATTCGAGTTCTTGGAACTTAACTCAAGGGTCTTTTCAAGCCCACCCCAAACCTACCTTTCTAGAATTTTTTCTACTTCTTCATTTTACCATATATACTTCGTGAAAACTACACAATAGTGTTCTTGGTATATGATCTGATTTTCCTCTCTGGTTTTCTTTGCTCATGATATATGGAAAATCATTTTTAGCAGTTTTGTACAGATCAGCCTATATAACCTGCTCTAAGTTCCTATAGGTCTGGGATTCAAGCATAAAAGCAGAGATCTTGCTTTTAACTAATATGATATTATCCATCTTTATTGGTTTAATGCTCAAATGAATGAATATTACCATTTTTTCCTGATAAATGATACCACTACAGCATCCTGGGAATAATCACTTTGGGATAAATATATTTGGGGAAAAAAAACTGTTATCTGCCAGATAAACTTATGAGGTAGCATAACAGAGTGCATAGGAGCATGGACTCTGGCCCCAGACCAGGATTCAAATTCTGACTTCCACTTGCTAGCTCTGTAAACTTGGGCATGTTATCGAACCTCTCTGTAACTATCTTTTTATTAATAAATGATACCTACTGTACATATTTATAAGGAGGATTAATGAGTTAATGTATTTAAAGCACTTAGAAAAGTACCTGGAACTGTAAACTAATAGAAAAGTTATTAAAAATGGTATGCAACAAACATATTTCAGAAATCAAAATTTAGAAACCTTAAGTATAGTGTTTGTTCTCTCTTGCCTCTTTAACTTTGTTTGTATCCAAATTTCTTTACTGGTTACATTTTCTCCAGTGAACCCCAACCTTTGGATATTATCATATGAGAAGACTCTCATTGTATCCCCAATGAAGGAAGAGCTGTACCTATATACAACTTGGAGTAAGCTGTCCTTCATAGTAACTCCACAGCTAAAATTGCTTTGGCTGACCTACAGATAGCATGACTCCACAATGCTGCCATGATTTTTGAATATGCTGAAGGTCAGAAGGGCACAGAGTTTTTGAAAATAATTGTAATAGCTAATTGAAATAGTTAAGATCATTGTTTAACACTGTATGCCAGTCACTGTTCTTGGTATTAATCATTTTATCTAATTTAAGCCTGATGACAAGCAAATGAAGTAGATACCATTTTTAATACTTAAAAAAAAATGAAGGAACTGGAGTACAGAAAGAGAAATAACTTGCTTAAGTTAATACTATTAGAAGGAAGTGGAACCAAATTTGAACTGAGAAGTCAAACTCAATCAGTCTGATTCCAGGCAATCACCTTTTCCCACCATTTTAACCACTAAGCACATTGCCCCTGGATAACTAATATCAATATTTTACTCTTGCATTAAATACTTAGGCTGTCATAACACACCACAGACTGGGTGACTTAAACCACAGAAAGAAATTTTCTTGTAGTTCTGAAGGCTAGAATTCAAAATGAAGGTGTTGGCAGGTTTGGCGTGTCCGAAGCACTTCCCTCTGGCTTGCAGGCGGCCCTGATGGCTGTGCCCCCAGGTGGGCTTTCCTTCGCTTGTGCAGCAGGTGTGCTCCTGGGTTAAGTTTCCTCTTCTTGTAAGGGTGCCGGTTGGATCAGATTAGGTCCCACATTCTGAGGTACTGGGAGTTAGGGCTTCAACATAGGAATTCTGGATAGACACAATTCAGCCTGAGCACCTCTGTAATCTGTGGCCCCAGAAATCCATTCCTAGAATGTGTTGCATTGAAATAAAATCTTTCAAGAAAAAATTTCAGTTTTTATTCATACCTCCATCACTTAATCATCTGATGATTTTGTCAACACTCCTACTTACATTCCATCCTTTGCTATCTTTGAACATTTCTAACTCTTGGGAATATCTCACACTTTCATCCCCTCATAGCACTCTCTCCACCTGTCCCTGCTATTTTGCTGGCTACATCGTGTCTTCTCTCAAAGAGTGGAGGCCCTTTGTTCGATTTAATGGTTTTCTTTTGAGAATTTATGTGTACTGACTTAGGTCTCTTATGCATTTCCCCACGAGACAGGCAAAGAGAGAAAGGGAGGGGTGTGGGCCTTCTCATGTTCATAGCCCCCTTCTCCCACGCTAACTTCTATTGAACAATTAAGTTTGACCAAGCACTGTGACAAAGTGTTTTACATCCATCATGTTCTTTTCACTTTCACCTTAGTTTATGTTAGCTAAAATTACTATCCCTATTTGCAGATGAGAAAGCTGGTGTTTAATCAGATTATACTGTTTCCTAAGTTTCACAGAACTAGTAAGTGGAAGAACTGGAATTCACACTTCAGAGCTTGGGTCCTTCACCCTGGAAAAATATAATGGCCTGGCCTGATTATTGATAAACTTTTATCATTTTATATAACATTGCTGAGGAATTCTCCCTATTTATGGTGGTGAAGAACTTGTAGAAACTCATTTGAAGGGGATTATTATAATTATCTAAGTGTAACACTTTGATCTTCATGATTGCCAGATATTAAAGAGCATGGAGATTATCAAAATGAATACATTTAAGTTACAAAATGACTTTATGGCAAGCAATGCATACCCACATATAAAATGTTCTTAGAGCCCCTGGGCTGCATGCAGGTGCTAAACATAAACAGAACCCTGGTAAGATCTGAGAAAAAGATTCCGATGTTCCAAGCATAAGTAGGAAAGCCAAATATTGCACTGATTCTGGCTGTGGGAAAAGTACATACTGTTATATTCTGGCACACCAGAATTTTCCAGGGATGTGCCTGGTGTCCTGGAGTAAAGCCAGTGTGATTTTTCTGCCATCTATCTTGCTTCTTTATAGGTCTCTTTGCCATGTTCATTATGTAAATGATAGCTTCCTGTCCCTGAACTGCGAGACTTTTCTCCTTCTCTATACAAATGGAAATACTTGCACCATTTTCCAGAATCTTGCAGATATAATCATAAATTTGTTCTTTTATAGCTATAGGCTTTTCTTTTTACAAATGTATGAAAAATAGAACTGATAAAGAGAAGTCAGTCATATGCTCCCAAACTGTTCAATAATTAATATTAATTAATTAATTATTATTAATATTTAAATAAAAACCCCTAGGTTATTTTTGGCAGAGGGAGGAAGATATTACTCTTCTGATTATACTTAGAAATTTAGACATAGGCTTTACAAGAAACTATGGTGTTATGATATTCAATGACAAACACATTTTCCTGGTCCTTAGTCATAGTTTGGCCTTATAAATCCTTTTAGGATCTTTGAAAAGGTTTTGTAATTTTTCGTTCAGCTTAGAAAAATCAACAACTCCAACATCAACAACTAAGTAAAAATATAAATTAATGTAATTTAGAATCACTGAATTTATAATTTTTAAAATGTCATTTAATTAGACTAAATGACCAATATTAATTTATTTTCAGTGAGACTTTAGGGTCAGCTTTTAGTGTGAGGGATTCATTCAACTGAGTCTGAATAAAGTAATATATGAATACTTAACATTTAAGAATAAAATCAAAAGAGAAAATAGCTTGCAAAGTTCTAAGAAGCATGTATCCAGTTGAAATTAAGTAATTCAGAAAAATCTCAATAATGGTTAAATAGCATAATGGCTATTTTATGATGAGAAGATAAAATGATGGCTTTTTATCATTTTACTTTATGATGGCTGACTCTCAGCTTTAGAGGGAGAGAAGAATGTTTTTGAGTCAATGATAAGGTACAAATTCTTTAATTCTAGCTGTAATGAAGATTTTTGGTGGGATTTATATATCTTGAAATTCCCAAATCTTAGTCTCTGTAAATTTATATGATCTTATCTGTAATCACTCCTGAATCAGTTTCAGAAGGCACAGGTTTATTCCCAGTGTTTTTGATACTAGACCATCTTGTATATCAGCAAGTTTAGGCATCAGTCGTACCACAAAGTGTGAACTATGGCAGAGGGGGGGCTATGTCCACAGGCTTGAAGAGCATTCAGAAGAGCCTTCAAAGTGACTGGGTGGGTCTCCGAATCCTGGCTAGGAATCCCAGGGCAGATTAATGGGGACCTGACTGAAATTAATATATTTATTTCTTTTGAAAACCAGCAGCAGGTTTTGTGTTGAGAGGCTCCAGACCACCCTCAGGCTTGAGGATTGAAGGGCTCATAGGACTTAGAAAAGCTGTTACATTCACACAGTTATGGTTTATTGCAGTGAAACAATACAATTAAAATCAGCAAAGTGAAAGAGCTGGTGGGGCAAAGCCCAGGGGAAACCACCGGCAAGTTGGTAGGCCCTCATCCCCCACGGAGTTGCACAGGAGCGTGCCTAATTCTGAAATGATGTGTGGCAAAGTATGCAAAGTGTTGCCAACCGGAGAAGCTCACTCAAACCTTTGTGACCAAGGATTTTATCGGGACTATGTCATGTAAGCATCCCCGTGACTGACCTTAGCTATTCAGACTCCAACACCCCTTCCCTGACTACTCCAGTCAAATTGGTAGAAGAGTGGCCAAGGCTTCAGACATACAAAAACATTCTTATCAGACAGAATACTGTCAGGTCCCAGAGATCATCCCCCAGGAGCCAGGCCAAGGGCGAGTCTTGAAGACTGGTGTCTTTGGAACATGCAAGGTTTGAAAAGCCCAAGCCTGATGAGTTAATTCTTTCCTGAACAAGCTGCAGAATGGTAGATGAATAGGTTATTTCACTAAAATTTTATTCAAGTTCATTTCTCATTAAGGCAGCTGTAGGGCTCATGGCAATGAGAGATCTACCTGTGGGAGAAACTATTGTTCTGAGTGTTTTATTTGTGTAGAATTTAGTAAATAATCTAGAGTTCTAGGAGCAAACTTATTTAACTCAGTATCTTTTAGTAAAGGAAAGTGTATATTTTGCTTTAATTAAAATATTTGTACCTTTTTCCTTCACGGGAATTCATATTTCTTTGGAGGAGCCAGAAAAACAAGATATAGAACCTCAATAATTTCAAATAGGAGTGTAATATTTTCACAGTGAGCACTGATTTATAATCTCAACCCCAAGAGGTGCAGACGGTTTTATCATCTAGCTATAAATGCTAAATGCCTAATGGAATACAAGGGCTAATTTCTAAAATGTATTTGGATGATGCATGACTCATTGATAAATGCAGAAGAAGCCAAAGGAAGGAGTTCAACTATTTTTTAAAGGTTGGTCATACAATGCATTATTAAAGCTTTTAGAAAAAGGCAACAATATTATCTAATCTAGTATTATGAAGAACGATGGAGGAACATTAGGCAAATTTTATTTATTTTCTGCTTTTGGTGTTTAAAACTCTAATAATACCTTTCAACTTTGGAGTAAGCACATATATTGTGGAGACAGAGGGCCAGTAGTTACTACTGGAATCAGTTTACCATGAGAAATGTATATTATAGTTCGGATATTATTATTTTTTGTTAATAGCTCATGCTCACACTAATTAGCTCTGATATAAAAATAATAGAAGCCATGCATCCCTCTTAGTTTTATGCTTACTTTGGAGGTTCTATTCTCCCATGAAAATGATTTATTAAGTTTCAGTGTTGGCTCTAACAACCTCCATTATGAATTCATAGAGGTGTATATGTATATATACTTAAAAATAGCCAAATCGCTTCTGTTGTTTAAAAAAACCGTAGAACTTCAGTAGACACAAGAGAATATGACTAGTTTTAAATAAGCTGTAGCTGGAAGAGGGAATGTGATATGGATTTTTGACAAACAGCAGAGCAAGTGAATGTGAGGATAGTACTAGATCCCACTTCATTATAGGATATAATGATGGGTATGGTATTGCCATAATTGCCACATTTCTCTAAAAAGAAAAAACTTTCATATAAAAAGACCACAGCTTGAGACCAAGAAGTCCTGAGCTCAGAGCTTGAGATTCAAGAGAAAAATTGTTGAATGAGTTTCAGGTAAGAAAATATAGGCATCAGAAGTATCCTATAGAATGTTTCTTAAGGAATCCATTTTCAAAAAGCCATTTTAGTAGCTGCTTACATGGTTCTTATTAAGTCTCTTCTTTTAGCAGTTTTTCTTTTCTTATCAAACTTTACTATTCTAGATAGATAAATGACAATTTGGCAGCTTGATATCACGAGATAAATTAATTCATATTTGGAATGAATTCAATGTCCGGTGGCTCCGAGGGCCACAGGTTGAATATGTCAGAAATTGTTTGTTATTTTTAATAAATGCTTCATTTTCATTAACTATAATCTAGAGAACTAGAATTAGTGAGACTAATTCTATGATAACTAGTTGTTTGTGACTGTTTATTAAATTTGGGTATTTTTAAAATCCAGGGTCAGTGCAAACTCTATTCTTAAGTAGTGTCTTCTGAAGTGATTTTCCTTGGAAGACACCCAGTTTGCTTTTTAAGCAATCCAGATTTCCAAATGTATAAATGTACAATGATTCTTTTCTTGGAATTCAAATGCATATGAGTCAGTTTACCTTCAAATGAAGACTTGCCTTTCAATTGGAGAAGACAGATTAATAAATAAAATTCCTCACTTTATTGTCAACATTCCTTTGAGTAAAGCATAACTCACATATGTGACATAAGCTTTTGCTAAAACAGTATGATCATAAAAATTCCAACAATTGTCTTCTAATGCTCCCACTATAGAAGATTAGCAAAAAAACAACAAAAATTTATTAAACTCAAGATATATTTACTGAGGTCTTAGTGGAAAACACATTATATCCTTTGAGGGATGCCAGAAAAACTAAAATCAGTGTTTCAATACAAAGGAATTAATGATTTTATCAAAGTAGATAAATATAACAACCATTGTTATAATCACAGTCAGTGAGAGGCCCAAGAATTCCTTATGAAAAAGGGGAAGCTAGTGTCAGCTCAAAGATCTGGAGACAACTCCATATAGGAGATGTTGAGAAAAACTGGTCTTGGATAAGGGAGACAATTTAGATATACAGAGGGAAGAAAACAGGGAGGTTTGGGGGAAATTATAAACAAAACAAGACGGTTGGAATAAGTGAGTCACAACCATAAAGATATGTGTATCAGACATTAGCAGTTTGTAGGCTTGGGCTTGGATGTATTGGATTAGTAAGGAGTTCCATGAAATTTGCAAAGAAAATCTGAGTATTTGTTTACATTTCTTCTACTTTAGGCTCTCTTGCCTCCTCTTTTGAATATACTTTCACCCTAAATATTTGAATGTCTAAGATAACTCTTTAGGATTTAAGGAAGCCACATATTGAAGAATAATTGAAGGAATTCAAATATATAATTTTGATATTGACATTCTAAAATTTCTAGAAATATTGCAAGTTGAGGAATATTGAAAGAACTGTAATGAGAGTGTTTAGTGAAGATCCCTTTTTCCAGTCCTTTTGGGAGACTTTCAGAAAAAAAAAATTCAGGCTTTCCTTCCTAGTGTCCCAGCATAGCTGTTCTCAGTATATCTTTACTCAACTATCTTCACATCCATGGAACATTTGTGATGGGGAATGTAAGGTATTGATTAATCCCTAAATGTTCCCAAGTAAAATGCATTATATCCCTGCTGGTGAGTCATTTTCAGAGTAGTATTAATTAGCATTTAAGATCAAGACCTGGAAGCGCATTATAAAACAGGTAAATGGCTTATTTTATTTAATGTTTCTTCAACTCTAAAGGCCTGGTCGGTCCAGGATGTGATGGATGGGGGTGAAGAAGGAGAGAAGGAAATAAATCAAACCAAAGGCAGTACTTCTAAGTCTTTCCTGTGGTTACAAACAGCCACTGTATCTAAGTTGCACGTAAGATAGTAGATAAGAGTCTCTGTAATAAAGTACCTGGATTTGAATTCTTGACTTGCCCATTACTTAACTATAGCTTTAGGACAAGTTACATAACCTGTGTATCTGTAGAAGTAGAAAATCCTAGTACCTATCTGAGAGTTGTATGGATTAGTAACTCTGTGATACATTCTAGTCTGTACTTAGTAGGTATTTAGAGTACTGTCTGGCTTATATTAGTTGCTCAATAAATTCTAGAAATTGGGTTAGTGGACTTTATAATTCTAAAATATTTTCAGATTTGGAATAATCACCTTCACTGGTATTTTACAGAGTGCCATATTGGAGGCATCTGAATTATGCTTGCATACCTAAGTAGTCTATAATTTACAACAAAATAAAACAGTTGGTTCATGGAATATCAATCATAAAAGTATATTGTAGCATGGATTACTGCAGAAGTCAGAATGGACATTAGTAGGCAGGACCATGGAAAGTCAAGTTCTGATTGCTTTCGGCATAGGCCACATTAAGTAATGTATATGATAGCTGAGATTAACAGATAAGACAAATATATCTAGTTGAAAATCTTAAAGCTAATAACAATTAATAGTCACAGACTAATATAAATTCAACTGAAAGACTAGAGTAAAAGATGTCAGAATCTCACCCATACTGTAATTATTGGCAACAATTTAGCATCCTACATATCTCTATCGGCATACAATTTGGAAATAAAGAGTGTGCTTGCTATGAAAATTCACCTTTAACATAAATACCCAAATTCCTTCTTCTAAGAAATTGCTTTTTAAAAAATATTCTTATGAAAAATTCTAGAACCATTGCAGATTACAAATACTACGTCTTATGCTGACAGAAGAAATCTAGTAACCCTTTCACACTTTGCTTTTTTTTTTTTTTGCTATGCATAAGATTTCCACAACACCCAGTGTAGGGCGAGTGGATCTTAGAAAGATTCAGACTGTTAGATTTTCCAGTGTGGATGTCCGAGAGAATACCCATGAAATTACATGTTTCCTTTCCCAGTTAGATTTGAACTGAAATAAATTGTGATGCACCTCACTATGATTTATAAATATATGATTCTTCTTTTACTTCTCAACAGGCTATACCTACTAGTTCACTTGGAGATAAGAGGAGAGGGACTAGTTTATAATTCTAACCAATGCTGTGTGAGCAAAATGTGAGTTCATATGTGATAACTCCTGGTCTGAGGCTCTGCAAAGGTCCTATTGAATTCTCTTGACTATTCTGCCTGAGGGATTGTGGAGGCAATTCCGGGGATCCTGAGGAATTGAAAGGGTAAATCACAAAATCAAATCAGCCTAGATTTCCAGGTCTTTGACTGGAGGATAGCTGCAACAAGAGCAGGCTGGCTTTGTAGCAGGCCTAGCATAAAAAAAAATAAACTTTTGTATGAAGCCACTGAGATTTTGAGATCGTTATCATAGCATAGCTTTTCATATCCTAACTCATGCAGAGGGTTAAATAGTATTTATATTAGAAAATAATGACTTTTCTTTAAATATATCTTCAGCTTCTAGAAGATTAAATTACCCAAATTCAGAGAAAAAAATAAGCAACCCAAAAATTTATAATCATAGTGTCACACTCTCTATCTTCAGTTCCCCATTGATTTCAAATTATTGTTATATATATGGGATATATGGGTGAAGCACACCTTCAAGGAAACAGAATCCAGGTTGGTGGATACGAATTTCTATTTATTGATTCTTTTTTGTGTGTGGAGGGGGCTGCTCCCTCATAATCTACATTTTAGATATCTTTTCCACCTTGCCAAAGATTACTTGTTTTTTTCCACAGTTTTTCAAAGAAAACTGCTGCAGACCTAACACACTAAAGCACAGTGACATAAATTAAAGAGAGAAAATAAAACTGAAGCCAGGAATTACTAAATACTTGTTTTCCTGTCAGGAGTTTTAGATACTAGTGCAAAGGGAGCAGTATAGAGTACAGGTTTGGGGTGGAATGTTCAAAGAAAGAAGTAGGAAATATTTTGTTGGCATCACCAAAAAGTTGGTTCAAAGGAACCATTATTTCATTTGATCTTCTCTGCCCAACTGATTGCCTTAGTTACTTCTATACTGTCATATGCTCTCCCAGAAGATGAACACATATTAATATAGTAGATTTGGATTTCTTGTAATGACCAGTAAGTATGGTGTGGCAGATTTCATCTTCCAAAAATTGTTGCACCAATATATATCCCAGACCACATGATCTTACAATGATACTCTTGCACTGAGAGGTGGTTTCTATGTTCTTCCCCTTGAACCTGGGCCAGTCTGTATAGCAACTGCCTCTACAAAGAGAATGTACCAAAAGTAATGCAGTGACTTTCAAGACATAAAAGGCTAAATACCTGTTTCTCTCTTTTGGAATATGTCACCAGAATTGCCATGTAGAAAGTATGGCTTTGAAGCCACCATACAGACAGGATCTCCAGCTGTTCCAGCTCTTCAAGATTCAGCCCAGGCACCAGACACATGAATGAGTGAGCCTCCAGATAATTGTAGATCTCAGGTCTTAAGCAGAACTAGTCAACCTTGATTTCACACAAAGCCCTGGCAAGATAGCAGATTCATGTAGAAAATACATCTTTTGTTTTAAGTTAACTTTTCCTTTTTCTTATTGGAGTATAGTTGATATACAATATTATGTTGGTTTCAAGTATACAATATAGTGATTCAACAGTTATCTACATTATTAGATGCCCAGCATAATTACTGTAGTTACTGTCAACATAGAAAGATGACAGATAGTAATAATTCATAGAATTATTGAATATATTCTCTATGCTCTACTTCCATCCCCATGACTAATTTATATTATGATTGAGATTTTGTGCCTCTTTATCTCCTTCACCTATTTTAACCACCCACTTCATCCCCTCCCCTATGGTAAACACCAGTCACTTCTCAGTGTCTATGAGTTTATTTCTCTGTTCATTTTCTTTTGTTTTTTAGATTTAGCTTAAAAGTGAAATCATATGATATTCTTTCTCTGCCTGGCTTATTTCACTTAGCATAATACCCTTTGGATTTCCCTATGTTGCAAATGGCAAGACTTATTTCTTTTTCATGGCTGAATAATATTCCATTATAGATATGTATCACACCTTCTTTATCAATTCATCTATTGAATGATACTCGTTGTTTCCATATCTTGGATATGTAAATAATGTGGCAATAAACATGAGGAGCATATTATCTTTTCAAATGAGATATTTTGTTTTCTTTGGATAAATTCCTAGAAGTGAAATTACTGTGTTGTATGGTATTTCTTTTTTAGTTCTTTCCACAGTGGCTGCACCAATTTACATTCCCACCATGTGGGATGTTCCACAGTGGCTGCACCAATTTACATCCCCAACAATGTGGGATGGTTCCCTTTCTCCACATCCTCATGTTATTTCGTGACTTTTGGATAGTGGCCATTCTGACTGAAATTGTGTTATATCTCATTGTAGTTTTGGTTTGTATTTCCCTGATGATTAGTGATGTGGAACATCTTTTCATGTGTCTGTTGGCCATCTGTATAATTTTTATTGAGCTATTTTTATTTGATTGTATTATATTATTTGAAGTATAATTCACATACTTTAAAATTGACCATTTTAAAGTGTACAATTCAGTGGTTTTTAGTTTACTAACAAGTTTGTGTAACCATCACCACCATTTAATTCCAGAACACTTTTGTCACCAGAAAAAAGAAACCCTATACCATTCTGGGCATTTTATATCAATGGAATTATACAATATGTGGCCTTTTGTGGCTGGCATCTTTCATTTAGCATAATAATGTTTTCAAGGTTTATCCTTATTGTATCAAATATTGCTATTTCACTCATTTTTATGGCTGATTAATATTCTATAATATGGATATACCATATTTCAATTTTTCTTTTATCAGCTTTTTTTTCACTTGTTAGCTGTTAATTATATTGTTGGGTCATATAGAAACTGTGTTCAGTGTTTTGAGAGAGCTGCCAAACTATTTTCCAAAATGACTGCACCATTTTACATTCCCATCAGTAATACATGAGGGTCCTAATTTCTCCACACCCTTAATAACATTTGTTATTGTATGCCTTTTGGTTATAACCATCTTAGTGGGTGTGAAGTGAAGCACTAATTTTGGGGTCATTTATTACAGTCATGCTTACTGGAACATATGGTTTGATAGAAAAAACTAAATTGGGAATCAGAAGATATGAGTTCAAGTAATAATTTTATAACTTGTAATGTGACCTTTGGCTAGTCATATGTCCTCTGGGCCTCACTTTTTTCATTTATATGTTGAAGGTATTTCTTCCAGTTTATTAAGTTGTAGTATATATTTTTTCCACCATACCATTTGAAATCAACTTATCTAAATGTCCTGAAAATTTAGGAAAACCTGTAATGATATTTACATCATTAAAGTGAACACAGATTAATTTCATTTTTGTTCCAATAATCAATGACCAGTTACATGTGGTCCTGATTTAGAAAAGACTGATACATGATAAAAACAAGATGAATGAGAGTCTTTGTACGGGGTCTTGGGACTTACTGGTAACCTGAATGACTTGAGCAGTACATACTGACATAATATATGATGGATAAATTGATTATGGAAAGAAAACTCGGCTACCTCACATTGCCTGCTTGGGTCCTGTCACTCTTAGAAAGAAATTTATGGAACCATTTTGTGCTGCATGACAAGTACATTGATAGAACTGGTTGGACTAGACTAGGTCTCTTTTGCAACTTTAAGTCATGTCAAGAATTTGAGGTTATATCACAGAAATCATTATGGCATATTACAATAGGATAATATTGATATGAGAAGTTGCAATCAGGTGCTAACTTCTGCTTAAATGGCTTTCTAGTGGCAAGTGTCTTACAGGGAGCAGTTCCGATATCAGGAAAGGGAGAGGGGAAAATCAATCTGAATGAAATCTGAAGTATAGACTCATAGTTAATTTATATATATTTAAAATGAATAAGTAAATACAAGAGAACACAGGAGAGACAGGGATATTCCAATTAGCTCCTTGTGGCTCTTAGAGTATGGGTGGTTCTATTCATTTCTGGATTAGCTGAGTTACTTGTAGCCAGGGTATTGGCTTTTTTTCTTCTGGTCTGGGGTTGCTCCAGTAACATGGTTGCTATATTGTACAGTGTAAAAAAGGTTTAAAACTAACCATTGAAAACTTATCCTCTTTCAATTTCAGAAAGATCCAAAATAGAATACACCTGCAGGAGAATGTAACTGAATTTCATTAAGCAATCACCAGCCAATATTTGAATATTGAGAGGGTAGTGTTAAAAGTCTTGTTAATTTAACTATTGTTATAATGCAATAATTTTAAAACAAATATGAAATAATTCAAACTAGCATCAGAGACACATTGAAACATAAATGATAAACAGCACATGACTCTATATAGTCTGTTTATATCACTCTGGAGATTTATATGAAGAAAAACAAATATAACCTTTTCAGCTGTTTCTCACAAGGGAAAAAGAAATGAAACATTTGATTATAATTGTTTTAATGAGTTGTGATTCAAAATGATGAAGTTATAATGGTTTGGGTAAAAAATATTCTGTTAATGAGCTTTTATTTCTATCAAAATCTACAGGATATAAAACTCTCCAAGGATAAAGTTTACTGGCAAACTAGTGTTTACTTTCTGAAAATTAAAATCCCTAATATTTATCTGCCTTATTTTCAACCAACATAGATACCAATTATTGGTTTCACCCTAGAAAAGAGATATTTTCAAAGAACACAAACAAAACTGTCCAACAGATATTATTAAAATATTAAAAAGATTATTTTTTTGTTACTAGTCTTTATATTGAACTTGGGTAAAAGGTAAACTTCTTTGCCTAATTTTAGGGACTCTTCTAGAGTTTTAAAAATATAAATTATATTTCCTATAATTACAGACACAAGCACAGTAGTCAAATAAGTTGTTCCACATGAAACAGTTAAACTATCATGTCCATTTAAAGCAGGACATTATAAACTGATGCTTGGTTTGGATATCCACTATCTCTTCCTCACTAATGCTTATTTCCAAAATGAGTACTCTATTTAAAGGAAAGTTCAGTATATGCTCAATAGATGTCCACCATTGACTGCGACTTTTTAACATTACTTAAAATAAAACAAAGCAATGTAAGGATTAACATTCACTCTTATTATTACAAATTACAAAACATTAAACCTGGAAATTTATCTGTATATTAGAATTCTAAGTAGTTGTCAATGAGAAACAGAAAGGATAGATGTAATTATGAAGGGCTAATGAAAGAGATTCAATTTAGGTTATCAGGAAGGTTGGTTACACTGCCATTGAGGGCCACCGATTCATGAAGGTGTAACTCTTCACAATGCAACCCTAAACCAAAGTTAATTCTTATCATACAGAAAACAGCTTTGAATTTTGAACTTCTACACATAGTCAATTTAATTTGACATCTAAATTTCAACTGACTAATGGCAATTTAATGCCTATTTGGTTTAGCGTGCACACACACACAAATTCTTTTTTTATTTAGCTTTGTAGTGCAATATAGAACAATTTGAGAAAATGCAAAGAAGAAAAGGAAGCCAGGGCCTCAAAATTTCTTAACATAGTTTCTTTTCCCATTTTAATGTCACTTTCCCAAATTTAGGCATTCTATTAGACTCCTTCATTATAAATGTTTAGCTATTGAAACAGTTTACTTACAAACCTAACTTACTGCCAAGAAGCTGACAAATATAAGAAGAAATTTTACATATTAATTCATGTAAGTATATACATTATGATTCATGGGTAACACAATTAGAAAATAGACATCTATTCTTTAAAGTACAGATGAAGAATAATAGCAATAATAATTATTATTATAACAATAACAACAATAATAATTGCAGCTCAGTTGTTGGTTGCTTACTTAATGCTACACCCTGTTCTAAGCACCTTATAAATATTATGTAATTTTATCATCACAAAAATGTTATGAAGTAGATGCTGTTTTAATCCTCATTTTGCTACTGAGGAGACTGTAGCCTTGAAGAATTAAGTAGCTTGCCTAATGTCAATAGCAAGTGTCAAACTAGAATGTCCTAATAAAAGGAAAGATTAATTTGGGAGCTACAAGGCAATTAAGCTAATCTCATAGTTACTTTACTGAGCTAAAAGGAGTTAACAGAATGACGTTTGCAGTACACGTTTTTAAACTTTTTACTACATATATGAATCCATAGATATATGTAGTGTGTAATACATTTTTAAACTTTCCAAAATAATAACCATTTCTTTATCCATTTAACAAATATTTACTGAGTCTTTACTATCACCTACTAGGATGTTCTAAGCACTGGAAATAAGATAGTGAATTTCATGCCCTGAGTTTATTTTCCAGCATTATCATATACATATTATTAAGTAACTTGCTTCTTCAAAGTTTTGTTTTTCAGGATTAATCTATACACATGTAAGTTAAATTCCTTGTATTTTCAGTTAGTATATCATTGTATATATACACCACAACTGATCAATCTCTATACTTACAAATATTGAGATATTTATCAATTTTGTATTATTGCAAAGGATGCATCTGTGAACATGTCTCCTTATATATGTGTGTGAGAAATTTTTTTGTGGTGTATGTATTTATGGATTAGTCAGGGTAAGCTATCTGAACTGTCATAAGTAGCTACCTCCAAATCTCAGAGGCTTAATACAAAAGTTTGTTTCTTACTTAAAATCTTTTATGGGTTCAGGGGACTCTCCAGGCGGTTCTCCTCCATGTGTTTGGCTCAGTCTTTCCCGAGCTGCTTTCATCTTTGTTCCCTACACATCAGCATATGCTTCCCAGATCATCTTGGCAAGGCAAGTAAGTGCCTGAGTGTCTTACCACGGCATCTGTATACCCAGCAACGCATGACACTCATCACTTCCATCTCCCAACCACTGACCAGAACTGGCCCCACGCAGACAGGCCTGAGGAGTAATCCTTCTATGTACCCAAAGAGAAGAAAGAACAGTTTATTTTTCTCGACCTAGCCATAGAATTGCCCTGTCATGGGGTAAGCACATTCTACGTTTATAAAACATTGGGAAATTCGTGCCCAAAGTGGTAACTTCAGGTTTACGTTCCCATCAGGTACTAGAAGAATCCTCATGTCCCACACACAGACTCACCAGGGCTTCATATTGTTAGATTTCATAATTTCTGGTTAATCTGATATATGTAAATTGTTATCTTGTGATTTTTAATTTCCACTTCCCTGGTTCTAGTGAGGTTGAGTATTTACTAAAGGTTTCTGAAGTAGAAAA
Source organism: Smutsia gigantea (assembly GCA_032199065.1). NCBI lineage: Eukaryota > Metazoa > Chordata > Mammalia > Pholidota > Manidae > Smutsia > Smutsia gigantea. The sequence goes on from JAVSCE010004837.1 coordinate 107,790, forward strand.
ATCTCTCTCTATATAGTGTTTGCCTCTAGGAAAGGAAGGAGTGAAATGGAAGTAAAAGTGGATATAGAGGACTGTAAGTTTATCTGTATTCCTCTATTTCTTAAAAAATATGACTTGAAAAAATACAGAAGAATGTAGACAATTGTCAAATTCAAATAAAAATATGTTAATAGGAGCCTTACTTTTTTTGCTTCCCACATTAAAGCAAGTTTAACATTTTTAATTGTTTTTTGACTCAATAACTCTCACCTCCTTGGATGGTGCTGTGTGTTGTACTCTAACCCTGGTGACATGTCCACATTCCCACTAAGGACTCTTGAGACTTGGTACCTCTGTCCAGCTTCAGTTTAACTCAGCATCTTGAGATTTGGCCATCAGGACTTAGAACATATTTACTTTAACTTGAATGAAGGTAAAATCACACTTGAAAACCCCTAAATCTGAGATTCTATGGCAGATAGTATGGTGGAGCTTTCTGAAATCATGACTAGAGAAGGAACATTTACAAAGAAAGTAGATCACTATATTTGCCCTGGTAAAAAAAATCATCTAAAGGGATTTGAAATTTGGACAGTTTATGTAGGTCATTATTTATTATTTCTAATATTCTCTTGATTTACATGTGTGTTTTTAGAAGGAGTATAACTGCCCAATTTCAACATTACAGGTTAATTCATCTTATGCTATTTCCAAGATAAATATTATCTTTATTCTTTAGTTGTAATCACTTGGTCATTGAGAAGAAAATGTATCTGCTCCTTGTTTTCCCTGGAGAATTTTTGTTTTAGTCATAGATTTCTTGTGAAACATACAGTCATACCAGCTGATCTTGAGAGTTTTCTTCGTGTTTTTCCGTAAACAATGTACTCTGAATTCTGACTAAAAAATTCGTTTTTTTGTTTTCTTCCGGCTTTTTCTTCCTAGGCTTTCAATGTATGTTGTCCACATCTGACCAGAAGAGTAAATTCGGCCTCAAATCTCAGAGTTTAAAGTAGTTAAAGGCACTGTGTTTGGAATTAAATTGTTCTCTCTTTTTTCTTTATCTGTGAACATTCCCAGAGTTTAGTTCTTGGCCATTTCTTGTTCCTTTTTATATGCTTTCCCTGGATCAACTATGACTCATGGTTTTGACTTTCACTTCCATGTTCATGGGCCTCCTCTTTACAAAACTTCTTCTATTTATAAATTGGTTAGGTTCCAAATGGTTGGTTTAAGTCTGTTTGCAAAGTGACACTTAAAATGAGTAACTGCTAACACCCCCTAATGGTACTAGGCAGAGTTGATTATTTTTTTCCTCTCTTCTGGCTCATAGCTTTGTTTGAGTCAAAAGAGAAACTTTTGCTTCATTTACCCCCACTTCAGGGGTCTGTGTCTCATCTGTTTTTGGGACTTAACTCTGTTGGACGATCTATCTCCTCAAACTAAACATATTAAAATTTGAGATAATTTTCTTTACAAATAAACTTTGCCTTTCTCCTTTATTAAAAAAAGATAACAGTCAACAGAACTCCAAGCTCTGAAATGTCTATACTCTCTCATCAGTTTTCTCTCAGACATTTATATTCATCAAATCCTGTTGATTTTTCATCTAAACTTTCTCTGAGATCTGTACATTCCTTGCTGTTACCACTATGAATAAACAAATTTCAGAACTAATCATCATGTGCTTTGAAGATTATAGCAGAGCTCTTGGTCTACAAACTCTTGGTCTACCTGCTCTTGGTCGCCCAGAGCTCCTGGGTCTGCTGCACACAGCTGTTCTTCTCATCCTCCTTCAGGGCCAGTTTTACAGGCCAGTCCCTGGCTCTGTAGTTATGCCACAGTTTATTACTACATAACATTCAGACTCTTAAATGGCATCAAGTTGTGCAGTAATCTGGATTGACACTCATTGCTACAATTTATTTTCTATTTTTCCAAAGGGAATCCTGCATTTCATAAAATTAAGACATTTTCTTAAGGATGCAGCCTGCACATTTTCTACCCCAAGCTTTTACTCCTTCTGGTACTGACCTTAGATTGCCTTTTTCCCTTTCCTCATGTGTATCTCGTTGATATTTCAAAATCCACGTTAAGTCTCCCTGCCTCTTGAAATCCTTCTTCAGTTCTCAGTGATCTCCCACTTAAAAAATCTTTTTATTATAAAGATAATACAAACTTAAAAAAGAAGATTTCAAAGGTAAGAAAACCTTCCAAAATTGAAAAAAAATTCACCACAATCTCATCTAATGCTGTCTTGTTTATTTTGATTTTCATCATTATTTTGATAATTCTCCTTCGGAGCTTCACCCAGGTTGTCTTATCACCCAGTTTCAGGCTCATACTTTCATATTCACATAAAACTTTCTACTTGGATGGCCGTAAAATGAAACAACTATTACAATTTGGCATATTTTCTTCCAATCTTTTATTTAAAGGCATTTGATGTGTTTAATACTTCTATATCATAATGTTAGTATGAACATTATGGCTATATATCATATATATCATTCTAACATATAAATTTGCCTACATTCTGCTGTAATCATATATATTTAATTTTAAACATTTGTCATTTCTTAATAGAAGTGAAGTGATACTGAAAAAGCATTTTTAGATATAAACTTTTGTCTAATTTTAGATGATTTCTTTTGGGTTAATCTACGAAAGGAATTATTGGGTTAAATGTATAAAAATTTTATAGTCAAAAAATTCATATGGTCAAAATTGCTTTCAAGGGGTCTTACTTGATTTGTAATCCGAAATCAAGATTCTGTAAGAGTGTCTGTATTTATGGTGATAAAATAGTGACTTTATAGTCTGTTTTCTAATGAGATTTTAAATGGTTACAAGTGTTATAACTTTGAGAAAGTTATTTCATCTCTCTAGTTCCTAGGATCCTCTGAAAACAGATCTAATACTACCTAATAGGTTTGTTATGCAGATTTAATGTACGTAAAATTTTTTTTACATACTGCCTGACACAAAACAATAGTCAACAAGTGGTAGTTATTTAGTATTATAATTGCCTATGTATTACAAAAAGTTATATATTATTCCATTTTTATTCTTTGCCTTACATTTCATACCTTTGCTAGCAAAAAGAGAATTTCTCAGTTGGTTTCTATTTTTTTTATAGTTTATTTTGGTATCATTAATCTACAATTACATGTGTAATATTATGGAGATTCACTCACCCCCTTCATCAGGTCCCCCACCAACCCCATTACAGTCACTGTCCATCAGTGTAGTGAATGCTATAGAGTCACTACTTGTCTCTCTGAGTTGTACAGCCTTCCCCATGCCCCCAACATTACATCTGCTAATCATAATGCCCCTTTTTCCCCCTTGTCCCTCCCTTCCCACCCATCCTCCTCAGTCCTTTCCCTTTGGTATTTGTTAGTCCATTCTGGGTTCTGTGAGTCTGCTGCTGTTTTGTTCCTTCAGTTTTTTTTCTTTGTTCTTATACTCCAAATATGAGTGAAATCATTTGATACTTGTCTTTTTCGGCTTGGCTTATTTCACTGAGCATAATACTCTAGCTCCATCCATGTTGTTGCAAATGGTAGGATTTGTTTTCTTCTTATGGCTGAATAATATTCCATTGTGTATATGTACCACATCTTCTTTATCCATTCATCTACTGATGGACACTTAGGTTGCTTCCATTTCTTGGCTATTGTAAATATGCTGCAATAAACATAGGGGTGCATATGTCTTTTTCAAACTGGGCTGCTGCATTCTTAGGGTAAATTCCTAGGAGTGGGATTCCTGGGTCAAATGGTATTTCTATTTTGAGTTTTCTGAGGAACCTCCATACTGCTTTCCACAATGGTTGAACTAATTTACATTCCCACCAGCAGTGTAGGAGGGTTCCCTCTTCTCCACATCCTCACCAACATTTGTTGTTTGTGTTTTGGATGTTGGCCATCCTCACTGGTGTGAGGTGATATCTCACTGTGGTTTTAATCTGCATCTCTCTAATGATTAGTGATGTGGAGCATCTTTTCATGTGCTTCTTGGCCATCTGAGTTTCTTCTTTGGAGAAGTGTCTATTCATGTCCTCTGCCCATTTCTTAATTGGATTATTTACTTTATGTTTGTTGAGGTGCGTGAGTTCTTTATATATTTTGGATGTCAACCCCTTATCAGATACGTCATTTATGAATATATTCTCCCATACTGTAGGATCTCTTTTGTTCTACTGATGGTGTCCTGTGCTGTACAGAAGCTTTTCAGCTTGATATAGTCCCACTTCTTCATTTTTGCTTTTGTTTTCCTTGCTCGGGGAGACATGTTCACAAAAAAGTTGCTCATGTTTATGTCCAAGAGATTTTTGCCTATGTTTTTTTCTAAGAGTTTTATGGTTTCATGACTTACATTCAGGTCTTTGATCCATTTTGAGTTGACTTTTGTGTATGGGGTTAGACAGTAGTCCAGTTTCATTCTCTTACATGTAGCTGTCCAGTTTTTCCAAGACCAGCTGCTGAAGAGGTTGTCCTCTCCCCATAGTATATCCAAGGCTCCTTTATCATATATTAATTGACCATATATGTTTGGGTTAATGTCTGGATTTTCTATTCTCTTCCACTGGTCTGTGGGTCTGTTTTTGCCAATACCATATTGTCTTGATTACTGTGGCTTTGTAGTAGAGCTTGAAGTCAGGGAGCATAATTCTCCCTGTTTTATTCCTCCTTCTCAGGATTGCTTTGGCTATTCGGGGTCTTTTGTGGTTCCATATGAATTTTAGAATTATTTGTTCCAGTTCATTGAAGAAAGCTGTTGGTATTTTGATAGGGATTGCGTTGAATCTATAAATTGCTTTAGGTAGTATAGCCATTTTGACAATATTTATTCTACTTAGCCAAGAGCATGGGATGAATTTCCATTTGTTAGTGTTACTTTTATGTATGAAGTCAGACAATAATCCAGTTTCATTCTCTTGCATGTAGCTGTTCAGTTTTCCCCACCCCAGTTATTGACTAACGGTATTTTAATGGTAAAAGAAAAGAGACTTGGTCTCTTCAATAAGGGGCCACCTTTCAAACTCTTTTACTGATTTGGGACAACTGATGAATAAGAGTCTATGGGATCACTGCCAGTCAGTTTAATCCCTGTCACTAAAAATAAAAACAATCATTCCCATGTATTATGAAATCCAGAGAGGTGAAGTCCTGTTTTAACTTTGATTTCCAAAGGACAACAACAAAAAAGTGAATAGTACTGGTATGTGCTAAATTTGATGATTGTAAGGATCAAATTCCTTTAAGTTGAGGAGGGTCTGTTTTTTGCACCAAGCCTCTGCTCCTTTCTAACTGTGAAAGATTCTTACTTTGGAAACTTAGGTTTCAGCCAGCTACCCTGATCTACAGTCATCATGGCTTTAATTATTGTCCTTTCATAAAGTCCTCTTCTTGTTTATTCCTTAACAGAAAAAACTTCAGATTAGAGAATGAATCTGCGTCTTTCAAAGTTTCTGAACCTCTTTTTCACCTGAACACCTTATGGAGAACTATTTAGGGGCCTGGCTTTATACTTTACAATAAAGAACAAAATGTTTCCGGCATAATTCTACTTAGGAATGGATAGATTCTCACATACTTAAATTCTGAAAGGTACATGAGATGGTCTGCTCTAAATGCCAGGTTGCCATGGTTACATTCTGTGGCTCAGATGCGGATAGGGACCAATTATCAAGTTTTGTTTGGTTGATTTTAAGTAGTTTGTTACCTGGATACTCAACAAATAAGAAAACTGAAAGAAAAAAAAAAGACTTGTTTTCTTCTTTCCTAGAAAGGAAACAGTCATTGTGGGGGAAAAAAAAATCTTAATTTCCAAACAACACGGTAAATTATTAAGTTCAGATAGAGTTTCTAAACGGTTGACTTTTAGAGACTAGCGCAAGACCTGTGAACTGAGATAACTTTAACGCTATGAACTGGATTTTTTTGTTAATTCTGTTGATCCTACAATACCAGCTTTAAGTCGTTCTCCTCTTCCTTTCCAAATTTGTCTGGTGTTTTAAAAACTTGTGTGTGTGTGTATTGTAATAGTTACAGCTTTTGTCAGTTGTGCTGCTTGGGCTTCCCCCTCCCTCCCATGGTGGAAGTGGGATTGTTAATTAATGATATTCCAGAGGCAATTTCTGGAGTGACTGTTGGAAAACCCTTCTTAATGAACAAAATGATAAATTCCCCACTGCAGCAGCACCGCAGCGAAGTTCATCTCTGTCATTCAAAATCCATGATTCTAAAACATCTCCGACATTTTTGGGGCGGACGCTGGGCACTGAAAGTCTGGATCTTTCATTAAAGGCTCCACAGCAAGCCGGAGAAGGAGCGATGAAGAGTGGAAAGGAGAAAGAACCGGACAAAATTAAAATGCTATTCTGTCATTGTAATGGTTCATATGGGCATTGACAGGAGAGCATTTTAATTTTGTCAAGTGTGTCTGCTACTCATTTATTCCATCTCCTGCTTGTTATCGAAGTTTCAGATTGAATGTAAAGATATGAACGTATTGCCATAATAAATTTATAAGTGGATATTTAAAGAGCAAAGATTTGAATGACACAAATGAACCTCAGTGTAGCAGTAAAGTGGATAGGATTTGCAGAAAGATGCCACAGAAGTCAGAAATGACTGCTGGAGTCTCCTTAATGAAAAAAAAAAAAAAGAAAAGGAAAACTTGAGCTGCAGGAATCACCACAGAAGGTGTCTAATATGAAATTAGGCTTACTCTGCATTATTTATGCACTTTAAAATAATCTAATAAGAGCTTTAGAAAATCTGATTAAACTGTATTATTCAAAAATTAGACAATGGAAAACTAAACTGTTACATTTGGGGGCCGAAGATAAGATTCCAGACAAAGTTAAAACAGCACGTTATTTTAAAAAGTATGGATTTATTAATAAGATATCTAAAAATTATGATTCATTTTTGAAATTAGATTTTGTTAAGTGATTACAATCCCAATATAAGAAATTATAGAGCTAATACTCTCAGGATACCTTATTTCACTTCCTTCATAGATGACTTAGTATTTGTTCAGACATCACAGCAAAACCATGTAATCTGAGACTCTCTGTGGTGTTTGCATAATATTGGTATTCAAATAAGAGAGAAAGTGATGCGAAGAGGCATTCAGCTGCTGTACACGATGCATGATTAGGACCCAGAGCACATGGCTGGGAAGAAGCAATGGCGAGTTAAAATGAGGACACAGGGATAAATTATTTGACATAATCCTGAGCAGACCTGACTTTTGTAATGATACTCAAGCAGCAGATAACCCTGAAGGCAATCTGTAAAAGAAGAATAAGGTGGTCATACTAGCAGATATGAAAGGAGATGAGTAAGCTTTTCAGAAATGTCTGAACCACTATTGAAAAGCATGTCCTTCGATTGTGACCACCACTTCTTTTTTCTTCTCGAGCCTGCTGCCTTCCGGCTAGTATAAGGATTCACTGTTGCTTATCTGCTGTAACACAGAAGAACCCCAGTGAGGATAAAGTTATAAGGATTGTAAGTAAAAGGGAAAGAAAAATGAATACAAAAATAGCAGTGAAATTTTCAGAATAATAGCATGAGAAAGACCTTGTTTAGGCTGTTTTTCTGATTTTATCCGAATAAATATTACTTACAAAATAATATCTGACTTGAGCTTAAATGGAAAGGGAAAAAAATGAAAATGTTCCTCACTAAGCCTGTTTTCAGCTGAGTATGGATAGTATGTTTTAGGAGCAGTTCAGTCAGTCAGTCTACATACAAAATTACTTATAGCACTAATAAAGCTAATGCTTTTAGTAGACTCACTCAGAAAGTTGCAGTGAGGGAGAGAATGTTGAGCATTTTAGCAAATGACTAACAGCATCAGATTTTGCCTAATAAGTAGATTACATGTGTAGATGCCCTGTCAAACTTGCAAACAATTAAATTATATTTTATTACAAAGTTAAGCTAATATTAAGCATTGTTACTTTTAAAACTAGACATTATTGGTTACATAACTGCTCATACAAAATGAGAAAAGTCATTGTAATGTATGGAATGGATCTTTGATTAATGATATATAAAATTGGATTTCCAACCTGAGTGTATGTAGCAGGTCACAATTTATAAATTGCAACTGAAGTGTGCAGTCTATAAGCAACTCATCTTTCTCATGACTCTCCAGCCATTGAGTGGTGTGCAGGGAGGGATGGTGGGAAAAAGTCTCAACTACCAATAGTTTCCCAGCTCTTCATATTTAAAACAATCTCTTTCATAAAAATGCTAGTCCTTTGGATTTCCTCTTCCACTCCCAGATAGCATCTGCATAGATTGGTTGCAGAAAGGACGGTGTGACTAGTGCCATCTAGCCTCTCTGGCTGTCATGAAGGCAACCACCTCTGAAGACCATGGTTCCAGCTACTTGCATGCAAGCATTCTAAAAGCCCACCACAATTTCTTGAACTTGATCTCAGGCCTTTCCTATTTCACTTGCCCCCCACCCAGGACCTCCCTAACCCCTTACTGATGCTTGCAGAAACTTCTAAGCACCCCCACACAGACCAGGGGTAACTAGGAGCAGGTCTCAGGCTCATATCTCTAGTCACCTCTCTGTACCAATTCTTCACTATTCTTCCTCCTCCAGTACCCTCCCTCCACAAGACTATTTATTCCTAGAATCTTCTATTAGGCTTTGAAGAAAGAGGTTCCCTGCTATGATGTTCCCAGATTTCCTCATAGCTATTTAGAGTTTCTATAACCCCTCCTCAAGTTTGTCCATTTTTGCTCTACATCTGGTTCTCATCTTGATTCTCACTCTGCCAGGCCACCAGGGGAGGGCTTTCTAATTTTTCTTCATATAGAAAGAATTTACTATAGTCATTGTATTAGGATTTGCCAGAGAAACAGAATCAATAGTGTTTGTCTGTCTTTCTATGTTTAGCCATCCCTCTGTCTAGAAAGAAATTTATTATATGGAATTGGCAAACATGGAGTATGGAGGTCAAGAAGTCCCACCATCTCCAGTCTGCAAACTAGAGACCCAGGGAAACTGGTGATACCGTTCCAGTCCTAGCCCAGAGGTCTGAGAACCAGGGGAACTGATGCATACATTCTGGTCCAAGTCTGAAGGCCTGATTGCTGGAGAGCTGATGGTATAAGTACCAGTCTGAGGTCTGAAGAACAATGTCCTGGCTCAGTAGTCGTACTGAGAAAATGAATTCTTCCTTCCTCTGCCTTTTGTTCTGCTCAGGCTCTCAAAGACACTGGATGACGCTCACCCACGTTGTCCAGGACAATCTGCTTTACTAAGTCAAGCAGAATCAAACGTTGATCCCATCCAGAAATACCCTCACAGACACATCGAGAAATAATGTTTAACCAAATGTCTGGGCACCTTGTGATCCAGTCGCATTGACGCATAAAGTGAACCAATCATAGTCCTGTACTTCTTTTTGGTATCACTGCGTTCTTCCAATTTTATCTAGCTCAAAATGTAGCCCTCCCAATGCCTACAATTTACACTGTGTCCTTCAGTACAGCATGAAGGCGTCACACCAAAACACAATTCACGAAATAAATTCTTAGACCTTTATTAGGCTATTATGTCTCCAGTAAACATTAAAGTTATGAAGCTGAAGAAAAAGTCTTATCAATACAAGAGTTCAATTGTTGAGTAAACCCGTATGAGCCCATTTCATACCTTTGGGCTCTTCATCCAGTAATAGATTCTTCTGTTATCGAAGGAATTTGATGGGATCCTATTATTTCTCCTAGGGCAATGCTTTTCAAATATTTCTGCAGAAATACTCCAGTGGTAACTGTAGAAGTTTCTGGTGGAAGTAGAATGGAGGGGAGAACTACGTGAACATTAGAGATATAAGAAGCAACCGAAACTCTTGCTCATGAAACTGTTATATTATTATGTTATGTATATTTTCCCAATCCCTATCAAAACTGATGTCCTGAAAGATGTGTCTTATTTATGTGCCTACGATGACTTTCCCAGCAGTGTTGTGTTATCCCAGGGTTATGAGTATCTCAGTTTGATAAGCAATATCTAGGGGAACTGTATTAAGACAGAGACCATTTCTATATGCTCTCTTCTGGAGTTTTTAAAATTTCTATTTAAGTTATGACATATCATAAACAAAAAATTATAAAGATTAATGAAATGAGCACCCATATACTTACTAGACAAATTTGGGGCATGTTAATATTTTGCTATTATAGCTTCAGATCTTAATGAAATTTCTGGTAAAACTGATGCCTCACTGCATTCCTTATAGACGCTGCTGACCTCTTCCCACTCTTAAGTCACCACTCCCCTCAGGTTGGTTTTTATCTTTCCTAAAAATGTTTCCCCTCTTTTTTTCCTTTTACTAATTATGTATGCATCTATGAAAATAGAGAATATTGCTTGTGTGTTTAAATGTTTTTGTGAGTAAATAATGTGATGTGCATCATTCTGTAAGTTCCTTAGTTAATTCAACATTATGTTTTCATAGTCAACCCATTTATTTGAATACATGTAGATCCATTTTCTTAACCTTAACCCTTTATAGTGTCCTATTTAGAAATGTACAGCCATTTATGTGTATCATTATCCTTGTAAGAGATGTTAACTAGCTTTCAATTTCATCTATTATTAAAAAAATGCTGCAGTGAACATCATTATTTAAGTCTCCTTGTACATATATTTAGATTTATTTCAAGTATGTATGCCTAGCAGTGAAATTATTGAACCTAAGGTATATACATCTTTAACTTAACGAGATATTGCTGAATTGTTTTTCAATGTTATATATTCCCTGCATTGTATACTAGATCTTCTTTACCACCCTCTGACCAACTCTTAGCATTTAAATATTTTTGTTAATATTCTGGGGCAAAATGTTATGTTATTTTAAATATGAATTTTCCCTAATTTAAGTGGAGGAGGTGGAGTATGTATGTGTTCAATATATTTATTGGCCTTTGGCTTGTCTCATCTGGGAATGTTCATAATTTTTGCCCATTCTTCTACTTGGCAATTACAATTTTCTTATTTGTTGTATTTTATATATATTCTGAATACTTTCACCATGTTTGTTGTACAGGATACAATTTTCTTTTCCAAGCATGTGTCTTGAAATGAAATGAATGAGTCTTAGCTAGGTTTCTGGAATCCGTTGTCATAGCACAGTTTTAAACGTTAGTATCATCAGCTTACTTTCTCCTCCCTTGTATGTCTGTTATTTAAGACATATTCTTTTTTACTACAGCCATAAAATAGTCTCTAGAATTTTCTTCTAAAAGTTTTATCCTTTATATAACAGTTTCTTAAGATGCCTGGAATCAATTTTGCATGTCGTGTGTGGAGGAATCCATTTCCCTTATTCTGCTTGGATTCTACTAGGATTTTTATACTTATGGATTCTCTTATCCACAGAGAAACAAGAAATTGCTTTCCATATAATTAGCAAAGTGACCCAGAATTTTGTATTAAGTAATCTGTTTTTTCTTACCAAAGTGCAAATATTTAGCTATATATAAAGTTCTCGTTTATGTGTAGGTATGTTTCTGGGCTCTTTATTATGTTTTATTGTCTAGTAAACCCCTCACCCCCTTCTCTTTCTTCTGCAAACTTGTCATAGTTATTTTTGGCTCTTTATCCTTAGATACACATTTTAGAATCTGTTTTTCAAGTTTCATAAATAGTCTTGTCTGGTTTGGGAATCATACTTTGCTAACTTCATGAAATGTATTGGGTAGCTTTTTCTCTTTTCAGGTATCTTGGACAGATTTCATAAGATAGGAATTTTCTGTTTATTGAAGGCTTTGTGCAATCATTTCTAAAATTGTCCATGGTTCATATCTTTTCCATGGGAACTGTGTTGGAGTAATGATTTCTGTTCTTGAATATTCGTGGCCCTTTTAGTTTTCCACTTATTCCTTAGTCAATTTTAATAATGTATATTTTTCTATAAAAGTAAATGTTTCTTTGGCATTTAAAAAATACTGTCATTTTTTCATTTATAGGACTATGATTTAAAAAATCTCTACTCTTTCAGTGGTATCTTCTTTTTTTTTAAGTTTCTACTTCTTTTAATTTGCTTTCACTCCTTCTCAATTGGTCTCCTAAGTCTTTTACTGCTGATTTTTTAATGTACCAACTTTATTGATAGTTTCTGTATTTTTTTCTATTTCATTAAGTTTTACTGTCTTATTTCTTTTACTTTTATCTTTTTCTGGTTTTCTGAGTTCTATGCTAATTATTTTGAACCATTATTATTTTTTAATAAGCCTATTTCAGGTGATAAAGTTATCTCTTAAATTTTGCATTAGATGCTTTCCACAAGTTGTTTTTAATGTAATTATTGTCATTTAATTCTAAGTATTTCATAATTTCCCCTTTACTCTTTAACCAATACATTGTTTAATGATTTTCTCTTTATTATGTTTTGTTTAGAGATTTATTCTTTAACCTAAGAGCTACTTAGAATCTATTTTCAGTTTCCAGACATACTGTATTGTAGTTTTATTATTCATTTATTTAATTATGGTCATAGAACATCGTCTGTGGGGCAGTGATATTTTAATGTTTATTGAGATTTCCTTGTGACCTAACACTAGATCAATGTATGTAAAAATATCTACCTGTGCTTAAAAAGAATGTATGTTTTATATTTTGGGGAGTACAGTGTTCTAAATATATCTAAAAGAGTCATTTAAATTTGTTGTTCAAGTTTTATGTATCTTTTACTTTTTTTGTCTGTTTATTTGTCAGTTTTAGAAAAAGGAATGCTGAACTACCCATTTTGATTGAGGTTTTGTCAGTATTTTTCGGGTAATTATGTAAGGTTTTTCTCTCATCTATTAAAAGTTATCTTTTTAGGTCTCTGTGAAGTTAATTATACTATCCTGTTGGTGGATTGTTTTGATATTATGTAGGCTCCCTTTTTATTTCTGTTAATGCTATTTGCCCTTAATTTTATTTTGGCTGCTGTCAATCTTGCTGCACCAGCTTTCTTTTGTTTAATATTTACTGTGAATTAACAGTATGACTTCTTTTGTAGAAACTGGCCCATTCTCACATCTTTATAGCTATGGGGTGGGTTTCTAATCCAAACTAAGATAGCACTCAGCATCATGATATTGCCAGAGAATTTTTCAAATATTTCCCCTGCCTGATGTCATGGCCCTGCTCTGGATGTGAATTCTGGATTATCTCTTTCAGGGTCAAGTTCAACATTTGGATTTGTTCCTAGGTTGGTTCTAGATTCTTCTTGTGGCTCACTGTGGAGGTTCCTAGATGGCTTATGGTTGAGTTGGCTAGATGAGACACAGGACTTTTAAACATCCTGTAACCAACATTCACTTTCAGATGGAGATTTACTAAGGAACTGAAGAATAATGTACAGGAAGGAGAGCTTGCAGGTTGATTACATGAAGTTTAAGGTGAAGCTTCCCTGCAGAATTTGGAAATGAGGGGAATCAGATTGTCCCTAGGAGGTTAGACTAAAATTTTTACATAACTGTGTCAAAGCTGAGAAATGTTAAGTTGCTTCAAATATACACCATAGCAAACTCTGTCCTAAATACAGATATTAAAGAAAGAAAAAATTTGTCCAACAGTAAGGAGAGTAGTTGGCTATGAAGTTTAGAGGAAGGAAAGTCACAGAGATAAACTTTGGATGCATCCAGGCAGCTTTCCTAAGGGAGGGAGGCTTCCTTGGCTCAAGGGCTTTTTAACTGAGTGGCCCCAGGATTTCCGAGGAAAAGACTACAGTGGGCTGTAGCCAATCACCTTCCAGTATTCCAACCGTAATGAAAAGACCGTCTCCATTTTCAAGAAATGGAGACCCATGACTCTCATCCTGATGCCATTAAACATTAGCTAACTATATCCTCTTGTCCTAATTCCATGCTCATGGAAGAAGCTTTTGATTATTATTTAGTTTCTCATATAGGTCTGCTTTTCAGGAGAAAACTGGTCATCTGTGCATAAGTATTCTGATTGTTGAAGTAAATGCATTTCTCACTGTAAATTAATACTTAGTATTCTGTATATGATTTTACTTCCTATGTGTCTTTTTTCTTTAAGCAATCTTCAATAATTTGAAAAGGCAGAGCTTTCTGGTTTGTGACATAGAATCATTTCTTAAATGATTATATAGTTTTCCATTTTATTATACTTTATCAAGCATGTCATTAATTTAGGTTGTTTGCTATGTTTTGCTGTACAAATAATGCTATAAGTATGTCTTTTACATACTTGGTGAAACATGCAATGATGTCAGTAAGATAAATTGAAGAATTGCTTCCCATCGCTTTCTTAATTTCTTAATTTCAAGAAAAAATTCACCTATCTCAGGTTCATATGAGGATTCTGGCACATGTGAAGGTATATTGCATTGGGGTTTACATCACACTGTTTATCTATATATCTGTATCTATAACTGTGTGTGTGTGTGATGTTATATTGTGTCAGAGCTTATGTGACAGCCTCATGACCGATTCAGTTAGCATGAATCTCCCTTGGAAAGAGATTTGCTTTCAGGCCCTGAAAAAAATTATTTGAAGCTGCAAGTAGAGGAACAGGGCCTTGATTAAGGAAATTTCTCAAAGGCAATGTATGTGACTCAGAGGCTTCCTGTGAGAACTTTCCCAGGTTTCATTCTGACATCACTATATACTTTCAAATGTGTACTATCTCTTCCATTATTTATTTAAGTAGCTGACAGAAAAATTTGTAAGACTGCCTAATCTTCCCCACCATAGTTTATCCCTCAATTCTGATTGCTGCACAGCTTTCTGACTTCCTGCTTAATCCAGAGCTAAACAATTGATCACATCATGCAAGTCACAGCGACGCCCTCATCACTTGTGATGGCTCCCTGGCTGTACTTCCCCTTCATGTAGTCTTTGAAATCTGCCTGGTGCTCAAGGACTGTGGTTGAACTTATGGCCTGCCACTTTTCTGAAGATGACCATTCCCCTTGAGTCTGCCTAGAAACAACAGAAAATGACCATTTTCATATAATGTGCTTCTATTCACCTTACTATAGTCAATTGATCCAAAGTTAGATATCTTACCCAAGTCAGGCAATCAGGGTATTTGAATATGGCCTTGTGTTTAATACATTCTAGCTTCACTTCAACTGCTCTTTTATAAAATCAAGAACTTGCAGGAACTTTTTTACTAAAAATGACTTAGGAAGCAGTAGTTGGTCTAGACTAAGATCTTCACAAGAATAAATATATGGGTAAAAGGAGTTGTGGGTAATGAGCGATCAGGAGAGAAGACTTTACAAATTACATGTAACTCTTCAGTCCTGTCCTTGGTTTTAGTATATTCTTCCCATGCCTCAGCTACCTCCATGTTCTTGAGTTCCTTTATCCTTACACTAACTTTCACCTTCTTCCCATGAGGCTCACTGAAAAGGCTTTCTTTTAGGACTATATGAAGAATCACATGTTCCATTCTATCCTCTTCCTATTGCTTTGTCATGAATACAAAGCTCTGACCCTGAGTCAAAATTTTCCTCCAAAGTCTTCCAACTCACACACCCAACAATCAGTGTCAAGGTGGTTTATCAAAAGTGAAATTCCTTGTGTCACTTGTGAAGCTATTGACCACTTTCACTGAAAAATTAATTTCCATGTAAAATATTTGATGCCTTTTATACTTGTATTAAAAACTACACAATTGTTAAATAACTTGGAACATTGCATATTTATCTATTTCTGTAATACATATGCACACATGCACACACACACATTTTTTTCTCCCAGGTTAGATTTTCAGTCAATTTTGTGTGAATTTTAATGTTCATAGCAAAAAACTGAAACTCTTTTCTACTTAAGGATTACACTCTTACCTTTTTAATGTTCCCAATAGAGTTGCACAGAATAAAAATGGTTCTGTTATAGGAGGAAAAAAGTCTCTTCTCCTTTCATTTTTATCTGTACTATAAATGTCAATTTAGTTCCCATGGAAATGCAACCTCAAGTTTAAAATATCTGTGTGCATGTATTTGTACATGTGTATGAGGAAAAGCATACTCCGAGTAAAACCCCCAGTCACGCAGGCCAGTATTATGTTCCTTGACAATGAGATCAAATGAGTCGGCAAGAAGACCTTTTGTCCTCTCTCGAGCAAGCTCAAAGGGCGAGGGATCTTGGGAGCTGAAGCAGAGTAAGGGAAAGGTCTCCAGAAAACACGTGGTTTATTTGAATTATTTTAAAGCATTTTCTGAACTTTTCATTCTGTGAAAAATTATGTATTATTTCCTTCACTAGAAACTTCAAAAATAAAAGCACTGGGTAGACAAAAGCAGAGCCAAGCTGATGCCTGGACAGCTGCAAGCCCAGCCATGGGTGATGGTCAGGTTCCAGACCTCTCACGTGAGGGTGGTGTCCCAGCCCGAAGAGACGCACTGTGATTGTCTGCAAGCTTCAAAAGCCCCAGGGATTCCATGGCCGTAGAGTCCTGTTCTGATTCTCTACCAGAACTCTAGGAGCTAGAGTCTTCCCAGTTAAGCTCTGACCACTATTTCCCTGATTTCCTTCTGGGTTGGTAGCATACCCTAATTCAGACATTACGTTCCAGCTAGGGTCAAAGAGTAGTTAATATTTTCAAGTAAAATGATGATTGCTGTAGAAATTACTTCTGTTTAAGACCATATTTTGGCTCCTCCCATATCCAATATCAGGGAATTTAGTAAGTTAGAAAGCATTCTGTTCTGTGGACAGCTAACTTCAACAGAGAGTTTCCTCCTTAGCATGAGCTGTTCTTATTTTCTGCATAATCAAGTATGCATTATTTCATGTGACACAGCTTGTTACATCACCATTGATCAACCTAATCATCTCAGATGCTTAAAATCATGGAGACACTGTACTTTCAAGCAGAGAAATGAAGAAAAATCAGCTTCTTGCTTTTGGTTAAGATCCTTGTAAGTTTTACTTTGAGCAATAGTGCACCCAACAGAGAGCAATGTTAGATAAAAATTGATTAGACAAAATTTAAAAGACCTTGCCTTTCTCAAAGGTAAGCATTCCAAAAAGCAATGTGGCAGATGGTGCTAAAACCATGAGTTTACTGGGTCCAGTGCCTCCCCAACAGATGGAACCAGACATACAAAATAAGACTAACAGTGTTCCTGTGCAAGGGAGGAATACGAGTCAAACTCCCTAGAGAAAGTTTGAGGCTGGCACAGATTTTCCCTTCACCGCTTCTGCTCAATCTCATAAAAGACAAGTAAGAAAAAAAAGACCCAAACCCCTTTTATCCTTTAGATCCATCAAAATTTAATTCTATGCCTTTTCATATTCCTTTTCTAACTCTACAGAACTTCTTACTTCCTTTTTTGTGTCCTACTATATCCTGCCTAGTGTTGAGCACACCCCCTTTAACAGGGCTGCATCTACTGGCCAACCCGTTAAGCAGCCTCAACCAGGTTGTGAGAGCTCCTTGACGGCAGACACCGTGTCTTCTTCAAGTCTACACAGAAGGTAGCCTAGTTCCTGACACTGAAGGTACTCAGTTATATTTACTGGGAGGAATGAATGAAGGAAAGGAGAGAGAACATACTTTTATTGCGAGATACCCAGTCCTTTTCTGAGCATCCCCTTTCTCCCAGGTAGTAACTCACCTTGGTTGGCTTGAATTCTGCCATTCTTCCTGCGCTTCTGTTGCTGAAATTGTGTCTCTCAGGGCCCCAAACATGTATGAAACGTAAGTCAAATTCAGTTAATAGATAGATCCTAGAAGTAAGGAGATATGTTTCATTATGCCTTGTTTTAGAACCATGATTTATTGTTCACAGGGGCAAAAAAGTGAAAGAATGATACAACACATAGCATATAACCATTACTGCTAAAGCAGTTTGAATTGCATTCTGTGAGTACACTGTCACTGATCTAATTTTCACTAAATGTTAAGCAGGTTTCTGTGCTAAAAATATATTGAGCTGAAACAGTGGATTAAGAAAGATGTTGTTCTAAATTCCATCTTGTAATTTTCATTTAATGGGTCTAAATTCCTTGAAGTCTCAGACTTTAAAATTGACTTGCAGATATCTTAAGTTATGGCTCTGAATCCCTTTGGAGGAGGTGCTTATGAATATTAACTGTACCTTAAGATGCACTGTGTTGGTACAAGACTCATTTGGGCACAAAATTAGTGAGAGGTGAATAATGAATAATGGGTTCAGTGTGTGGAGTTTAAATATTCGAAAGAACAGACTCTGTATGGTACTGTAAAATGTCTTGTAGCTTCATTTCTGATTTTGAAATGTTACAGCGCTTGCTTATTGTCACAGCATGATCTTCAGCACAGTTGGGTAGTGCTTTTTTAAAGTAAGGCAAATGCATGAATGTCAGAAATACCTTCAGATATTGGGACTGCATCTTTAAGGAGTGCATTTGGCATTAAACAGCCTTTTCCAGCTAATGAATTTCTCAAGTTACAAGAATAATGGCCTTTTTAATCTTAGCAAGAGTAATTAAACAGACATTTGTTATTAATGATGTTGTTAATGGCAGAAGATATTGAATTCTCACTTTAGATATTATATTGCTCGAGAATGATTATTTTGGATATCAGACATATGAGTGTATGATGGTTTTAAAAGTACAACTTCTTAGGAACATTGTGAAGTACTAGTTATTTAAAATAGAAAAAACTGCCTTAACTTTTAATACCAAGAAAATTAAGAATTTCAAAACTGAGGCAGAACTAACTCTTAGGCACAAAGAACATTTGATTAGTTCTACTCATCAGTTGAAATTTTTTTTTCTTCTGTAGAGATAGATGGATATGTGGCAGCCCACAGACTGAGAAATAATTACTTATTCAAAGTCTGCTTTAAAATAGAAAGGCATATGATACTGGTTGGCTATTCGATGTCCATTTCCCTTTCGTAACAAGTCCCTCATTTCTTTTCATAAATCCATCCTATCCCTATGCTCAGAAGGGCATCCTAATTAGCCGATTAATCTCTTCATTTAACAAATATTTACTGAGTGCCAATGATGGCCAGGCATTGTTCTGTGCACTGGAAATATAGCTGCGAAATAGAATAAAACAACAAAAATATCACAAATAAGTAAAAGCAATATACAAAAAGACAAAAATCGCTGCCTGCTATGATGGGGGTTAATGAATTTTAATCAAGGTGAAGCCAATCAGGCCACAGCGTCCCCCAGTGAGTCTCATGGTCCAGTGCCAGTGGTGGGCATGTTGACCAAGTGGTTCCAATCAGACCAGAGAACAAGGCTCTTATCTCTGCTTGAGGGAGAGAAATTTTTTTCTCTTTCTCTTTCCTACTAAGTCCAGTTGCCACTGGCAGCCGTTTTGTGACTGTGAGGAAATCCGAGTTTAGGATAAGACAGAACCTAAGGACATCCATGGAGATTTCTACTGCCTGTTCAAATAGTGAACAGATATAATTTTTAGAATTAAAATTAAATTAAATTTGGACTCTGTGTCTGAAAGCTGACTCAGGTCCCAAAACTGGACAAGAGAATGTAGTTTTCTTGTGGAGCAATGACTCCCCAGATATCTTCTCATCCATTCTTGTCTTTTTACTGTATGTATTAAGTAGCTTAATATATTGTATTATTAAATTAAAATTAAAAAAGCTTGTGGCATAAATAAATGGCTGTGTTCATTATTATAAACATATGAGTAATGGCATGATATTAATGCCACTGAGGGCAAATGAAAGATGCTTTAAAAATTTGAGAATTAAGGTAAAGGCATATTTACAGCGGTCATATTGAAGGAGCTGCCAAAGTGAGCTGGCATGTAATGATAGGAGGCATGAGGTTGGATTTTAAGGATGCTTGATCAAGGGGGCTCGGGGAAGATTGGAGAACAAAACTTGATTGACTCAAGGGCATTATATTTTCCCAGGGGATTTAACACCCTGTGAAGGCCTACAGGGGAAAAGGAAAACTCATTGCTAGGTGGCTCTTTGAAGCCTGGAGATAGTGATGGCCCCCAATGGGTGAAATAAAATGTTGAAATGCTGTGATAGATAGTAGAAGGAGGGATTAAAAGTCCCAGGGAAGTGGGTGTGCTGGAATGCATTCATTATGTGAAGCTAAAGGTTCTCCAGAAGATTATGTTGCAAAGACAAGCCAGGAGACACCCACTCACAAAGGTCATCAGAAAATCACTGATAAGAGGATATCAGCATCTCTGAAGAGTTTAGTGGTGGATCTTCTTTGCAGGCCAGGGCTGAAGGCAAGAGTGGCAGCCACTGAGCTGGGTCTTCATGAGCTCATGAGAATGATGGGTCTCTGAAGCAGTGACACTGAAACAACAGTGCTTAACCACTAAAAGCCAGGGGTGGAGGTTTACAATTATTTTAAGAATTGGCAAGAAAAGAGGGACAGCCGAGGAGGTGGTCCATCGGGAAGTTTTGTGGTTAAAAGAACATGGCTTTTCTAGATGAAAATAGATATCATGTGAGCTACTTGATATATACAATGAAAAGAAGGCAGGAATGGATGAGAAGCTCTCTGAGAGTCATTGCTCTAAAAGAAAACTACAGTCTCTTGCCCAGTTTTGGGAACTGAATCAGTATTCAGACACAAAATCCAATGACTAATGAGGTGGCTGGGTCTCTCAGAGAGCCCTTGGCAATTCTACATCAAATATATACTGTAATGATTCCCAATCTTTCTGCAAGAAGATCTATGGATATTTACCTGGGTGCCCATATACTGGGGAAAGAGGAATGTCAGACATTTCCAGGGCTGTTTGATAAGAGTCTGAATTGGCATTGATACCTGGAGAGCTGAAGGATTATAATTTCCCTGTTGGAGTAGGGAGAATACAAGGGCCAAATATTTAATGGACTACTGGCCAAAGTCCAGCATAGAGCAAGTCCACTAAGGTTTTGGCCCACATAGTTGTCATTTACACAATCCCCAAACGAAAAATTTAGAATCAAGACACTCAGCAGTTGGAATAACACCAACTGAAACCTTGGACTGTAGAGTAGGAACTATTAGAGTGAAGGACACTAAACCGAAGCCTTTGGGATTGCCTCCCCCTCCCACCAAGATAGTGAATCAAAAATAATATTGAATTCTGGGAGGGACTGCAGAGATTAGAATCACCCTTAAGGAGCTTAAGGATGCAGGGGTGGTGGTCTCTATCATATTTTTATTTAATTCACAAGTCTAGTCCCTGCAGAAACCAAACAGACCTCTGAGAATGACTGTAGACTGCTCTAAGTTTGACCACGTAATACCCCTGATTGCAGCTGTTGTGCTGGGTATGGTATCTTTGCTTGAGTAAATTAGTAAATTATAAGGCATATGGCATGAGGCTTGAAGGAGTAAATACATTCTTTTCTACTCTAATCAGAAAAAAGGATCTGCAGTAGTTTGCACTCACATGTAAAGGACAATATACATTTAAGGTTTTGTTCCAGGTATATGTTAACTCTCCCTCTCTGTCGTAATATAATCAGGACATATCTGGACCATTTAGACATCCCCAGAGCACCACACTGATCTATTGCCAATGTGATACTAATGTGAGGAAGAATGAGAGAAAGGTGGTAGGCATGTGGGATGTCTTGGTAAAATACGTGTGCCCCAGAGAGTAGGAGATAAACCCACTGAAGATTCAGAGACTTGAAACTTCTGTAGTTTTCAGAGATCCAGTGGCCAAGGGCATTTTTGGATATTTCACCTAAGATTGAAGACAAATTGCTACTTGGATCCACTACAACAAAAAAGGCATACCATTTGGTAAGCCTCTTTGTGTTCTGGATGTGATATATTCCATACTTAGAAATATTGTTTTAGCTGATATGCCAAATGATACAAAAGACTGTTAGCTTTGTGTAGGGCCTAGGGCAGGAAAGGACTTTGCAGCAGATTCAGTCTATTAGGCAAGCAAACATCACCTTAGGGTATACTGTCTAGCAGACCCTAAGATATTGGAAGTGTCAGTAATGGGAAAAGATGCAGTGTACAGCTAATGTACAGCTTATGGCAAGCTCTTTGGGAGAATCACACCAAAGGCCCTGTGGTTTCAAAGCAAGGCCATATCATCTGCTGTGAGATAACGGCTCCTGTTATTGGATCCTGACAGAGACCCATGTGAGCTGGATTCTGTTGGATTCCCCAAGGCATTAAGTTGGTTAGAATCAGCAGCAGTCCTTCATAATAAATGATAACTTTGCATCGAGACTGAGCAGATCAGGAAGTGCAAGAAAATTGCATGAGCAGGTAGCTTAGCCCTCTCCGCCTTCTGTGTCAACCACTGTGGCTGCACAAGCTCCCTTCCTCGGCTGATGTCTATGGCTACAAGGGTGTGTCCCTTATGACTGCTGAAGGAGGAGAAAAAAGCCCAAGCTTGGTTTATGGATGGGCCAAATAGTCACTGGAGTCCTTGCCAAATAATTAAATACATTAGTTCATTGTGTGGGTCAAACTAAAAATGGATGTGGTTGCCTTATGAGCTGTACAACTTTTCCACTGTCTGAGTTTCTAGTGGTACTTCTGGGTACCTACTTTGTGTGGAAGAAGTGGCCAGAGGTGAGGATATATACAGTCATGAGTAATTCAAATGGCCTGGATGACTTCTCCGGGGCTGGGAATTTTGGAGACTGGACTGCCTCAAGTAGAAGTTGTAGATGGACACAAGGGAGGGAATACAAAGTGTGAAGATCTTTGTATGGCTTGTTGAGGACCCACCAGAAAGCATCACTGTGGAGGAATCATGGGACTATAACTAGGCATGAAAAATTCAGTGGCTAGACATTAGTCTACCTTTGTCACCAGCCTCCCCAGAATTGGTGTAATGGGCATGTCACTGGAGAGGACCCAGCAATGAGTTGAAGGCTTCCCTTGCACCCAACAAAGCAGCCTTCACTTGCCAAGGCTGATGGAGCTAGTCTCAAGGTAGAACCTCTGATATGTCTCTGTTCCTTGGAAAGACCAAACAGCCATTAATAGCAAATTGGTCACACCAAGTTTCTTCTGTTCTGGAAGGCCCAGTGGTTTGTTACCACAGAAATGGACAACTGCTCTGAGTATGAGTTCATCTTTCTTGTGCTCCAAGTCACCACCATCAAGGGACTTTTAAAGTGCCTTATCTACAACATGGAAACTCATAGTACATAGAATCCAATTCATATTTTAAAAGGTTCAGGAACAAGACTGGGTCCACAGGATCTGCATGTTGCATCAAATATTGCAACATCCAGAAGCAACCAAGTAGATATGGTATTAGAAAGGCCTGGTGAATGAAGAGCTAAATCACAGGCTCCAAGGCTCTACCCTGGAAGGACGTGGTGCTATGCTGCCGCTGAAGTGGAGACTTGCATGCGGCATTGTGTCTGAGAGAGAAGTTCAGGGGTCTAGGAATTTGGTCTCTATCAAGGTGAGGAGGAAGCAGGAGTCATAGTTACCATCATTCCTGATGATCTACCGGAGGACTTTGTACTCCCTGTTCTTGCAACTCTGAGTTCTCTAAAATAGAGCTCCTGTTTTCTAAATGGAACACATGCTTCCCAGGCACACACTGAAGCATGAAAAGAGAAAAGCCACCCATATTCCCATTTTTATTTATGATTAGACATAATAACCCTAAACATGGCCTATCATTAATTCGTAGCAGAAGCTTTATCTTCTCTTGTGACACCCTGAATTTTTCCATGAATTAATTTTCTGCATTAGGAATAAAGTGGTCATAGTTAGCTATAAGAAATAAGGGGACATGATACTGACTTTACCTTCTGTCTCTGCTCCATACTGTGTCCCTGGATTGTCTCTGTGGCCTCAAAAAGGTACAAGTCGGGAAGCTATGGATCCAACAGCTCTGCTTGTGTGTGGAAGTGGTCCAATTCCTTGATCAGAGGGATTGTGGCTTACGGTTTCACAGATCAGAGAACAGTGCTCTGCAGAGAGAAGATAGCAAGCATACACGTGCTATAGTGACTGAACTAAACTACATGAGGTGGTGTTGCTGAGAAGTGATTGTCTTCATTTCAAGAAATGACTCTGAGCTGCTGTTTAGTCATTCTTATTACAAACATGAATTAGATCATGGAGTGATTTGGCATTCTCAATGAGATTTCTTTCAAACTAGATTTTCAATGGAAAATCATTTTTCAGTGGAAAGGAAGCACTTGAGTCAAGCTTTGGGGCAGCTCTCATGGTGACATATGATAGTGTATGCTTCCTTTGGCTTTAAAATTTTTATTTCCCCTGAGGAGAAAAAAAAGAATGAGCAAGCTTTAAAAAATCTACCAAGATCTAGAGGGTAGAGCTTACAGAGAGCTATATTATGTGCCTCTCTGAATCCATGAATCCAAGCTCTCCTGTGTCTGTGGCTTCCAGCTGACACCTTCCAAGAAGCTCAGGCCTGCATTGCATTTTCTCATCAGGAAACTCAGCCATCTTAGTTTCAGGGTCATTTGAATTACATGGTTAACCTGATTCTCTTTTCATGTTCCAAAATATCACAAATAGTTTTTTTTTTAAGAAGGGGGAAAAAAAATCTGGCTTCAGTTGTTAATTTCCTCTGTTCTGTCAAGATTAGGCTAGTAGTTCTGAGTAATTCTGGTTCATTTTCTCAAGGGACTAGGCCTAAAATAATCCAGTGTTTATTTTTATACAAATTCTCACAGTGCTACAACATTTCAGTGACTTCCTGGGATGTTTCTAGTTTTTCGCAGGCCAAGAGGCCATTCTCAGAGGTAGCTCCTTCATGTAAACCTAAAAATGGCACTTTCCCACATTATAGTTTATCAGGAAGTTTAAAGTTCAATAGTCCTCCTCTCTTTTCTTTCTCGTTACAGAGAAAGGAAAAAATAAGGGGCAGTTCCAGCATTTTAGCTCATTCCAGCATAGTCATTCCATTTCAGTACTTTGGAACCTGGGAAAGAGGCAGGGAGACTGTGGTGTATCTTGGCTGAGAGATGGCTGGACTGGGAAACAGGACTCTCAGTCATTCCCTGTGTCACTCTCTGTGTGACCCTGACCTCTTCCCAGCATTCCTGACCCCACCTCTAAGCTGGGGAAAATGATGCTTGTCATGTAACCCTCACAGCATTCTCCCAAACTCATGAGATACTGAGCTGAAAAAAATGGGAATCGGCTTTGGAAGGCTAGCCCTATATTCTGCACAACTGAGTCTCAACCTGCCTTTCTGGATTTGCCCTCCATTGCTCTTTCTCAAGAACCCTTGCTTTCTGCTCAGGTGGTGGACTTGCCATCTGTTCTGCATAATTTACAATTCTCTACCTCCACGCCTTTCCTCAATGTCTTCTGTGACTGCTTCTCTGCCTTTTCAAACTCAATTTTAATCCTGTTCTTGAGTTCAGCCTCACTCTTGTCCTTTCTCTCAAATCCTTACTCTTTTCACTTGATATTTCACTTGCATACAAATTTCCTGCTCTTGTATTTGTAGAATGTTCTATTACAATTTTTTGTAACTTTTATCTCTTTTAATATAAGTACTCAAATAATCTGGTGCCTGACCAGTCTTTACATCAGCTCCTTAGCCGTTCCAGTCGGATTTTAATGACACCATGACCCTCTGCGGGCACACACACATCGCTGAAGTCGCACACCAAGATATGATTATGTACATTCAGGCATATGAAGTGGACAGTAGAAAAATCTGCTTGAAATATTTAGGCTAGTGTGTTATATTTGATCCTAGAAGGCAAAAATCACTTTGCTGTGTCAGGTCAGAGCTATATTTAAGTTTATTGTTTCATACCAAGTCTGGTCTATTTCAGTGTATTGTTCTCAGTACAAGGTCTCTCTGTAACCGTGCATTATAATAGACTGCTG
Source organism: Smutsia gigantea (assembly GCA_032199065.1). Classification (NCBI taxonomy): domain Eukaryota; kingdom Metazoa; phylum Chordata; class Mammalia; order Pholidota; family Manidae; genus Smutsia; species Smutsia gigantea. The sequence continues at coordinate 133,574 of JAVSCE010004837.1, forward strand.
CCAGCATTCTCAAAGTTTCAGAGATGGATTCTTGATTACTTGCTTCCTGCCCCAGGGATTCTTGCTGTTAGGATAGTCATTAAACAAAGCAGCCTCCCTGGCATTGTATTCTGACAAACAATTTGCACCTTTGTAAACTGATTAACGGAATGAGTTTGTTTTGATAATTGATCCTTGACTTGGGTCTTAAAGGACAGCAAAATTTTAGAGGACTTCTATATTTGTTACAAATGCTTTTCCTGGAATTTTAAAAATAATTTAAAAACTCCATTAAAAAAAACAAACACCAAGAAACAAATTAAGACTAGAGATCATTATTTGAATTATTATGGATGTGAATTACCTCAGAGACCAGCCCAGCTCCAGACTTATTTTCTTAAAATCATCTCCCCTGCAACACAAAGTGAGTGATGAGATCTTTGGCACAGAGGTAATGGCCCAAGCGCAGTAGAGCACACAGAACAAATTTTATAGTCTAGAGTATTATTACCGTGATCTAGTCTGCAGACCAACATAGGAATCTTTGTTGATTAACTGGGTTGAGAAAAATGCTCCATATTGACAACTGTTCTTCATTTCATGCCCCAAGCCAATAATTCTGTCAGTCATACAGCCTTTGAAAACTAAGAGGGAAAGTTTCTCCCAATAAATCTATGTGATCATGGGATAATTTGACAGCCATTCTCATGTTTTCTGGTGTTTAATTACATTTTGTTTCTTTTTTTAAGAGTTAGAGGAAATTCATACAAATATCAACAGATGTCACAAGTTCCAAATAAAAAAGACATACTAAAAGTAAGGGGTGATTAGGGCTAGTAACTGATAAATTTAGCACAGGTAAAGAATTTAGGTGACAGGTTTTAACTCTGGGGGAAAATTCCCTAGCAAAATACCTTTGAAACTGAAATTAGTCAAAAGGAGAAATAAAGTGGGAGCAACCTGTTTATTGCTTACAAGCAGTGGTCCACTTCTGCTCTCCTGTGTCTTTCACAAGCCGGCTGCTGGCAAAAGGGGGCCCCACCCAACCTCTCAGGTCCAGATATGTCCTGCTCACCCTTGTAATTACCTAGTGATACGGAAATGGACTACTTCTCTCCACCCCTTGGAAACACCTATTTATTTGGAGATGAACTAAGGCCAGGCGAAAGATTCTGGAAATATTACAATTTACCTACACTGGTCACTTGGTGGTCTACTGAAATTTAGCATATAGTTGTTATTGGTAAAGAATATTTACAAAAAAAATTTATTGGTACAGCATATTTTAAAAATGGGCGGGAGATTTTTAAAGCTATTGAGAGTTAACAGAGTGACACTAGCCTTACATTAAAAAGACTACTATTTCCACTTTAAAATAATTCTAGGATTTGATCCTATTCAACAAACAGTAGGGAGAAAATGTGACTGAGTGTAGTTGTCAACACACGTAAAATGAAAAACACTGTACGACACAAAAAATTTATTTTCAGTATTTCTTGAGTTAAAAAGAGGAAAAGGGAAAAGAGTAGAGTTTCACTTTGTACAGTATAACATTTTTATAAAGGCTGGAAAATACATGAATTTGACATCTTGAACTCTTATAATTCCCCTAGGAAATGGCCAGAGATGGATTTTGATAGAAACAAATTCCCATTTTAAACTCTTCATAAGCGTTTTTATTATTATTCAGGTAGCAGAACTTTGGGCATGCTGGAGAATGCCGAAAGAGGTGTATGTCCCTAACTGGTTAAAGAAAAATTGAGATAAACGAGTTCCTTAAATATAAATTTTTTTCTCTTCACATAATTTGTCTCATTAAAATGCTTTTAATACACTGTATTCTGATTTTCCTTGAAGGAAATATTGTTCTACAAAATTCCAACGAGACATGCTAAAAATAATGTCTGTGACAGAAATGTTAATTTCCTATCTAAATAATTAAATTTAAAACTATTGCATTTTATATTTCAAAAAAAGATCATTAGATCCTTTCCCTTAAGGGAAAACTGAGACCCAGTGAGTAAAAAACACTTGCCCAAAGTCACAGAGCTAAAGATTGAGAGGGCTGGCTTGAACCCAAGTTACTTATCTCTCTACTCTAGTTCTCTTCACATTATACATCACTGCTTATTGAAAGTTGGATTTCTTTGCTTCTATTCCAACAGGGAAGTCTTGCTGAAGTCTGCAAACAGGAACTTGATAGGCAGCACAGAAACTTGATAGAATATTACCTGCTATTTTAGGAGTCCAGTAGGCTAGATTCAGGTTGTAGGACATTCTGATTTTTGTTTAGTAGATTTTTATTTTATGTATCTTAGAGAATGGTGTATGGGCTGGGAAATACATGATTAGAATATTTTTCTTGTTCTAGGGAATTCCAAAACATGACTGGCTTTATATCAAATTGAGATAAATTTTTTTGAGCCTTCAATTTTTCTACTTAGTGTCATTCCTTTCACCATCTCTATACTGTATTTTAACTTGGATCTACTACCTTATCATTTCCATTTGATCATGTCACTTCAAAACCTGGATATCATCAATTTTAACTTTTTATGAATTTGGATGAATATGCTACCTCTCCTTAGAGTATTTTTATTGGACATTTTCATTGTAGAATAAAGGACATGTCTCCAGTTATAAAAATGATTATGAGGTTAAAAAAAGTTTATTTATGGATAAAATATTCTGTTGTCATGAAGCCATGCAATCTGTGTAGTTGTTCTATTTTCTCCTCACCTTACGACTTTGTTTTTGACATTTGCTTCCTAGAACAATAACCACTAGCCCCCCTCCTTGTATCAGAAGAGTCATTAGTATTACATTTATTAGATTAAGTTAAATTTATGAACATTTATTAATCTACTCTGTATAGGTACTATGCTTAATACTAACAGGAAGAGAAATATGAGTAGGATATATATCTGAAATCTTCCATAGCATATTCTTGGGTAAAATGTCACTTGAACACTTTTCTAATATTCTGTCCTTATAGCTCAAAACATGGGTTTCTCAGTCCTTCTCTAGTTCCATGCAGCCATTACCTACTGTATTCTAATAATAATTAAATTTGTCCCATTATTCTATATAGCATAAGTTTTTAAACTTTTTGGACTCACCATAGAAAGAGAACCAAACATTACATTTTCTAAAAAAGCCACATGAAAGACACATTACAACATTTAATGAGAAGAATGGCATCTTATATATCGTAAATATCTTTAATATCTGGTTAGAAAACATACCTGCTTCTGCATTCCATCTGTTATTTTGGTTAAATAATATGAAGAAAATGTAGTCTCATACACATATATAATTTTAAAAAGGGGTATATTTGAAGAGCATTTTCAGGTAATTATGAATAATCTTCGTTGATACTAAACCAAAATTCAACAAGTGATAATAATTTCTTAAAGGTTAATTACAATGTAAAATCTGAAAGCATGCCAAGAACTTTACATACATTTTACATTAAAATCCACTGTTCTAAATTGTACTCTAAATTTTCATCTTTTATTCATGCATGATTTTGTAGCATCATTATTGATGATTTGGAAAATGTTTGTTTACTAAGTTATGCATATCTATCAAAAGTTGGTACATTTTATTATATAATATCATAAAGCACATTCATTAATGTCCCTAGTAATTTATCAGAAAAGTCTTCAAGTCTTGGGAAGATGTCACAATTGCAGATCCAAATTTACCAAAATTTTAAGTTTTGTTCAAAATTTTACCTTTGGCAAAAAATACCATACAGACAGTTATTACCTAGGTGGCAGCATCATTTTTGTCATTTTCAAGACAGTGTGTGCCAAATTAGTAAATCTGACTAACCAAACTTTATTCTGTCAAGTAAAAACTGGGTTGCATGAAAAGTGACTAGTTCAGGTAGAAATGAATCATCACATAGTGCTTTTCCTGGAGGTGACCATGTAAGGCCCGGAAAACAGGCCCTGCTCAGCCCCGGGATGGACGGCGACCCAAATACTCACAAGAGACCGGTCTTGATGCAAACAGCAAGAGGTTTATTGATTTCACCAGCGCGCTGGGGTCAAGACTCATATCTCACGCAGGAGCAGAGTCCGACCCCGAGCAGAATTTTACAGGAGGTTTTAAAGGGAAAGAAACTATACCTAAGGGGAGGCGAGGGGGTGGTCTGTTGATGAATAGCAAAAATATTTCTATTAGAGTCCCCCCACAGGGCTTCGGCATTCTTTACTTTATCTTTACGATATACTCAGGTCCTGTTTTGCAAATTCCAGGCCGGTTTTTATGACTCAGGCCAAGGGTCAGAGCTTACTTAAAATTTTCCTATTCCTTCAGGTGGTTTCGGGGAAACTGAAACTTAGGCCCTCTGATTTCTGAGGCTTTCTGAGGCCTGTCATGGCGTTAGTTTGGTCCTTTCAACCATTACCCTTCAATATGCTTTAGGGGTATTTCCTATTTTGTCATGCAGAACTGAAAAGATTTGCACTCGAGACTTGAAATAATAAGACTAGCTTTTTATTTTTGTTTATCATTTATAGTGAGCACAGTGGTGATGAAAACAGCAACTACTAGTACAGTCTGGCACCATTGCTTTGATTCACTCAAAGGTGCCAGTAGTTTTATCCACGTCTTTTTCATAGTTGTGCAAATGTCAATAGAATTAATAAAAAATTATATTTTAAGGTTATTCAGAAATTAGTTTTGAGCTTATTGATCCTGAAAGAGAATTGGGGATCTCCTGAGCTACCTAGGCTAAACTTTGGCAATTGTTAAAGTAGACAGAACACTATATTAAAATACAATCTAGTCTAATATTTATTAGCTAAATTGTGATTATTAAAAAATGTTTGCTTTCCTAGGCCTCAGTTGTTTACAAAATGAGGGCAAGTGGAAATCTCTAGCTCTTAAATTCTATTATTTTCTAATTTTCTTTTGTTTGCATCTATATTGCCACCACATGGCAGAGCAGAGCAATTCTAAAATCTTGAAAATTGTCATTTGCACTCTGATCAAGCTGCTATTTGTGTCAAGTAAGAAACTAAGAATATTAAATTTAAATATATTCTTTCTGGTATACCATTTGGGGATAGGAATGTCATTTCTTTTTGTTTTCCCTTTTAAAATTTGAAATAATTCTTTTTACTTTTGTATGACTACAATTTTTATACTTATATATTTTTGTATTATTTAAATTTTTGTACAAGAATCTCAGGCCTGCTGACTATAATCATAGGAACCATTTGTTGAGCACTGTGTTAAGCGCTATGCTAGCTACTTCATGGGCATTATTTTTTTTAACATTGTGAAGCAGTCAATAAATACTCAATTCTACAAGGTTCTCCCAGAAAGTAATGAAAGTGAGTTACTAATTATTGGAAGAGATATGACTTATTTTTTGAAATTGTAAAACACAAACCCTTTACATGTGCAGTTCTAACATGCACTAGGTGATACTGTGTTTCAAGACTATTATTATCATTTGTTACTTGAATGTTTAGAAATATTTGTGATACATATACAAATATATATGTGAAGCACACAAACACTTAACTATGCTTTATATAAGCAAAATATCATCAAAACTTTTGCAAGATAGGCAGTAGTAAGCAGGTAGGCAGAGGTCAAGATATCACTCAAGAAAGGATCATTATGAACAAATTCGGAAGTAATTTAAAAAACAGTGTGCTTTGCTTCCAGGATATGCAGTTGTGTTTATTGAAGGGCATGATCTTTTTCTTAGTCCCCAAGGAAACTGACATCTGTATTTGATTTAATAAACTTCTGTTTGTTCATAACCCATGAAAAAGAAAAGACCCTAATGCATCTATGAGCATAGGCAGCTTTACAACTTTGGTTCCCAGAACTCAGAGCAGGCACTCTGGGAAAGAACTCATAAGTTTCTACATGTTTTGATAGATTGGGTCTCTTGAAGTTTGCTCCCTTTTGAATCTACATTTATCTTTAGGTTAATGAAAATAAGTTTTTTGTTATATTTTATTATTATTATTTTAAGCAAAGATCAGAATCTTAGCATGAGCTTGTATTAAATTATGTCATTCAAACCTAAGTCCTGCTCCCTTGTTTTACTGTCCTGAATTCTGAATAAAGATTTAGAAAGACCATCATAGCTATAGTGGTGAGTAAGGGAATCAACTAAGGCGTGATTAGATCAAAGTCAATCCTGTGCAAATGCCTGCTACTGCATTTCATCCTTCTACCTGTAAGGGATAGCTAATGCACTGTTAAAAGCTCTTTAGTAGGAACATTTGAAAATGTAATTTTGTGCTGATGCTAAACTTTAAAAACTAAGGCTTCTTTCCATGTTTTTAAAGCCCTGACTATAATGGCTCAGTAATTACTGAACTAATGTTATCAATTCCAACAGATATCACATTTATTAAACAGAAAATGCTATGTTGCTGTTCATCAGTTAGAAATGTGTGTAATTGAAATATGAAAATGAAGTCTGTTGGAGTATGTGATTCATCATCAATTCTGCAAGCCCTACACTAACTCTCCTTTTCCTAATTAAACTGTCAAATTGAAATCTTATAATTAATGCAACCACATGCCTTACACTAGGTTTTCCACCCGCATGTAAAGCTCCATTCAGCAGAAACTTTGTAAGAGCCTTCTCTAAGAGAATGCAATTCTTGGCTCTTCTGATCTCTTGAGCAGAAATCCTGCCCCCCTTTGCTCCCCACCACACAATATTGTGTGGCACGAGATTTCTGTTCTTTGCATGATTAGGAGTGGAGTGGGCTGATGGGTTTGTCAGGGGAGCTGGTAATCCCTGCTTTGTTTTTCCTGATGAGGTAGTAGAGAGGCAGTTGAGAGCTGGAATGAGGTCTTCCATGTTCCTTTCAGCATTGTGTATTTTCTGCACTTCTCTGTTGTTAAAATTTAAAGACCAAAGTGGATTTTTTTTATGATTAGAGCTTTGAGGACATAAATTTGCCTCTCTGTCCTATAACACTTGATTGCGAGTGATTGACAGGGATTTATGTTATACTCAGGATAAACACTATGTATGTATACATAATGTGCACTTTGGCCAGAGTATATACTGAATTCTGCTTTGGCAAGGAGATATCTGGGAGATATCTTACTTAGAGCTTATTTTTGTGTATTTCTGTCCAATCACTTGCATGGTAAAAAGATTTCATCTTTTGTGTTAATTCTGATTCATTCATAATTGCTGCCTATACTGGTATCTTCAGAAGGATTGTGAATTTATCTCTGGCTCACCTGGGCAAAATAGGGCTGGGATTAATTAGTAATGTCTGATATGGTGAGGTAATGGGTAGGGGCAGCAAAGTAACTCTTAATTCTATCCCTGAGTTTGTCAGGTCCTATAGAAGTCTTTGTTAAATGACTTTTCATGATCTGTGATGTCTCTAGTCTTTTGGGTTTTTATCAGATTCTGTCTTGTCAAACTTGAGCTTGTTTTAAGTTTTCCTAAGAAACAGATTATCTGCTTAGTTCCTGAATTTAATAATCAAACACTTCTGATCATCTGGACTATTCTTTTTCTCAATTTCTACAAAACTATTTTACTCACTGGCCTCTTTTTCTACATAGATGCAGTTCTCTTCATTCTCTGGTTCAGTTGAACCAATAAGCCTAATTATGTTTTAAAAATATCTAGTTCTCAATCTGGTCAATTAATATGCACAATTATTTTCATTTTATCTATCTAAATATAGATAACTAGGTAACTAGTATGTCACTTGGGGTGCATCCTAGTCAGGCCAGCAGGGTCTGAGTAGGGAGAGTCATGAAGCATCTACATTAATGATAATGGCTTAAGTCAGCTTCTCTATATGTCAACATCTATTTGAGTGCCTACATCATTGAAATGTACTAGTGAGCAGAACTGACTAGTGGAAGCCAGTGAAAAGTGGTTTTCTCTTTTTATTCTGTGAATTATTTTTATACCAGCACACATTACTTCTGTAATTGTTTTTTACAATGAATATTGTAAACATTATACCATTACATTTTAAAACATATGTAACCTGCATGCCAGTTAGGACATCTTTGCTCTTTATGATCTAAACAAGATATTATTTAGCCTATTGTAAGAACATGCCACCTCCAAGATTTCTGAAAATTACTGATAGGCTTATATTTTCATGGCTATGGCTTCCTTCATTTGATTTTTCCTCATTTTTCTGTATCCTCTAGCTGTTTCATTATCTCTGCCCTGGCTCCAACCAAAGCACAGAACTCAGACCCTTTCCTAATTTACACTCACACTCACACACACACACACACACACACACACACACACATACAGAGTTATTGTGTAGAGCAGATGTTCCTGAAATTTTAAGATGGAATGTTTGACATCACAGTACCACAAACAATTTAAGGTGAAATTATTCAGTAATAGTTCCTAGGAGTCCTTTGGTCATTTCTCCATCTTGCTCTATCTATCTTTCTATTTTTTTTCTCTACCAAAAGTAAAAATTTTATTCCCAGGAGGGAAAAAAATCCTCTGATTTTATTATTTAGAACAATTTCATTTCCTCCTGCTCTTTCTTTAAAACTCAGAACTGAGTTTTTCTTTGCATGTGAAAAGCTACAGGAATACATATTGCTACTCAGGACTCTGCTGAACAGTGGGTTTAATAAACTGGGTTTCATCCATTCTTTGCCTCACAATGTAGAGATTATACTTACCTAGACCTAAGCTTCAGTTTGGGGCTTTATATTTGTATTTATTAATGTGCATACGTATAACTGTGAAACACATACAGACACACATAGGTCTGGCTTTAGTGTGTTCGTGGGGTATATTTTCTTTAGCTATTCCCATGCTGATTCACATGTAGTTTAACTACTAGCAACAATGCTGTATGCATACCTTTATTAATTATGAGGTCTTTTGGGGGGATGGATGCCTAGAAGCATAGTTAAATTTTTGATAGACAATATTTTTCTGATCTTCAAAGTAGATGTTCAGATTATAATCCAGTAATCCAGTGTATGAATATCTTCATTTCACCAAAGCACTGCCAACTCTTAAAATTTTCGAAGTAAGACAATTTTTTTTAATCCACTGGGAGAGATATGGTGTCTTGTTATTGTTTAACTTGCACTCACTTGAGTACCAGTGATGTTGAATATTTTCTACATTCATGTATTAGCTATTTGTATTACTTCTTGGATTGCCTAGTCATATCCTTTGCTCACTTTTCTATGGAAAAATTTTCTGTTTTTCCCTTGTTTTTCTTACTGCTTTCTGGGATCTTAGTTATCTGATAAGTCAGTTCATTTTAATGCATTAAATATCACAAATATTTTCTCCAAAAATGTCACTTATCTTTTGTATTGTTTAAAGTGTATTTTACATCTCAGAAATTTTAGATTTTTTAATTTTTTAACCTCTCTCTAATTTTATTGGAGGTTTCACATATGACTTCAAAAGTCCTTTCCACTTTCCATTACTTTATTCTAGTAATTTTATAATTGGTTCCATGCAGGTGGATCTTTATCAAATTTAACTTGGTGAATGATGTGAAGTAGAAATGTAATTTGTTTTTACTTCTTTTCTCCATAAATGTCTGAACACCACTTAATAAAGAGCTCAACATTTAAAGCTGATTTGAAATGCCACTTATTCCATAAGCTAAATAATCATATATATAAGGATTAATTTCTGCCCTCTCTTCTGTAGCTTTTAAAATATTTTCGTATTCTGCATGGATGGTGCCTCTCATTATATTTCATTTTCAATTAATTTCTGGCTGTTTTCCAAGTCACTAACATGTATTCAGTAATTACCTTCCTGGGCACCTTGGCAGTCTTCCTCTGCCCATTCTCTGTCACACAGGTGTTGCTCAGGTGCTGGCTATGACTATAAATATCAAATGTCACATTTGTTCTCAAATTCCATGGAGAGATGAAAATAAGAAATTTCCATTATTTTAAAACTCATGATAATTTTTTTTCTACTTCTGAACAAATGCCAAATCCCTAGGTATACATTTTCATTAGAATTGTTTGAAACAAATAGTAATCTTGTTGAAAAATGGAAGAATTTATACTCTTCATGCAAGGACCTTATGGTAGCCTGTTTTTTTTTTCTTTCAGATTTCTCATAATGAAAGTAATACATGTGATTTTTAGAAAGCATATATACAGAAAATAAAAAAATACAATCCCAGCATGTAGTGATAACAATTATTAACTTTTTAATGCATAGTTTTTCCTTTTTTATATGTACTTATGTACATCTTAATATTTTGTGAAAATAATCCCATAATGTACATGTTGCTTACTTACTGCTTTTTCACGTGGTATATTGTGAACACTTTTGTAATGAAATTAACAAATTTTTTCAGACATCATATCATGCCTTTGTATTGATGTACCACAATTGACTTAACCAATCTACTACATGGAGATTTGTAGTTTGTTTTCATTTATTTTTAATACTATAAAAAGAACATTGCAATGAACAATCTTTTAACTAAATTTTGTGTGCAATTTTTGATTATGTCCTTTGTAGAGCAAACATTATATATTTTTTAAAATTGTTATAGTCTGCCAGATTACCCTCAAGAAACCCCAACTAAGCGGGCATTTATGTGTCTACACAGAATAACAATGTTTTTTAGTCCCTGTGTGTGTATGGGGATAGACTTCATTTGACTATAATCCCAGTTGGGCATCTCAGAGAGAACACAGTGAGGGCATGCTGAAAACAAAGCTCGAGACTGTGGGCATTTCTCCAGTTCACACTCTTGGAACTGTTCTGTGTCTTGGCATGGTAATCTGCCTGATATTTAAATGGGTTGACTTAAAAATACTTGCTGGCTCGTGGCCAGTTTTAGATAATGTTAGATTGGAAGGGATTCTCAAAGGAGAGATTATAGGAGGAGAAAAGGAATAATAATTTTCTCGGGGGACTCAGGAAGATGGTAATGCTCTCTGATAAATGAAAATGTTGTATGTAATGAATTATTGTCAGTTTCTAGTCTGTTTCAACTTATTCTAGCAGAGCAGTTCAGAACATAGCCAATGCAGTCAGAAAGGGCAAGTTCTAGGTTTACCTCTGCCATCTATGTCTAATTCAAGTTGAACAAATGAGTTTCACCTTTCTAAGTCTCAGTTTCCTAGACTAATTGTCAGATTTAAGTGAGATTATTTGTTTAAGCCCTTTGGAAAGTACTTGACAACTAATAAATGTTAAATAGCTGTCAATATAATTATTATTAGCTAATGATGGAGCAAAAAACCAATTTTCTGGGTCATAGAGTAGATAGGAGCAACACCTCTTACAACACTGGTGTTTTTAAATTTGCACAGGTATTTTATATTCTTCCTTTAGGATCTGTTGAGCACAGGAGAAATCAGCTATGTCAGAATTATTATGCGCTCAGATTTAATATGGAAGTAAGCTGCTTTTTGGACAGACAGGTAGAGAATATTAGCTGGATGTAGAGAATTAGAAAAGAGTGAAGCATGTATTTATATGCATTTGTATTAATTTGAACTATATTATGTAAACATATACCAATTTGTATAAACCTTATATTGCTCAACACATTCCTTAGCCAAATGAGTCCATATGGGAATTCTAGTGATGTCCACATCTCATACAAGTTATTGTGCATGTATTCAAAATAGATGTTGTCAACTCCTGTCAGAATTTTGGCACCTATATTCCAAAATCACTTTTAATAGCCCATTCTATTGTGGCCAAGAGAATCTTAGGTTCACCTTAATTATCTCTGGCTTTAATTTAAATCTGTTTCCTTTTCTTTCCCCTTCACAGACAGATAAAAGCTTGACATTTTCATGATAAAAATGTCTTTATATATGTGAAGACAATAATTACTAATGTCTTTGGTTTCTATTTGGTAGACTAAAATACTCGATCTCTTTAACCTTTCCTTTCAGTTCATTTGTGGAAGAATTGGTGTAAAGTGCTTTCAGACTTTGTGTCTTGAACTTTTACCTCTTGAACTTGGCATTTCAGTAGAAAAGGGTGTGGTTTTTCTTTCTCTAGGCTACAGTGTGATTTAATTTTAATATTGTTTAACAATAATGTAATGATTATAGACATCAACATAAATTCAAGATGTTAACATGACATGAATAGATGTTCATCCATTTAATACACATTTATTGTTTACTATGTGCCAGGCTAGGTGCTAGGGAAACAATATTAACTAGGACATAAATAGTCTCTACCCTCAAGAAATCTACATTCTAGTTGGGGGAAAGAGACAATAAACAGAAACAAGATAAATGATATGACTTCGGATAGTGATGGTGACCTAAAACAAACAAACAAACGCAAGGTATGATAGAAATTAGAGGGAGGGAGATCAGGGACTATTTTAAACACAGTGGTCAGAAAAGAAACGACATTTTATAGATAGCCACATCATGTGAAGGAGCTAGCCATGTGAGGTCTGGAGAAGAGTACTTCAGGCAGAGAAAAGGAGTAAAGTGTTGCTCAGATGTGGAAGAGCTTGGGGATGAGGTAAAGAGTGGGGCCACCCAAGTTCAGAGAGGGCATGGGGGCCTGGTCAGATGGCACCTGCAAAGTGATGGTACTGAGTTAGGATTTTACTCCAGGTATGATGGGAAGCTAATGTATGCATAAGATCCAGATGGAATTGTGATACAGTGCTTTACACCCCCTACCCCTGCCCCAGGAAATGGATGAAATACTGCAGGAAATAGCAGAAATAGGGAAATCTGTTGACAACATAGTGTCTCTCATGCTCCATAAATACCTTTTCAGTTCAGTATGCCTTTTTCCCTAAACTGGGGAATTGAAAGAGTCCAAACAAGTGAGGAGGAAGCCTTTGGAATACTATGTTGTTGCAGGTCAGGTTTTGAAGAAAAGTGATACAAAGTGTTTCAGTGTAGAATATTCTTATTGGTCAGGTATAAAATTCACTGCAAGATTCAGGAAAGCTTAGCCTCAGGGATAAGCTTCAAAGGGTCATAGAAGTCAGTTATTTTGTCTGAGAGATAATTCCATTCATCTTGTGCCCAGTGAGGGTTGCAAACTGCAACAGGTATGGAGAGTGAAATTAAACTATTAGAAGTAGTTTGGTCCAATCTCTTGATAAAGGAAGAAGACACATGGAAAATAAATATATGTGTTGATGATGCAATTTACAATTTATCAAGATATAATTGGTTTGAGCTTAATACTTTTGGTTTTTGCAGCTTCAAAGCCTAACCATTAAATTTACGTTCCTTTTTATGTAGAAGCAGTGATTCTTGGGCCTATCCCCAAAACAGTATTCTTTAATCATTTTGATTTTCAGCTTTCCCTTTTGAAAAAACCCAAAGCAACAGTTTAAATGTTTTCCTGTTGGTATAATTATTAGCATTTTAAGAATATTGAATTCTATAATTTCCATCATCAATATAATGCTCACTATTTTATATACATCGAAGTGAAATTAACTCTCCTTGGATAGCTTAGAAACCTAACCTCCACAAATTATATTTTTACCCTGTGGTAAGACAACTTTCTGAGCTCAAACACTGATGCACAAACGTGCTCTTGGATTTCAAGCTATTTGCAAAGATGGAGACTGCATTGTGTGCACTGCGTGGAGGAAATCTGACGTACAGATAAAGAACTGAGTGGGGTTGATTAGGAGCAATGTGTTCTTTCAGTAAGAAATGGTTAATGTTTCACTTGAACCTGACTCATCTGCTGCTTAATAGTTACAGGGACTAGAGGAGGTTTTTTTTTTTAACCTTTTGAGCAAGTTGGCTCTGTGTGCAATTATGCCCTAAAATGGAGCCCTTAAACTGTGTTTTGAGGGATAAAAATAATCACAGATGAACAAAAGTGATTCACCTCTCACTTTGTCAGAAAAAAGCAGATGAAGAGGGCAATAGAGTGAGAAGTTATTTTGACCTCTGAGACAGAGGCTTGTTGGAGGCAACAACACTCAGTCAAGATTTTTTGTATCCCTTTGCTTCTTGACTAAAACATCAATCTTGTTAACATATATCCAGGAACTTGCCTCAGTATTTTCCCAGGATGATTTACTTCACTCGTCTCCCTTGGGAAAAGGAAGCCCTTATTTTCCGCAGCTCTGGTCACCGGGGGAAGTGACTTCACCATCCTGGGTCCTGGAAGCTGCTTCGCCCTCAGTACTGCGGTGCGCAGGTCCCACGAGGCTTTCACCTCCCTGGACAGAAGGGCTTTGTTGCTGAGCATATCACTATAACCATACTGGATTAAATGGCAGTGTAATCACATAGCACGTTTACTTGGCTAAGGAAGAAAATGCAACTTATAGAGGAGTATGATTTCCCGAAGGGCTAACAAAGCAGAGGAAGCCCTTGAATGGTGAAAGCAGAGATGAGAGGGGTTTTTTCCATAATCCCTGGGATAGTTATAACTCACCAATAAATAAGAGCATTTTGATGTATACGCTTCATCAAGATACATCTACCCATTTTGAAGTTTGATTTAGTTTATCCTTTGATTTGTCCATAAGTGGTGATTGACCAGCTTCTCATTTCCATAGCTTTAAAAAATAAACATCCCCCTGAGGGCCTTACATTGTTTTCTCCTTTTTACAACAACTAAAATGCAGGCATACACTGAATAATTTTCACAGAATAATATTAGTTACTCCCCAGAGATACCACCTATAGTTATGTTCCCTTTGGGGTCATTATTTCAGAAGTCAGCGGCGCCTCTTATCCCTGCAGGGTGGGAAGCAGGCAGTGTGCCCAGTGCACGTGACTCCTTAATGCCAGTTGCTAGCGACCGAGTGCACACCGAAAACTTGAGCGGGACAGTGTGCCATCAAGAAGACACCAAATCTCTCTCCAACCTGTACTTTGTCCAAGTAGATCATTTTTCCCCAAAGAATTGTCAGGAATAATATTTTAGAGTAGGAGTCTTCTTATTTTTCATGGTTGGGTTGCTAGATCCAGAAGTTACCCTGAAACAACTCTGAAAAAAGCCAGAGATGTGGTTTTAACTTTGATTTCGGGCAATAGTGATGGGGAAGTATTTTCAATTTGTATGGACTTACCATTCTATTTTCTTTTCTTTGGCTTAGGAGAAATGCAGATCTTATTTATTTAGTACTAAGTACATGAATTCTGGTTATCATTACCTGAAAGCAGTGTCTTTTGCTTAAATGGAAATCTGCTATCTCATAGGGTAATATTTCTGCATTAGAAATTATGCTAACTTTAAATGTGATCCTATGGAAACTTGAGAAATCAGCTTGCTAGGCAGGTTTTTTTTTTGACAGCTGTATTTTGATGAATCTTGTCCAAATATCTGTTTTATTAGAAAGATTCTAATAAAAGGGTTGATACCCTCTCTTTAAAAGTTTTTCTATGCTAATAAAAGAACTTTTATTTTTGTTGAAAAATCCATGGTTTTACACAATTAGCAGTCTCAGAATTAATCTTTGTTTTTCATTTTCTGTAAGTCAAAACACCGTATGAGGTACGCTTTTGCAGGAAAGAAAATGAAGGGAGGGAAACAAAAAGACAATAATTTCCTCCTTCAGCACATTTTCTTTTTACTGAAACGTGTGGAAGTGAGACTAGGTCTGTGTTTGGAGCACCAGACTTCAGTCACAATGGCTTTGTGCTGTAAGAACCTGCTTCAAAACCTGCTCTCTGGAGCCGCTCAGATGGAAGGAACAAAAGCATGCAGGACTACAGCGCTCAGCGACCACTCCTGCGAAAGACTTCAGACTAAGAGTTGTAACCCCAACTTTAGGGATCACCAGGGTTCCAAAGTCCAATGGCTATGGTTCTAGGCAAAAATTTACGTAATATTTTGGCTGTGTCACAAAATGGTTCCTATCTCTATCTCTCTCTGCCCTTTTTATGCCCTCTTTTTCTCTTTCTCACGACATACACACAAACACACTTTTCACCTACTTTATGAAGTGTCATCCTCTGAAGAGAGAGTAGCAAATTGTTCAAGATACATTTCAACATTCTGTGAACAGCAACTCTGACTTATATTAAAGGATATTCAGAAATAATTCTAGTTTGAAAATAACCCGCCCAATTCTGAGTATTTGCAAAACCTTGTTTATCCTGAAGCATGGGATATATTGACTGTACTGCCTTTTCTCCTTGCTGCATTTTTTTCCTTTCATTTTACATGTTATTAGCACATTTATTTAAAGAAAAGAGTGAAGAAAACAAGTGCACAACTCAATGTAAGACCAAGTACGGCCGCTTGTTGCTTGTTTTATGAATGTGAGATGGAGACTATTAAAGTCAATGTCTAGCATAAATGTTGGCAGCACAAGATTTCATGATTTGCTTAACTGGGAGTTGACTCAGTTTGTACCATTTATATTAGCATTTCAAAGGAAATCACTGAAACAGTTTGTATTTTATATCTGATATTAATTTGTTCTACCCTACCTACCTGTCCTGAATGCCATCTCCAGAATTATCCTCCACATAAACACCAAATAAACACTCTTGATGCTTAAGATTTCTGATTGATTTATGCTCCATCCAAATCTAACATGTACTACACCTCACCTTACTGATTCTGTAATCCATAGGTTAGGCCTAGATAAGTGACAAAGACGTCTCTAGCTACATGCTTGTAGAGAAATCTCAGTCAGCCGGAGTTCTCTTTCCCTGATACACTAACAGGCAGACTTTTTTGTCTAGTGAATATGTTTGACACTCTAATTTAGGGCATTTGATGTAGGAGACATTTGTTAGCATTATATCAGGTCACTGTCGGGGCATTTTGGGCTAAATTAAGACTGGTACCTCAGTATCAATATGATGGCAGCCTTAAGATGCACATGAGCTCAGCCCTAACTACATTCACATGCTTGTCCAATAGTCCTCATAAACATCAGATGTCCAGAAGAGAATTCTGATTCCCCACTCCCATACCTCAATTTTCTTCTTTCTCATCTCAGCAAATGCTACCACCATTTGCTACCTTTGATTCTTGCCTTCTCCTCAACACTCATTAGCAGGTCCTTTTGATTCTATCTACAAAAGGTATTTAATATAACTGCCTCCCTTCATTTCCATTACCACTTACCCTGATCCAAGCCTCTGTTATTTCTTTCTTGGACCAGAAGAAGCTTTCTAACAAGTGTTCCTTTGTTTGCCTTGCAGTTCTCTTATCTAACTTTCTTTAAAGACAAATCAGACCACTTCCCATCCAATGATCTCCAGTTACTCCTAAGATAAAACCAGCTCCTCCCCGTGGCCTCCCAAGTCTTCCATCATTAGCTCTTTCCTGTCTTTCCTACTCTTCATGTTCTTCTAACACACCAAGGTCACTTCCATGTGGGACAGCTGCCTTCTTTTCCTGCAGTGCTCCTTCCCGGCTCTGCATGTGGCTGGCTCCTTTTCTTATCATTTGTGAGTCAGTTTAAATGCCACTCTTTAGAGATCATTTCATGCCCACCTATCTAAAGCTCCATCCATATGGCTCCATCCAAATCCCTTCTCCTAGTGTCAATCTCCATCACTTCATTCTGTTTTCTTTTTTCTATTATCCTTATACAATCTATTGTTACATATGATTTATTGTCTACTTCCCCCAATGATATACGCTTCATGAGGACAAGGACTTTCCCCTTTCATCATTGAATATCTAGTGCTAAGAACAGTGCCTGGCACAAAGCAGATGCTTAATAAATATTTGTTGAATTAATGCTGCTATAATTAATAAAGTTTCATATTTTGGCATATAGCAATGAAATTCATGAAGACATATTTCTCTTATAGTTTTGAAAAAATTCTACAAAACTAGTAATAAGAATAATAATAAAAGAAAAAGTAATAATTCCTCTCTGTGTAAGCACAGTACTACTTGCCTCTATGTGCAAGTAAAATAGAAAAACTCATCATATTTAACAACTCATTTAATTATGGAATTTAAGAAAGAAAAATTAATTTGTTTCCCAGTTTTAAAGGACTTAATTAGCATACAAGCTTATTAAACGTCAAGTATTCAAGAGCTAAGCCAATAATTAAAAAATCTCAATAAGACTGAAGTTCATTAATCATATTAGCAAGAACTAACATTCGTTGAATCCTTTCTGTATCAAGTGTTTAACATCCATCATTTCATTTGAATTTCACAACAGTGCTGGGACTTGTGCACTATTATTTCCATTTTGCAGATGAGAAAACCAAGGCTCAATGAGGTTAAATGTACCAAAGGTGTCATTGCTCATAAGTAGAAGACTGAAAAGACTCAACCCAGTATTCTTGTGAAGAATCTAAGCTCTTCAACTGCCCCTTTGATGTCTTTTTTCGTTCTCTTTTTGCACATCTTTCTAATGTGAGAAATTTGCTGAAAAAAAATGAAGCGTCAACATAACGTTTTACATACAGTACTAAAATGTGCCTAAGTGTGCATTTAAGATGCAGGGAACAAACTTTAGCAGTATATCAGAATATACTCCTATCTCATTCCTCAGCTGTGGCTTGTTACTGCTATCTTATAGGCTAGAATTTTGATCAAACTGGATGATAGGAAAAACATATACTCTTCAATAATTGGTAAGAGTAATAAATGTCCAGAGCTGGCATGGGACAATGTGGAGGAAGGACCATAAATTTCATGCCGAATCAGCTTATGAAGGCAAGCTGAGGCCAAAGAGCCACAGCTGTCATTTGGCTGTGGGAAAGAAGTTCAGAGGTCCCTTCTACTGTTCATTCCCATGAACTTGAGGTTCTCAGAGGGGCACTCTGGGAGGTGACGCTCCATTTTCTGTAGTAATGTGACCCAGAACATGACAGATTGCTAGTAGTTAATCAACAGGTTATGATAAAAGTCCAAACCTGATTTATTTCTTTTGCCTGAGATTGGCTATATTTTCACATACACACAAACACATGTATGCAGCTTAACGTCTCTAACAGAAACCAGTCCAAACTATCAAATTGACAATGCCAACAAATATTTTACTCTCTAGAAAATTCATAGAAACTATGAAACATAATTATCTCAAGTTTCCAAATAGAAGTGAACTCTACAAATGTAATTTTTATTTTTGTAGTTTAAAATTTATGTTAACATTTGCAAAATCAGTTCAATTTAGGAGAAATTTCTTTTGCTATGGAAGGTTATGACTTAATCCAAATATGGAATATTAAAGATGATCATGAGAATGGAACTCTGCCATATGCAGGGATCTAGTATTACTGTCAAGATCTTTTGGGGTTCTGTGTTCTTAAAATATTTGATTAATTTAGGAATGTCATGATCGGTAATTTGTGATAAAACCTTTGTGTTGTGAAATTTGATGATGAAAGCAATAATGATGAAAATAAATATAAAGCACTAACAATTATCAAGTGTTAATGCATGCCAGGTACTTTTCTGAGTGTTTTGTACTTACTAATTTTCTAAAGAGTCATTATAACAACCCTATAGCATAGGAACTCTTAATATCTTCTTTTCATAGGTAGGTAAATTGAGGCACAGGGAAGTTAAGTAATTTGCCCAAGGCCAAAAAGCTCACTTGTGATTACAAAAATTATTTAGTGATAATTGTGATAAAGGGAATGGGTTTTACTATTATTCCATCAGGAAAAGAGCTTGTGGGAGGGTCCAGTTAGTGGAGAAAGAAAGTTAGGAATGTTTTGCCACTAGATTTGCTGAATAGTTGATATCCTTGAGGCCAGAAGACAGAAGTTGATAGAAAATAAAGAAAAAAATAGCACACACTTTTTCACATTTCTATTGCATTTTTGTTAAGTCGTTTAGGTCTTGATATAGTTCATATATATGTATATATATATACAAACATACCCCTTATTTATATACTGTTTTGTGTTCCATTTTGGCATTTCATTTACCATTTTTAAAAAGTCAGGGATCTGGTAGGACCAAGAGCTTATTGATTTGGAGAGTACAGAAATAAGAAAGGTGCTGTATTCTCTAGGGCAATGGTTGATTTATTTTGGCTGTTATCTTCCTATCAACATACTGTTTTTTGTATCATCTCAGGATTGGAGCACCAGGAAAAGGTTGACTTCTTAATGCTACTCAAACAGAAGAACAGTAACAGCAGAAATTAGAGTGCAGTTTCTAGCAAACAGTTCGAAAATTTAATACAGTGTCAAATGAAAACAAACTTCTTCGTCTTTAACTTAGAACAATAGTGAGAGAATCAGAAACAGCTGTGGCACTTCAGGAAGACGCAAAATGCTCAGCTGTAGTGTGGAGAGCTGATGCTGAGCTGTAGGAAATTGTCACTGGGTTTTATTACGTACTAGCTAATTAATGATAATGAATCTTATTTTTTTCTTTGTACATTTTGAACATATTTCAAGATGAATAGGCGGACTACTTTGTGTGCATATCTGTGCTAAACTTGGCATGTGAAATAGTTCGTCTTTTAATTCTGTAAAATCCAGTATTGGAGGGACTCTCTTCTCTTTAAGCCAGTAGCGGGTTTGCTTTGTAGGTTGGTTCTTATCATTATTATTTAATTCCTTCATTATGCAAAACTTTTCATGATTCCCCATGATCATCAATAATGCCTGCAATAACTCTCATTATTGTAGGACCAAAAAATTAAAGTGAAGAAACTTTTATACTCCACGACTAAGTAATTATTTTAGAATTTAAATAAATGTTGGTTACATTGTTCTAAGCATACATGGTGAACATGATTTCTGTCTCTAAAGCTAAGAAGCCACTTTCTGTGTTTTATTTATATGTTTATTTGTATTTTTATATTTATGGCTTTTGCTAAACAGGTCTTAGAACAGCAGTCAATTGGTATTTTGGGAAAGTGTTCACTGGAAATGTTATGGGGCTGTTTTTGCTGTTTTTCTGTATGCACATTGTATAGATGGTTGGGAATACACGCAGATTTTTAATTTCGAAAACCACGTATGGGGTTTTGGGCACTGTGGTCAGAGTCGTGGGATCTAGATGAGTAGAAAGACTCCCAAAACTCCTTCATTCTATAGTTTTCTTTGGTGACAGGGCTGTACACATGTTTATGGTAGTGATGACATGACTACACTTATTAAAATACAGAAAGCTTTTATTTTGCTGGACTTCTACAGCGAAACCACAATGATACCTTAGAAGGAGACAACCCCCTTGCCCTTACCTCAGCTGCTCTTTCATTTG